>QRFJ01001541.1:45322-166398 GCA_006176705.1 Cocos nucifera | reverse complement strand
ATTTTGGCTATAGCATGTTCTGCACTTATTAGGAACCTTGGAGTCGCACCAAGAGAGAATCTAATCTAACCTTGATTAGATGAGGGTCAGCACTTCCCTATGATGATCATGAGAATCAAGTCCATAAGCCCAGATGGCCATGGTAATATAAATTAATAGAAAGAGTTTCTATTAAGGTTTTACAGTGAGCTTGAATCAAATGATTACAATCATATGGTAAAAAATTAGGATTTGACGAGTTCCCTTAACCCTATTCTGATTCGGAGCGTCAAGATTGAAGAACTTAATCACACATGTAGTCCGCATCGAGAGGTTATTGTCAATTTTGATGGTTGCCACCGATTATCTACTGAGTTACCGTTATGTGTGTGGATTTTGGGGAGCATTATGAATGACTTGGATGCACTATGCGATCATATCTAGTTATCTGATATTCAGTAGAAAGTTTTTGATCCATCGAAAGTTGTTTCCGATCGATCATGTCGGATAGTAGGAGATTAGGACACTATCTCTATTACCATACGCGAAACTGAACCTAAACTGTGTAGATATATGGTCGCCCTAGAAGCCCAGAATGGCTACCACTGTGTAATACACTGTCTAGTCTGCGGGCGAGATAATTATAATTCTTGACTTAAAATCAAATAAATGGGGGTCTCTTTTTCTACACAGTATGTGTCCATCTTAGATGTGGTCTGTGACTTACAAATCCGTTCGCTTTGAGTTAATCGGTAAGTGTATAATTCATTATTTTCAAGAGTTGAAAATTGTTATAGAACATAAATACATCATCTATTTAAACTCATAAATTGCTCGCTGACCATAGGATTATCACACGAGATGTCTGATTGATCTGGAGTGATAGGTCTCGGTCGTACACATCGCATAGTCCTTCCTGTGTAGTTAAGATGAAGTTGCAGCTACAGTGGTGTGGAGAATTCGGAGCCGAGCTTTATGGGATAGTTGGAAAGGGATCCAGCCGTACCATCGTAGTCTAGGAGTCTACACTTCTGTAATTGACTGCTCGATTGCCAGAAGTGTTAGTTGGTGTCGACGCAGTCCTCGAGTAGTTAGGTCACTCGTTGATGGGAGTGTATACTCCGTTGTGGATTGACTATTCGAAACCTTCACAGTATTTGTCAACTGATCAGGCACGTATTATTGGTGTTTTCATAGTATGACAAACAAATCGTCTCCTAGGCCATATGGAAATCGCCTTCCGGTATGCGCTGCTATGTTGAACCTGTGACATTTGTTCATTGTAGGAACTGTGATTGCATCAAGAGATAGAATCTATTCTACCTCGGTGGTAGAGGAGTAGCCCTAATGATGATCATTGAGAATCAAGTCTAGAAATCCATGGCCATGTAGAGTGAAATAATAGAAAGAGTTTCTATTTAGATTCTCACATTGGACTCGTAATCGAATGATTACATCATATGACAGAGACAAGGGTTTGACGAGTTCACCTTAACCCTAATTCTGATCGGGCTCAAGAGTAGAAGAACTAATCACATAGGTAGCTGCACCCAAGAGGTTAACATTCAGCTCTGATGGGTTGCCCCATATACTGCTAGGTGTCACTGTGGATTTTGGGAGCTCAATTAGAATGATTTAGATGATCCGATCATTCTAGCTGTTCGAATCAGAAGATTTCTGATCCATCGAAAGGAGTTTCGATGATTGTCAATGATAGTAGATCATGACATATCCACTTATTACCATACACAACTGAACCTAACTGGGTCACACAAACAAGGGTTTGAATCTGGTGATCATCAATTGAACTGAATCCTAGTTCAATTGATCTGAATGAGATTCAATTAGGTCAAAGGAAATGTCGCTAGCACTCGATTGAACCTAACGTTCTTCTTTTGCTATCATAAATAAGTTGTCCTGTCTGAGCCAAAGGAGTTTGTGCTCAACAGAGGCCTTCATATGGTCTGACAGTGAGGTTGTCCAAGTCAGAAAAGGTTGTCTCATTTGTAAGAAGCACTACTCTACCATTTTGGTCACCTGCCATTTCTTGTTCTTTGACTTTGGTCAAAGTCTACCTTTACTGGTCAAACGTTGCGCCATTGACACTTTGACTTTTGACCACATGTCATGCATCTATTGCGAGAGCTGATGGTGGGCCTGTTCCCTACCAGAACCTGGCAAGGAGAAGGCGCACGCACCCTAGGCGTGTCCCCAAGTTGGAGGTGCCTAGGAGTCTTGTTGGAATAAGGACTCCATCTCCTTTTTGGATCCAATTAGACAGTCTTCGTAAGAACCAACTTTGACTGGTCCATAGCACCCTCTAAGGAGGAATTCCAGGGGACTCTATTCCCACCAATCAGATTTAGATCTGATTTCACAAAGGGTTGTGATTGGTTGGGAAGAAGAGGAGTTGGATCACAGCTAGTCTATAAATAAGACCCTGTATCCAAATCAGATTGTATGAGGTATGAGATATGATGAGATCATAGTTTCTCCACACCCCAAGGCTGCCTCTTCCCTCCTTCTCCATGCCATAGTCTCTTCTCCCCTTGCTCTCCACGTCCAAAAGGAGTTTTGGACCTTGGTTAGTGCGATTCAGATCAAAGAAAGGCGATCAAAATAAGAAGGCTGCGCTGCTGCAAAGGACGACTGCTCATCTTCAAAAGAGTTTTGAAGATCCTCCAGATCAGATCCAGATCTAATTTTTGAAGGTGTGATAGAGAAGAAGAGGATCTTCAGATCCAACCTGAGTGGATACTGGTAGAGGCCAGGCGCTTGCGTGGCTAAGATCCAGAACCTTCCGCTGCAAACAGGATCATCAACAGGGTAATAGGATTACCCAGATCAGGTAAATTAAATTTGATTTAATTTATCTTTTAATTTTATTTTATTAAAATAATAAGAACCAGATTTGAAACATATCAAGATCTGATTGGGATCAAGAGAAAAATTTTTGAAATATATCTCTTGATCTGATCAGATCTGAACGAACCTGGACCGGGAAATCAGGATTTCCCTTCAACTGGTATCAGAGCCATGGTTCTAAATTGTTTAGATCTGATTTTAAATTTATTTTAATCAGAAAATAATTGATTTTATATGTCACATGAGATATGATCAGATCTGAAATCAGAAAAAATTAAAATTAAATAATTTGGATCTAAGATTAGAAGATATGCATGACTAGTTCTAGAATAGAATAGTTCTATAATATTCTTGCATATTTTTGATATTAATCTGATGTAAAGTCATGTTTTAGATCTTTTTATTTACTATTTTTTGATATTATAGTATGTATAATAATATCTAAAAAATAGCAAATAAAAATTATTTAATTTTGAATATCATATGAGATATGATTGATGCATGTCTAGACTATTGTAGGAATATTAAAATTGTCTAGATTAGAAATTTATTTGTATAGATCAATTTAAATCTAATTTTTTAAGATTATTATGAGATAATTTAGATCTAAAAACATGCATTGATTTGGATACATGAGATGTATGCAATATATTCCATGATTAGATCTACTTTTATATATGAGATATTGATTAGATCTGATATTGTTGTAGTATTGAATGTTCCTGATTAAGAACGTTCCTCTTGGCCGTCCGTCATAAGAACGAAGAAGGATTTAAAGGCCCTCTCTTCCCATTCGATGGATGTTCTTATGATGTGTAGGGGTGCTGCGTGTTCATTCTTAATCAGAAATCCAAAACTTACTTTCTGCAAAACCCTAGATCCTGAAACCCATAGATTTATTATGCATTATTTTTGTTTATGAACCCTACTTAATTTAAGAATTAAGTTTATGAAATATTAATTAGGTCTAAAATTGAGAATTTTAGATCTTAAGACATATTCATAATATTGGGTTCGGGCTGGGGTAGCTCAATTAGGTCTAAGCGGGTTGATCAAACGAATCAAGAGTTGGTTAGATGGATCAACAATGCTTAAATGACCACATAATAGGATTAAGTTCTGGGTCAAGATCGACGCATCGATCAAGCAAGACCTAATTAGGCTCAGAGGTTAGAAGTCTGGATTGTAGGCTAACCCAATTGGTTCTGGCCAACATAATTTATGTCTAAGGTAAGTTTGGCACAGACGATCGACTGGTTTTAATTGAAAGCTACTTCGACTTGACATGCGTTCTTGTACGAGTTAATGGCATATTCCTTCACCGGTCCTCACTTACCTGGCCATATCTGTTTGACACAGTTCTGATCTGAGGTGGTCAATAATCCGAGCTAACCCATCCACTAGGTTAGTCATAATTGTTATGACAAGCCAAGTCTAGTTTAATGAGCACCTGAATCAATTCTCCCTAAGAAAAGATTAAGTCTGATGGTCTTCCACCATTGTAGATGCGTGCGGGCGCCTTCCCGGGGTTGATTTGTTCTCCGGCTGGATTATACAGTGCCTCAGTTGCACCAGGAAGCATGCAATCCAATGTCTATTTAGGCATTGGACTGCTATGGCTGGCGGAGATGGAGTGGGCTCAATATTTTAGAGTACAGTGAGAGACTCAATTAGGAAACCCAATCATATGCAAAAGTGTGGGTCTGACTTAACTAAGGAGTGGATCCATATTCGGATACGGTCGGATCTCATGAATTAGAGACCAAGTTCGGATCGCACCGATGATTAGAGAATCATTGAACAAGAGTTGTTCACTCATTGGTAACCCATCACCAATAACTGATTATGGTGAGTGATGAGTAAGTTGGTGAGACCGCAACCACCCACAATGAAATCATTAATCGCATGAGATTTTTCGGCATCTCTACAGAGGGGAGTGTAGGGATCCGAGAGAATAGTGGAGCTAATTTGTGTTGAAAAATAAAACTCCTAAATAAATTGGGTCCAAGTTCAAAAATTAGCATGAATCTAACTAGAATCTTTGACCTCCTCTACAGGAATATGTCGCGTCCAATCCATTGGCACGTATCTAGACACACATAGACTGACCGGACCCCAATTTAAAGATTGGCTCATGAAACTCAAAATTATTTTGGATTCCGAGAAGTTACCCAGTGTTGTTGGACCAGGACCCGCCTCCCACAATTACGTCAAGCCCATCCATTTGTTAGAATAGCGAGCGTCTCTGAAAAAGTGATTGACGAAGATAATAGAGGCCAGATATTACATGTTGGCTCAATGGATCATGAGTGAGCTCCAGCGCCAAATGAGGATCGGGACTGCTCGCCAAATGTTGGCTCACCTGCAAGAGATGTTTGGTGAAGTAGAGTCGCGTAGCCAAATATCAAATCACAAAAACGACTTCTTGAAGGCTAAAGATGCCTCGTGATGGGCAGTCAGATCCAGATCACTATGCTGACAATGATCAAAGGACAATGGAAGAGCTTGAGAAACTCGGTGTTGAAGTTGGAACGTTGGACCTGCAGAACGATTCATTGCTGCGAATCCGTTGACTGATCGATATTCGGAATTCATCATGAATTTACCACATGCAATAAACTTCAGAATCCTTGGCCAAGTTAATTGAATATGCTCGTGTACCGCTGAGCCTTTCTATGAAAGATTCTAAAGCTCGAGTTCTTTGCTATGAACAGGACTTCGTTCCAAAAGAAAATCTTATGGAAAGAAGACAGAAGTTGTGAAAAAGCAAAATGTGGAAGGATCAAAGAAGAAGAAGCAAGATCGATAGAAGAAAGGCCCAACTGGCAAGGAAAGTTTTCCATTGCAACGCTGACCCATCTGTAAGCGGAACTGCCCTACTAGCTGGCCACGCTGAGAACAAGAAGGAAGGTCCTTTCTGGAGGTGAGCTCGTTATTGAGTCTAACCCCACCCCGATGTACGGTTTCTTCTGCATCCAGTTGGTGCTTGACCCTTTGGGCTTCTAGTGCTCAATCTGTGCACGTTCTGTGCAAGGGTCTGAGGATAAGCAGGAGCTGAGGGATGGAGACATGATCCTACACGTTGATAATGAGAGCAAGAGTTTGCTGCAGTAGCCGCTGGAACAACCCTCTACGATTACCATCTGGTTTTTAAACTTAGTTTTAAAAAGACTGTTACTTTTGTGCCTACAGCCCAGCAGGAAATTTGATTTCTGTTTCATGCTTAGCAAAGAAGGTTATGTGGATCACCTTCTTCAGGACCATTGTAAACATTCTTTTATGAAAAGAATAACAATTGCAAATAGTTCCTTATTAATGGATCTTATCAGCTACTCATTGATGTACCTATTCGAACTTCGACAAAATTGTGATGCCAAATTGACCTAGGATAGTCCAAATGACAGATATCTATGGCAATCTTGAGATTAGCAGTCATATAGCACAGAAGATAGGATCAACCAAAATTGGAGAAAATGGGCTATTGAGTCCATTGACTCTTCTGAGCACATCCAACTGTGAATCCTGTCTTCAAGGCAAAATGAACCAAACTTCTCTTTTGTTGGACATGGGAGAGGGCACAAGATCTCCTTGCCCTAGTACATACTGATGTGTGCGGCCATGTTGAATAGTGCCGGCTAGAGGCAATTTTTTGTCTACTTCATTACCTTACCGTGATCTGTCTAGGTAGGGTATGTGTATCCTTATGAGACACAATCTGAAGCTTTTGAAAAGTTCAAATAGGACAGTGAAGTAGAAAAACAAACAGGAAAACCATTAAGGTTTTCGATCAGATCGAGGAGGTGAATACTCTAGCAGGAAATCCTAGACTATCTCAAGGATAATGGCATAAGTCTCTCAATGGACTCCACTAGGAACAACCTCAACTCAATGGGGTTCAGAATGGAGAAATCGGACTCTATTCGATATGGTTCGATTCATGATGAGCTTCGACAGAACCTCCCTGATTTTCTTTGGTGGATACTCATTGTTAACTTCAATCTATCACTGACAGGGTTCCCTCTAAAACTGTTCCTACCACACCGTATTAGATATGGCACGGTAAGAAACCAAGTTGAGTCATCTCAGAATTTTGGGGTTGTCCTGGTCATGTCAAAAGACAACAAGCGATAGTTAGAATTTAGGTCCTTCAGAGCTCGATTCATAGGATATATCCTAAAGAGTATTAGGATCTATTTCTACCATTCCAGAGACCACAATGTGATCTGTGAGGTCGACATCATCTTTCTTTGAAAATAGTTTTATTCAAGATAGCGGCAGTTGGAAAACAGATCAAGCTTGCATGAGAAAGTCTCACAAGCAGACGAGCTAAGGACCAATTGGAAACCAAATCAGGTTGAGCCAATAAGAACACTACCTCCTCCACCTCGTAGATCGGAAAGAGTTTCCCATCCCCCTGAAAGATACGTAGGTAATGGTGCTTCTGTGATGATCCCAAAACCACATGAGGCGATATTCAGATATCGACTCCGAGAAAATGCTAGAGGCAATGCAGTCAGAAATTGACTATGCACCAAACCAAGTCGTGGAACCTTTGGTAGATTCCAACCAGAAGCGTTATAGTGACCTATTAGATGTAAACTGGATCTTCAAGAGAAAGATTGTGCAGATGGAATGTGGAGACATTCAAGGCTACTTGGTGGCAAAAGGTTATAGTCAACGCGAAGGCATGACTATCAGGATACCTTTTTCCCAGTACTTGCTAAATATCCATCCGCACATGCTTGCTGGTTGCAGCCATTTCAATTACGAAATATGGCAAATGGACGTGAAAACGGCATTCTTGAGATGGATATCTGAGGAAAGATATCCTATATGGAACAGCCGTCTAGATATTCACATCCAGTTGATGCTTAATCAACAGGTTTGCAAGTGCAAAAATCCATATATGCGACTTAAGCAAAGACTACTTCGGAGCGTGGAACACTCATTTCAATAATGTGATTCAAAACGTTTGGTTTCATCGAAGAATCAAAGAGGAACCTATGTGTTTTTCAAAAGGGGTCTAGTGGGAGCACTGTTTCTTCCTCGATTGTAGTGGATGACATCCTCCTTATTGGAATGATATTCCTATATTGACATCAGTCAAGATGTGTGTGGTCCAAGGAAGTTCTCATGAAAGACCTAGGTGAAGCATCCTTTTATTCTAGAAATTAGGTCTATAGGGATAGCAACCGAATAGGATGCTTAGCTTTCACAGAAGATTGTACATAGTAGAAAAGTACTTAAAGGTTAGTATTGAAAATCTATAATTAGAGGGGTGATTAATACCCTTCAGACATGTGGTATTCACTTTCCAGAAAGATGTGCTCCAGCACACCTGAAGGAGATAGAACCATGAGCAAAAGATCCCTTATGCTTCTGCAATAGGGAAGCCTCATGTATGCCCATGCTATGTACACGGACTGATAAGTGCCCATGCTGTGTAGTGTCACAAGCAGATATCAGTCAAATCTAGTGAAGAAACACTGGTACTTCTGTGAAATTATCCTTAAGTACTTGAGAAGAACTTAAGGATATGTGATGCTTGGTCTTGGTAACGGAGAACTCCAAGTCCAGGGAACTCACTAACTCGGATTTCATGTCCGATATAGATGATCAAAAGTCGAAACATCGCCAGACTTATTTGTGTGCAATGGTGGTACTGTCAGCTGAAAGAGTTCAAGCAATGGTGAACCACCTTCATGCCGCGATTACCTTGAAAAAAGGTGTTATGTCGAGGTCAAGAGAGTCGACTCCGCAGTAATGTGCAGGACGATCCAGCTTACAATAGCCCTTCGGTGATGTGGCCAACAGAAGATCGAAAGCCCACCTGATGAAGATGGAACCTTAGACTTGTAGCAATTTGACTTTAGGACAAGTAGAAAGATGTTAGATAAAATATCGTGCCCCTACAAGCCAGAATTGGCTGACACTTGTAAATACACTTTCAGGGGGACAAAATTATAATTTTTGACTAAATATCAATAAATGGATTATTTTTCTATTCATATGTTATTTAGTGTCGTGATACATCCTTTGAGTTAATGGTAATGATAAATTCATATTTTCAAGAGTTGAAATTTAATACCATGAATAATCATTTTTAACTCATAAATTGCTCCTGACCATTAGGATCATCACGAGGATGGGATTGATTCTGGAAGGTTGGTGTACAATTGCTTCTCTTTAGTAGATGAGTCTTGAGTCCTACGTGTGGAGGACATCGGAGCGGAGTATAGGTACTCGTTAGAGAACGAGGGCACTGAGCGTGACCACCTCGAGTAGTCATTAGGGAAGTCTACCTTCTTGTCAATGACTGACTCGATGCTGCAGTAGAGTGTGTCTGATTCTTTACCTGAATGCATTGGCAGTTCACCTTGAGGGGTGTTATAGTTTGACTTACCATTACTCGGTTCCTAGCCATATGGAACCTGAGGTATATGTTGGCTATATCACATGTTCATTGTAGGAACTGGATTGCATCAAGATGGAATCTATCTACCTCGGTGGTAGAGGAGTAGCCCTATGATGATCATGAGAATCAAGTTCAGAAAATCCATGGCCATGGTAGATGGAAATATAGAAAGAGTTTCTATTTAGATTTTCACATTGGTCCGAATCGAATGATTACATCATTATAGGATAAGGACTAGGTTGACGAGTTCACCTTAACCCTAATCTGATCGGGGCTCAAGATAGAAGAACCTGAATCAACATGTAAGCTGCACCAAGAGGTTCACAATTCAGCTCTGATGGGTTGCCACCATATACTGCTAGGTGTCATGGTGGATTTTGGGACAATAGAATGATTTAGATGTATCGCATCATTCTAGCGTGTTCAATCAGAAGAAGTTCTGACCATCGAAGTAGTTGCTCATGATGTCAATGATAGAGATCCATGACATAACCCATTACAAGCAAAACCTGAAACCAACTGGGTCACATCAAACGAAGGTGTTAAATTGGTGATCATCAATTGAACTGGATCTTAGTTCATGAATCTGAATGAGAATTTCAATTAGATTCAAGGCAATCGTGCTAAGCACTCGATTGAACCTAACGTTCTCTCTTTTGCTATCATAAAGTAAGTTTCCTGTCTGAGCCAAAGAAGTGTGGTGCTCAAACAGAAGGCCTTCTCATATGGTTCTGACAGGGAGGTTTGTCCAAGTCAGAAAAGTTGTCTCATTGTTGCAGACACTACCTGCCCATTTTTGGTACCACCTGCCATTTCTTGTTATTGGAATCTTTGGTCAAAGTCTATCTTTGACTGGTAACACGTTGACCATTGACACTTTGACTTTTGACCAATGTCATGCAACCTATTGGAGAAGCTGTGGGGCCTGTCCCGCCTAGCCTCAGAACCGGCAAGGAGAAGGGCGCACGCCACCTAGGGTTTGTGCCCTAAGTTGGAGGTCCTAGGAGTCCCTTGTGTGGTGGCGTGCCGCCCAAGGTGGAGGTGCCTAGGAGTCCTTTGTTGGACAAGGACTCCATCGTCCGTTTTTGATTCCGAATTTAGAGTTCTTCTAAGATACCAACTTTGACTAGTCTTAGGCGCCCTCTAAGGAAGGATCCAGGGGGACTCTATTCCCATCAATCAGATTTAAGATGCTGAATTTCACAAAGGGTTGTGATTGCGTTGGAAGAAGAGGAGTTGGATCACAGCTAGTCTATAAATAAGACCCTGTATCAATCAGATTGTACGAAGGTATGAGATAATGATTGACGATCATAGGTTTTCCATGCCGAAAGGGCCTCTTCCTCCTTCTCCATGCCATAGTCTCTTCTCCCCTTGTCTCGCACGTCCAAAAGGAGTTTGGACCTTGGTTGGTGCGATTGGCGCCCAGATCAAAGAAAGGCGATCAAAATAAGAAGGCTGCACTGATGCAAGGACACTGCTCAATCTCAAAAGAGTTTTGAAGATCTCTCCAGATCAAATCCAGATCTAATTTTTGGAGGTGTGATAGAGAAGAGAGGAGTCCTCCAGATACCAATCGAGTGGATAACCGATAGAGGTCGGCGCTTGCGTGGCTAAGAATCCAGACCTTCTGCTGGCACAAGATCATCAACAAGGCTCCAATCCGCGGGTCTAATTGCGCCGACAGAATGGGAGGCGTACCACGCGACGCCTGCACTGGGCCCCGGAAGTATAAGCGCACAGTTAATGATTAACCCAGATCAGGTAAATTAAATTTAATTTAAGTTTTATCCTTCTTAAGTTTTATTTTAATTAAAATAATAAGAACAGATCTGAAACATATCAAAGATCTGATTAGGATCAAGAGAAAAATTTTTGAAATATATCTCTTGGATCTGAATCAGATTTTGAACGAAGCCTGGACCGGAGAAATTCAGGATTTCCTGTCATTAACTGGGTCACACACACAAATAAGGATTTGGCATCTAGATATCATCAATTAGGACTAACCCAGTGTTATTGATCTTGAAATTAGATTCAATTAGGTTCAAGGAAATCGTGCTAGCATACTATTGAGCCTAACATTCTCCCTTCTACAATCGTTAAAAATCATCTCGACTGTGCCAAATATATTATTGTGCTCCTCAGGTACTTTTACTTGGTCTAACTGAAGCTTGGGTCCAGGGTCGATAAAAGGGATTGTCTTAATTTAATGAGATAAATTAAGAGACAAACACCTGCTATTGTTCCGTCACCTGCCTATTCTTATCTTTTGACTTTGATGAAATGTGACCCTTCGATATTAGACTCTATCCATGGTGTCATGCACTCCACTAGAATGAGTAGAGGAAGCTTGTCCCCTTGCTAGAAAATGTGAAAAGAATGGGGCGCATGCCTAGGGAGGGCAGTGCCCTAAGGATAGGGATGCTGGAGCCCATACAGATGGGACTCCAGCGTTGCTTCATTAGAATCAACTTAAGTGGCGCAAAGGGGACTCCTACTTGACCAGTTTGGCACCACCTAGGATGTTGGAGAGGGGCTTTTGATCTGATTGATCAGGGATGTCATCCACCAATCAGATTAGATTTGATTGCGACAAAGCGATGTGATGGTCGGGATGGATGTGGCACGCATGGCACAGTAGGTTCTATATAAACCCCTGTCTGCACCTAGCTTTTAAAAGAAGTTATCCCAATCCCCATGCCAGCACGAAGGCTGCCCGCTCTTCCTCCTCCACATCATGCTTAGATCCGCCTCTCTCTGCTCTCGCAATGGCTTATGGGATTTGGGGCTCCAGTTTGGGGCATTCCAGGCAAGAAAACAAGTGACGAGAAAGTAAGAAGACAGCACGCGTACAAGAATGAACCCGATCTTCAAAAAGACTTTGAAGGTCTCCAAATCAGATCCAGATTTGATATTGAAGAGCTAATAAAAAAAAAGAAGAACTTTCCAGATCACAGTCTTGAGTGGTAACTGCGTAGAGCCAGGCCACTTGCATGGTTAGATCCCAGAATCTAGGCAAACCCCAAGCCCAAGGATCATCATATGATAATTTGATCTACCAACAACAAGATATAAATTAAATCAATTTATTTTATTTTATTTTATTTTATTAAATCTATTAAAATTACAATCTAAAAATATCTCAGATTTGATTTAAAGATTTAAACTAAAATTTTTAAAATATCTCTCCTTGATCCAATCAAATTTGAACAAACCTGATCCATAAAAACTAAGGTTTTCCCTTCATCTAGAACTCTTCTAGATCTAGGGTATCGGTATGATAGATATCAAATCTCTATTTATCTTTTTAGATTTATTCATGTATCTTGACATGTCATAAGATCCTAGATATTAGAATTTAGGATTAATATCACATGCATAAAAATTAATTCAGATTATCATGTCTTCCACTACACTCTAGTTTTGAAAAAGTTAAAATATATGCATAAAATCCTGGCATATTTTTCTAAACAATGGTATTAGAGCTCTAGGTTCTTTTATGATATATCATTATTTATATAGAAGTAATTTAAAAATATATTCTTAATAGATCGTACCATACTAATCATAAGATTGTCCTGTCCTATAAGGTAATCTCTTACAATGAAAAAGGTTGTCACTAGTATGTGCTGATCTATAACATCTAAAATCATGAATAAATTAGATATAATCTAAATAGATCTTAATTTATTTTTTTAATTATTAAAATCTTAAATAAATAGATGTAAATCTATTTTAGATTATTTAATAGATCTTAATAATATCAGATTACGCATACTGATAAATAAGTTGTCCATCTATAAGGTTTACCTGCTTATAGTGCAGAGGTTTGTCTAAGCTAGTGCTGATCTGAATAACCTAAATCTTTAAATAATTTAGCTAAGATCTAAAGATTCTTATATTTATTTTTAGATGTTAAGCTACAATTGATTGGTTCATGATCTAAATTTATTGATTATTTAGATAAGATCTAAATAATATGTGTTTCATTGTTTAGATTAATTTTTTATAAATATCCTAAATTAATAGTTTTGATTTTGATCACCAAGTAATATATGACATATATGCTTTATGATATGTTAAATTATGACTTACTTCTACAAAAATTCTAGATTCAAATCCTAGGGTATGATCTAAAATTGAAATAAATCAGATCTAAAATTCATGAATTGGAATTTAATTTCAAATATAAATTATTATATTTTGAAAAAGTATTTCCCGAAATGAGCAAAATCAAAATAGTTCGTGAGGTTCCACACACCCCTAACCATCAGACCTTAAAACTTAATAAAAAATGATTATTAGGATCTCTGGTTTGTGATTTTGAAGTCCTAAGATAATTTCATTAAAACATGGGTTAAAGGATAATAGGTTAGCTCTAATCAGGTCATTAACTGGGTTAGATCTAGGGTAGAATCAAATATGAACCTAAGTTAAAAAATTGATCAAACTTAATTAATAGTTAATTTGATTAGATTATTCTTTTGATAGATCAATTTAATAGTTATATGTTGATCAAAGTCCATAATCTAACAAAAGACTTGATCGTGGTCAATGGTCGAGCCTAGTCTTATAAGCAAACTTTTAAATTAAAAATTGATAAATCAATTGGGCATCTAAAATAAGTCTGGCATTTCTAGACCGGATGGTTTTTAGTTGTAGGCTGCTTAACTAGCCATTTCACCTAAGATTAGTGTCTAGGATAAGCTTTAGTAGTCCCTCCCATCCGATCCTTACTTACCTAGCCATGTAGGTTAATTCTACTTTTGGATTGAGGGTGCTCATTGGTTCGTACTGACCATGTCCATATAGACAAATCAATCAGACTTGATTTTATTTAGTGAGATTCGATCTAGGTACCCATGGATATCGAAATTGTCTCTAGCTCATCAATAACTTGAGAAAATCAATGAAAGAATTTGACATGACTAAGTTCAGTTGGAAGCAAATTTTAAACAGTTCTATATCTTCTCTATCCCTAAATTATAAATAATTTAAGATCCTCTACATTATTAGATCCTTAAAATGAATAAAGTTATGAGAAATAACTGAAGTCATAGCCTCTCATTAAAGGTATTTGATACTTTGTCCAATAATCTGAGTGTGCACGCTAGAGATGCCTTACGGTCTAGTATTCATCCTGATATTAGAATTATCATTCATCATATGATATTAGGTCGCACTCTGTTGAACGCACGATGGGTTACCCAAGCCTTTTGCAAAACCTGGTCATACGTCATTTGACTGCACCAAACTCTACTCATTTGTAATGGTTTGGATCTAGGGCCCCTATGCTTACTAAAAAGATACATCGGGACAAAACTCTAATTACTAAAAATATTTTGGAGAAATAAATTGATTGAGAACCTATCATTAGGATGCATTATAGCTGGTAGCCAGAGCTTTTCTGGGCCCCGTATGCAGTCTAAGTGGATTCTTAAATCTACTAAAAAATTAAGTAATTCTTCTAATTGGGAGTGTAGAGGCCTATTAATTTATACAAAATAGTGGAAAACCTTTGACTAAGTCCAAGTCTTTAGGCTTAAAATAATTTTATATACAAAAGGTTCATTGTTCTCGTTTCTTTCAGGATTTAATGCCTAACCCTACTTGCCTCCATTTACTATTAGACGTAATATACTGTTTCGATCCAATTTGATATCAGGTAATGAAAATTGTGAATTTAATTTAAACACCAAATGAATGGTTCATTGCTGGAGCTTGTAGGCCCAGTCAAAATAATAAGTCTAAGGATAATAGAATCAAGTAGAGTACTTCTCTCAAGAAGCAGTGTCATAGAAAGAAGAATTATCTTGCTTCTCGTTGACCTCAATAAGCTGACATAAAAGAAAGGGAGCAAAGAGCTTGGCTTATCATAAGATGTTTATATGATAACACTTTCATAATTCTCTATTTGTGATTCTACTACCGGGTATTTGTAATGGCCGACAGTCCTATATAATTCATTGCAAAAGGACTTCAAGCAAGTGGATATGTTTGAAACTATCAAGAGATTTTTAAATGTTTGTAGATGAAGTCCCTATTTTAATCCTAGCTTTTAGAAATTGGGTCAAGCTAATTTTCAATACAAAGGATGTCATTCTGAGTGCATTGGTCACTATTGTCCAATTGTTTATGATAAATATGACTTTTTGTTGGCATTTTGGCTATAGATCGATTTTATTTATCTATAAAGAAAGATTATATGAATATCATTATGAAATGATTTGCAATATATACATGGACAATAAAGAAATAAGCAAATTTTTAATACAAATTTATTACTGTCTATGATAGTTAGATACTACACAATCCTAATAAAATGTCCTAAGATAGATAATGTCATGGATCCTACCTTTGTTATTTAGGCTTGGTATAGTAACAAGAATAGAATACAATAGATTAGCTTAAGAAGGAAACCATTAACATCAATGATGTGATCATTCTGCCAACGCCATATGAGTCTATATCTTTTGGAAAAATGATAAAGTTCATTTTTTTATGAAAAAGATGAAAGAGCTCGTGTAAAGTTCTAAGTCTCATACAATAGTGATGTATGTAGACTAATGAACTTAAGTGCCAGAGGAAAGGATATCAATATTTCATTACAATACGACCTATCTTAGATATGGGTTTTTGTTAACCTGAATTATTTAAAATGTTCAAATGCCTTCCATAATCAAGTAGAAAAATAAATTGAAAAAGTCATTAAAATCTTCAATCACAGAATGAGGAGCGTAATACATGGTCCAGTGAGGTTTTTGACAAAGGTGCACTGAAACTATAGCTCAGGCTAAAAAAAACCAAAGGTGCACCATAGGTCCAGCTATTCATGGCATTGTAATCAACTTGTTCAAGAGTTTTGTATCAAGGTGAAGTTCTGACCTTTAGAAGATCGACTGAAAAAAGAGAACTTGATCGATCCATTTGCTAAAGCCTCAAAACTAAGAAGTTATAATGAGTCAAAGTGGAAGATAGGTATTTGATATATTCTGATTGGTTTAGTCCAAGGTGGGAGTTGTTAGAAAATGTATCCCTAAAGTCAATCATTAGAACAGTAGATGATTTAATTTGTATGTGAATTATCAAAGTAATAAATACGTTTTATTTGACTTATTCATCATAAAGTTCTAATCTTCTTTAAATAAACTCCAATCTTATGATGAAATCTTAAAACCATAAATTAAACGATAAAGAAGGATTTATTGGATGGTTCTTAAATTTATTCACGATCACATGATGATTATTAATAAGAATGAAACTTATTGAGTATAGGTCACATAACCTATGTCATATGCATTGGATTATTCTCGAATTCAAGTGGTGTGGACATACTGGTATGACATACAGATGAGATATAAGGAGTATATCTGCATGAACATAATAATGTATGCACTCTACTATCAAGAGTAGCTAGTAAGATCAATGGATATAAGTAATCATTCGATCTGAGATCACGCATGGTGACTTGCAAGAAACTACTGTACTTTTGTGTGGACTACCTATATTTTTAATATAATAAACAAAATATTTTTTGAATATAGTCAAGTTACTCAAGAGTTGAGTGTGTGAGTCAAGATGAGATTGACTACTCCTGATTAACTTCATGAACGAAATCTTGTTGTTTTTTATTTAGAGCAAAACCTAGGCTGGATAATCTCGTAAGGAGTCATGAAATTTATAAATTTTAAAACATAATATGATGACTGTAATGATATTAACAGCTAACTCTAAGTCCGATCCTACGAGCAATATTGGTGCACAAGAAATGAATTATTATAGTCAACCATAGGCCCAGAGGTTCTAAGGAATATTGCTTTGCATTACATTTGACTAATCGAAACGGGCAGGGTACCATTGTTAGATGGGTCAGTTTTTGAATTGTATAGAAATTGATTCCTACTCTACTAGCATTAAGTTCCGAACCTATGGGATCATATAGTAAGGAGATATACTATCTGATCAGATGGTTGATCCGATGATGAGAATTATTCATTGACTTGAATCATCAATACGATTGATGATCGATCCAACGTAACCAAGGTATTATAGGAGGATCGATTATGTAAATTAAGATTAAGCTTAATTTGAGTGAGCAATCTAAGACTAAGATTAGTCTAATTGAACTTAGATTTCACTTAGAAATTACTTTGGACTTAATTGATAGAACCAATTGGTTTAATGAGATAAGCAAAATACAAGAAAAAAATAATTTTTTGTTATGACAAGGACTTGAGTGCACTAAATTTTGTGAATTGAGTTAGGATTTAAATCAGATTTAAATATTATTTAATCTTAATTTTAATTGAGCTCCTAGTTTAAGACTAGGGATCATCCTTTAATTAGAGTTTTACATTAATCCGAATTAATTGGATTCTTGAAATTTAGGTTTTGACCAGTCTTTACTTGGAGAGTCCTAGTTGGACTAGAACTTTCCTCTTATTCCTTTGCGCCTAAGAAGCAAATCCCCATGCCTATTTTTTCATCATATTTATGCACCCTCTTCCCTTTCCCTTTAGGCATGATTTCCTGGTTTCTCCATGCGAAGAGGAATGGGGTGGCATCCAAAAGTTGGATGCCACCCAAGAAGTCCCTTCACTAGGACTTTTGACCTAAGTCCTCCCTGCAAAAGAGGATATGCCAACTCAAGGCCTACGCCCCTTTTTTTTGTTACCTTGTTTCTTTTCCACTTTTGTGCATGGTTGAAAAGTTCTCATGCCTGTTTTTAGGGGGAGGCGTCAAGAGTTGAAGCCCCCTAAAAGTCCTAAATGTTCTTATCTTTGACTAGGTCTTGTCCAACACCTTAGGATCCTATAAAAAGGCTTTGGGCATCGAAATCCTGAGATTTTTCTAGCAATTTTAGAGAAAGGGAGAGGACGCAGGTAGAGGTCATTGTGGAGGATTGGCGCTCCAAAATTTTGGGCATGGCATGGCTTCCTTTGGACATCAGCACTTTATATGTCCTTCTAGAGAGAAAAAAGAACGAGAATAATGTGTCTCCTTCTAGTTCCTTTTCTTCTCAAGGCACTCTCTCTTCTCTAATTCTTTATAAGCCACATTTTTCCATAAGAGAAACATATAGAAGAGAAAGAGAAATCTGGAGCTATGCAAAAAATTCTAGTGGAAAGGCTATCCTCCTTGTTGCATACCATGGGAATCAATTTTAGGACTTCAATGGTTGAGTCCTTGAACGAAAGCATGGTCTTCTCTTGAGTGATTTCTTAGCCCTTTTCTTTCATCTGTTTGGGAGATCCAAGGAGTTGGTCTTACCCCCCTATCCTCCATCCTAATCTTTCTTCTCTTGGAAGTTTAAAGAATTCAAAGAAAATTTTTAGATTGACCCATTCAGGAGGGCATTACAGAACTAGCACCTATTCGAGCAGCTCTTCGTTCGACCGAATCCGCATACTATCACATGTCATACGGGTTTGCATGAATCTACTCTAAGTTAGAAGGCTACGGGACAATCCTATACTAGCTCCAAAAGCAATGAAGGATAGCTGAATTTAGAATTAGACTTCAGTATTTTTAATACCATGCAAAGGTAAAAGAGTCTCGATCTCTTCTTACTGACCTAGAGCCAATCAGATTTCTAGAATTATTCTATGATTCTATGGTTATTGAATGTAATCTAATACCAATCTCCTATTTTATTTCTCTTATGATTATATCTCATTGCATCTTAACATACGTCATAGATCGCAGATACGTAAGATGTAACTCAATACGCAATCTCATATTATTTAAAGGATTTCAAGTCGATCTAGTATCACATGCCATAAATAGGTTAATAGATTAATCTATATCTTCTTCTCCTAACTGCATCTAATTTTGAAAAAAATTTGGAAAATATGCGCTAATGACACATTCTGCAATGGTCTTTCTCCAACAACTAGATTTCTGCATCCAATCTATTTGATTGCCGGATAATCCATTCAACTCAGAAGTGTAAGGTCTGACAGTAATTTAAATTAAATCTTAATTTATTTGATTAGCTCTTAAATTTAAGTGATTTTTCATTGTTGGTCACGCCTCAGTACCAATTATTCTCTAACAACGTACTACACTCTCACTTTAGTTCCTTACACCATCAGATTCGATGATTTATCTAATCCTTAAAGGAAAGCGATCCATGCACCGACTCTTGTCCAATTCCTATAATGAACATGCTATAGCCAACATACACCTCAGAATTCCGAATGGCTAGAAAACCGAGTCATGGTGTAGTCAAACTATAACACCCTCAAGGTGAACTGCTGATGCACCTCAGGTCAAAGAACCAGACACACCACTATAGCTTTGAGCTAGTCATCGATGAGAAGGTGGACTTCCTAATGACTGCTCGAGGTGGTTACGCTCAGTGCCCTCATTCTCTAACGAATACCTATACTCTCACTTCGGTGTTTCTACACCATAGACTCAAGACTCATCTACTATAAAGAAGTGATTGTACACCAACCTTTCGAATCAATCATCATCCTCATGATGATCCTATGGTCAGGAGCATTTCATGAGTTAATAACGAAAATTCATGTCTTAAATTTTTAACTCTTGAAAATATGAATTATCATTACTATTAACTCAAGAATTGTATCACAAATGCTAAATACATATTTATGATAGAAAATAACATATTTTATTATTTATAGTCAAAATTATAATTTTGCCTTTAGAAGTTTACAACAAGTGTCAGCCAATTTTGGCTTCTAGGGCACATATATCTAGCAAACTCCTACTTGACCTAAAGTCAATTAGCTACAAATCTAAGTCCCATCTTCTCAAGGTGGGCTTCGATCTTCTACTAGCCCAATAATTTTATAAGTGGGTCCACCACATTGTTTGCAGAGTCGAATCTCTTAACCTCGACGTAACCCTTCTCGAGGTAATCGCAGATGAGGTGGTATTGTCGCTCGATGTGCTTGAATTTTTGGTGAGACCTTGGCTCCTTAGCAAGGGCTATGGCGCCATTATTATTGCAGTATAGAGGAATGGCATCTAATGGCATCACTTCAAACTTTTTGTACTAGAATGCCTCTTTCGCAGCTTTTGATGCAGCGATGTATTCTACTTCCATGGTGGAATCTATTATCACTGTCTGCTTGAAACTCTTCCAACCGACAGCACCATCATTACACACAAATAGACTTCCAAATGTCAACTTTCGAACATCTACATCGGACATAAAATTTGAGTCTGTATACCCCTGGATTTGGAGTTCTTCATTATCAAAAGCCAACAACATATTCCTAGTTCTTCTTAAGTACTTAAAGATACATTTCACAGAAGTCCAATGTTCTTCATCTGGATTCGACTGATATCTACTCGTGATACTCACAGCATGGACTATATCAGGTCGTGTACATAACAAGACATACATGAGGCTCCCTATTACTGAAGCATAAGAGATCTTGTTCATGCATTCTATTTCCTTAGGTGTGCTAGGGCACATCTTTTTGGAAAGATGAATGCCATGTCTTAAGGGTACCAAATCCCTCTTAGAGTTTCCATGCTAAACCTTTTTAGCAGTTCCTCTATGTACATTTTCTGTGAAAGTCCTAGCATCCTATTCGGTCTATCTCTATAGAGCTTAATTCCTAGAATAAAGGATGCTTCTCCTAGGTCTTTCATGGAGAATTCTTTAGATAATCATATTTTAACTATGGTCAACATGAGAATATCATTTCCAATAAAGAGGATATCATCCATGTACAATACGAGGAAGACAATAGCGCTCCCGCTAATCTTTTTGAAGACATATAGTTCCTCCTCATTCTTGATGAAATCAAATAATTTGATCACATCATTTAAATGAGTATTCCAGCTTCGAGATGCTTGCTTAAGTCCATATATGGACCTTTGCAGCTTGCATATCTTATGATCAGTATCACTGGATGTGAAACCTAGCGGATATTCTATATAGATATCTTCCTCAAGATATCAATTTAAGAACGCTATTTTTACGTCCATTCACCATATTTCATAATCGAAATAGGCTACAATAGCAAGCAATGTGCGGATGGATTTTAGCATAGCTACTGATGAAAAGGTATCCTGATAGTCAATGCCTTCACATTGACTATAACCTTTTGCCACTAATCTAGCTTTGAATGTCTCCACATTTCCATCTGCACCAATCTTTCTCTTGTAGATCCATTTACACCCAATAGGTACTATACCTTCTGGTGGATCTACCAAGGTCCAGACTTCGTTTGAATGCATCAAGTCAATTTCTGACTTCTTTGCCTCTAACCATTTCTCGGAGTCTGATATTGCCTCGTTATAGATTTTGAGGATCATCACCATTTACCTACGAGGAACATTTTCTCTACTTTCTCTGAAATAGTACCTAAGTACTTCTCAGGGGGATGGAAAATCCTTTTCAATCTACAAGGTGGAGGAGGTAGTGATTGTATTGGCTTAACCTAATTTGGTTCCATTTGGTCCTTAGCTCGTTGCTCTTGTAAGATTTTCTCCTCGAGCTTGATCTGCTTTTCAATGCTGCTATCTTGAATAAACTATTTTTCAAGAAAAATGGCATATCGACTCACGATCACATTATGATCTTCTGGGATGTAGAAATAATATCCTAATGACTCTTTAGGATATCCTATAAATCGAGCTCTAAAGGACCTAAAGTCTAACTTGTTCGCTTGTTGTCTTTTGACATAAGCCGGACAACCCCAAATTTTGAGATGACTCAAACTTGATTTCTTACCATGTCATATGTCATACAATGTGGTAGGAACGATTTTAGAAGGAACCCTATTCAATAAGTATATTGTAGTTAACAAATTATATCCCCAAAAAAAAATAGGAAGGTCTATGAAAGCTCATCATGGTTCAGACCATATCTAATAGGGTCCGATTCCTCCATTCTAAAATTCTATTGAGTTGAGATGTTCCAGGTGGGGTCCATTGAGAGACTGCCATTTTTCTTGAGATAGTCCAAAAATTTTTGACTAAGGTATTCACCATCTCGATTTGATCGAAGAACCTTAATATATTTTTTGATTTACTTTTCTACTTCATGTCTAAATTCTTTGAACTTTTCAAAAGCTTCAAACTTAAGTCTCATAAAATACACATACCCATACCTAGATAAATCATCGATAAAGGTTATGAAGTAGACAAAGTTATCTCTAGCCGGTACATCAAATGGGCCGCACACATTAGTATGTACTAGGACCAGAAGATCCGTGGCCCTTTTCCCATGTCCTACAAAAGGGAGCTTAGTTATTTTGCCATGAAAATAAGATTCACAAATTGGATATGACTCGAAAGTCAACGAACTCAATAGTCTAGTTTTCTCCAATTTGTTAATCCTATCTTCCGCTATATGATCTAGTCTTAGGTGCCATAGATACCTATCATTTGGACTATGCCTAGGTCATTTCATGCCATTCACATTTTGCTCGATATTAAAAATAGATACATCAATATGTAACTGATAAAGACCGTTAATAAGAAAACCACTTGCAATTTTATTTCTTTCATAAAGAATATTACAATAGTCCTTAAGAAAACTAATTACATAGCTTTCTAGTGCTAGGCATAAAATGAAAATCAAATTCCTACTTGCTGCAGGAACATAATAGCAATCTTTTAATACTAAGTCTAAACCAAATGATAGTCGAAAAGGGTATGCTCCCACTGGCATAGCAGCAATTCTTGCTCTATTTTCGATGCATAGGATCATGTCACCATCCCTCAGCCTCTTGCTATCCTCAAGATCCTGCATGGAAGTGCATAAATGAGTACTAGAACCAGAGTCAAGCATCCAACTGGATGTAGAAAAAATCGTAAGGTTAGACTCAATAACGAGAATACCTCTAGAAGGACCTACCTCCTTCTTATTCTTCAGGGTGGCCAGGTAAGTAGGGCAGTTCCACTTTCAGTGGCCATCATTGTTGTAATAGAAATATTTTTCTTTGTCAGTGATCTTCTTCTTCAGCTCTGCCTTTTTGTTCTTTCCTCCTTCCATTTTCTGCTTTTTCATAGACTTCTTCTTCTTTTCAAAAGACTTTTTCTTAGAAGAAATCCATTCCATAGCAAGCATTGAGCCTTTAGAATCTTTCATAGAAAGCTCAGTAGTAACCAGCATATTCATAAGCTCAGCCAGGGAATTTTGAAGTTTATGCATATGATAGTTCATGATGAATTGTCCATATGCATCGGTCAAGGATTGTAGATTATATCATTCTATAAATTTAGGTCCAACTTCACTCTGAGCTTCTCAAGCTCTTCCAAATCCTTGATCATCATCAGACAATGATCTTGGACTGACTGTCCATCACGTATTTTAGTCTTGAACAGTCGTTTAGTGACTTGATACTTGACTGTGCGACTCTGTTCATCAAACATCTCTTGTAGGTAAGCCAACATTTAGCGGGCAGTCTTGATATCTTCATGTTAGCATTGAAGCTCATCAGACATCGAGCCCAACATGTAGTATCTGACCTTATTATCTTCGTCCGTTCACTTATCAAGATGCTCTCTGTTCAACGGATGGACGAGCTGGTAAGGTGGGAGGATCCTGGTCCAATACATGAGTTAACTTCTCAAAACCCAAAATGATTTTGAAGTTTTGAAGCCAATCCTTGTAATTGGATTCGGTCAGTCTATGGGTGTCCAGGATACGTGCTAGTGGATTGAACGTAGACATTTTCCTATAGAGAGTCAAAGTTTCTAGTTAGATATTATAATTAAAACTTGACCAATTTATTTAGAAATTTTATTTTTAAATAAATTAGCCTCCACTATTTTTTTGAATTCCTACACTCCCTTTGTAGAGATGCAAAAATCTTCATGATTAATGATTTCTAGTAGGTGGTGCGGTTCCACCAACTGCCTCATCACCTCACCTAATAATTATTGGTCATGGATTAGCCAATGAGTGAACAACCCTTGTTCAATGATTCTCTAATCATGGTGCATCTAAACTTGGTCTTTAATTCATGAATCTCATCATGCCCGAAATATTGATCCACTCCTTAGTTAAGTCAGACCCACCATTTGCATAAATTGGATTCCTAATTGAGTCTCTCACCGTATCTGAAATATTGAGCTCAATCCATCCTCCAACCCATAGCATCCAATGCCTAATAGACATGGTTGCATCTTTTCAGTGCAACTGAACTACTGTAACCTACCGAGAATAATCAACCTTGGAAAGGACCCGCACATCTACAATGGTGGAAGATCTTAGATTTAATCTTTTCTTAGGAAGATTTGATTTAGGTCTCATTAAACTAGACTTGACATAGTCATAACCATTATGACTAACCTAGTGGCATGGGTTAGCTCAGATTATTGGCCACCTCTGATCAGGACTGAGCTAACAAATATGGCCAGATAAATGAGATCGGTGGAAGGGATATGCCATTAACTCGATAAGAACGCATTCGAATCGAGTAGCTCCCAATTAAAAATTAGTCGGTCATATTTGCCAAATTTACCTTAGACACCAAATTATTGAGCCAGAATCAATCAGGTTAGTCTACAATCCAGACTCTAACCATTAAGCCTAATTAGGTTTTAGCTTAATCGATCACTCATGTGATTCAATCTTGATCCAAACTTAATCCTATTAGGCTGGTCAATTTAAGCACTCTTGATCCCATCTAACCAACTCTTGATTCAGTTTGATCAACCGCTTAGACCTAATTAAGCTATCCAAGTCCGAACCCAATTTTATGAATATATCTTAGATCTTAAATTCTCAATTTTAGACCTAACATATTTCATAATCTTAATTCTTAATTAAGTTTAGGATTCATAAATAAAACATGTAAATAAAATCCTAAGATTTCAGGATCTAGGGTTTTGTAGAAAATAAGTTCTTGGATTTCTAATTAAGGACGAACACACAGGACCCCTACGCATTATAAGAGCACTCCATCAAATGGAAGGAGAGGACATTTAAAACCTATTTTATTCTTATGACCAGATGGCCAAGGAAAAGTGCCTTAATCAGAAATATAAAAACTACAAAACTAGTTAGATCTACATCATATATCTCACATATAAAAATTGATCTAACTATAAACATATTTTGCATACATCTCATGTATCATATCATGCATGTTTTCAGATCTAAATTATCTTATAATTTATCTAAAAAATTAAATTTAAATTGATCTCATCAAATTAAATTCTATTCTAGATAATTATGTAGAACTATTCTACAACTAGTCTAAACATGCATTCATCATATCTCGTATGAACCAAAAATTAAATAAGTTTATTTTTTATTTTTTAAATATTATTATAATATTTATAACATAAAAAAATAGTAAATAAATTAATCTAAAATTATAACTTAATCAAATTAAATTATGATCATGCAAGACTATACATAGAATAATTATATTCTATAACTAGTTATGCATCTTAAAGAACTTAGATCTAAATTATTTAATTTTAATTTTTTTAATTTTAGATCTAATCACATCTCATGTAACATCTAAAATTATCTAATTATTAGATTAAAAAATAAATTTAAATTAGATATAAATAATTTATGAGAATCTGGCTCTGATACCAACTGAAGGAAAAATCTCAGTTTTTCGGATCAGGTTCGTTCAGATCTAGATTGGATCATGAGAGATATTTCAAAAATTTTTCTTTTGAATCTAAATCAAATTTAAGATATTTTAGATCTAATTTTATATCTCTAATAAAATAAAATAAAAATAAATTAAATTAGATTTAATTTATACCTTGTTGTTGGGTAATTAGATTATCCTATGATGATCCTGCTGATCGCCTGAGGTTCTGGATCTAGCCACGCAAGTGCCTGGCCTCTATCGGTATCCACTTAAGTTGGATCTGAAAATCTTCTCATTCTTTATCACTTCTCCAAATATCATATCTAGATCTAATTTGAAATATCTTCAAAACTCCTTTTGAAGATCGAGTATCGTCTCTTGCAACAGTGCTGCCTTCTTCCTTTCTCATCATCTTTCTCTTGCCTGGATTGCACTAAACTGGAGCCCAAATCTCTTTGGGCATGGAGAGAAGAGAGGGGATCTAAAGATGGCATAGAGAAGGAAGAGGGGCAGCCTCGTGGCATGGGCTATTGGAGAACTTCTTAAAAGCTAGGTGCAGACAGGGTTTATATAGATCCTGCTGCGCCATGTAGTGCCACATCATTCTGACCAATCATGTCGCTTTGTGCAATCAGATCTAAATTTGATTTATGGGATGACATCACCTGATCTAATTAGATAAGAGCCCCTCTCCAACATCCTTAGGTGGTGCCAAGACTAGTCAAAGTAGAGTCCCTTTGCGCTACCTAAGTTGATTCCAAGAAGCAACCTGGAGTCCCATCTGTATGGGACTCCAGGCATCCCTAACCTTGGGCGCATGCCTCCCTAGGCATGTGCCCCCTTCTTTCTATTTTCTAGCAAAGGGACAAGCCCCTATCTGCTCTCCTATGGGTGCATGATACATGGACAGATGTCTAAGTATCAAAGGTCAACGTTTGACCAAAGTCAAAAGACAAGAATAGGCAGGTGACAAAAAATGGTAGGTATTGTTTTTAATTTATCTCATAAATTAAGACAATCTTTTTCTGACCTAGACAAGCTCCAATCAGACCAAGTAAAAATACCTGAGTGAGCACAAACATATTTGGCTCAATCGAGATGACTTTTAATGTAGAAGGAGAACGTTAGGTTCAATCGTGTGCTAGCACGATTTTCTTGAACCTAATTAAATCTAATTCAAATCAATTGAACTGGATTAGTCCAATTGATGATATCTAGATTCAAACCCTTATTTATGTGATCTAGTTAAATTCAATTCTATATGGTAATGAGATATATCACGATCACTATCATCGACATCATCGAAATACCTTTCGATGGATCATAATTTTTCTGATTCAGACAATTAGAATGATCGATCATCCAAATCATTCTAATTGCTCCCAAAATCCATCAGTAACACCTAGCAGTATATGGTGGCAACCCATCAAAACTGAAAATAAACCTCTCGGTGTAGCTACATGTGTGATTAAGTTCTTCTATCTTGAGCTCTGATCAGATTAGGATTAAGGTGAACTCATCAAACCCTAATTTTTGTCATATGATTTAATCATTTGATTCAAGTTCGATGTGAAAATCTTAATAGAAACTCTTTCGATTATTTCATACTGCCATGGCCATGGGCTTATGGACTTGATTCTCATGATCATCATAGGGCTGCTCCTCATCTACCGAGGTAGATAGATTCTCTCTTAGTGTGATCCAATTCCTATAATGAACATGCAATAGCCAACATATACCTCAGGATTTTGAATGGCTAGAAGACTGAGTCATGGTGTAGTCAAACTATAACACCCGCAAGGTGAACTACCGATGCACCTCAGGTCAAAAAATCAAACACACCATTGCAGCTTTGAGCTAGTCATCGACGAGAAGGTAGACTTCCTAATGACTGCTCGAGGTGGTCATGCTTAGTGCCCTCATTCTCTAACGAGTATCTGTACTCTCACTCCGGTGTCTCTACACCATAGACTCAAGACTCATCTACTATAAAGAAGTGATTGTACACCAACTTTCTAGATCAATCATCATCCTCATGATGATCTTATAGTCAGGAGCATTTCATGAGTTAATAATAAAAATTCATGTCTTAAATTTTCAACTCTTTAAAATATGAATTATCATTACCATTAACTCAAGGAATGTATCACAGACACTAAATACACATTTATGATAAAAAATAATCTATTTTATTTTATATAGTCAAAATTATAAATTTGTCCTTAGAAGTGTACAATAAGTGTCAGCCAATTCTGGCTTCTAGGTCATATATATCTAACACTAGAAACCCAAGATCGCATTTAGGTCAGAAAAGAGATCAAATCTCTTACCTTTGCATGGGTCGAGAACACCATAGCTGATTTTGATTATTGTTCTTTTTGCTTGAAGCCACACAGCATGTCTGACCTCTATAGGTAATCCACATGAAGTTGCTATGCAGATCAGAGGCTCACCGAATGAAGATCCACTCAAAGTGCTAGCTTCTCATGGTTCCATCATGATAGCTGATCTAAAAACTTATCTTTGGATCTCTTGAACTCTCCAAGAGAGAAAGATCAGATGGAGGATAGAGGAAGAAGACTAACCCTTCAATCTCCCAAAATGATGAAAAGAAAAGGCTCAAGAAAATCATCAAGAGAAGATCCATCTTCTCTTTCAGGACATCAACCATTGAAGTCCTAAATTGATCTCCACAATACGACAAGAGATGACCTTCTCCTTTAGAATTTTTTCATGCTCCAGATCTCTTTCTTTCTAATTTTTTTCATGGAAAAATCTCATGAAGATTAGAGAAGAAAAGGCCTTGAAAGAAAAACTAAGAGAAGACATTTTTCTCTTCTTTTTTTTTCTCTAGAGGACATCAATGTTTGATGTCCAAAGAAGCCTCCACGCCCAAAATTATGGAGTGCCAATCCTCCCATAGCCTCTCTCCCTCCTTAGAATTTGCATGAAAAATCTCAGGTATTTTGACACCCAAAGCCTCTTTATAGGAGGCATGCCAAGGTGTTGAAAGACTAGGTCAAAAGACCTAGTCAAAGAAAGAAAACTTAGGACTTTTAGGGGGTGTCCAACTCTTGGACATCTCCCCCTAAAATTCAGGCATGAGAAACCTTCAACCCACGAACAAAAGTTAGAAAGAAAAAGGGTGAACAAAAAAAGGGGCTTGGCCTTTGAGTTGGCATTCCTCTTTGTAGGGAGGACTAGGTCAAAGTTCTAGTGCAAGGGACTATTGGTGGCATCCAACTTTTAGGCACCACCCCATTCCTCTTCAGTGTGGAGAACCAAAAAATCATGCATAAAAGGAAGGGAAGAGGGTGCATAAAATCTGAGAAAAAATAAGCATGGGGATTTGCTTCTTAGGCGTAAGGATATAGGAGAAGTCCTAGTCCAACTGGGATTCTCCAAATAAGACTGGGTCAAACCTAAATTTCAAGCCCAATTGAACAAGGATTAATGCAACCTAATTAAAGAATGATCCCAGTCCAACTAGGAGCCCAATTAAATCAAATTAAATTATATTTAAATCTGATTTAAATCCTAACATAATTAGGAATTAGGTGCACTCAAGTCCTAGTCTAACAAGAAATTAATTTTTCTTGTAATTGGCTTATCTCATAAACCAATTATTCTTAACCCAATTAAGTCCAAACTAATTTTAATTAAATTTAATTCAATTAGACTTAATTTTAGCCTAATTGGTTAATCAAATTGAGACAATTAGCAATCCAATTGCTAATGGATCCTCCTGCAACACTTGCACTTGATTGATTATCAATTACATTGATGATTTAATCACTAAACGATTCTCAATCATCGATCAACCATTCGATCCGATTGTAATCTCACTACTACAAAAATAGCCTATGGCAGTGCTTACTATAGCAGTGATTTTCGAAACCACTGTCATAGCACCTACGGTAGTGATTTTCGTTAACCACTGCTATAGGTCGGACCTATAGCAGTGATTTTTATAACCACTGCTATAAGTCTGACATATAGCAGCGATTAACAAAAATCGCTGCCATAGGTCAAACCTATAGCATTGGTTACAAAAAACTACTACCATAGATTGATCTATAGCAGCGATTCATTGTAACCGCTACTATAAGTTGGACCTATAGCAGTGGTTAGTAGGAACCACTGCTATAATCTGATTTATGACAGCGGTTAATTATAACCACTGCCATATGTTATTTTTTTTTTAAATATTATATAATTTTAAAATTTAATGTTCATCTTCACCATTCATTATCTAAATAATTATCATTAGAGTGTCGTCGCAAAAGGTCGCCTCAATTCGATGGCCCTAGCTTCGTCGATCAAAAAAATTTGATTTCGACGACCACGAATGATGATGCGATGATCTGATAGATGGAGATCTTCGATGGATCCAAAAATCTATAATGATGATCTCGATGATGTTTGTAGCATACTATCAAACTTTTACTTCAATCGAATATTATTATCTTGGTCAATTTAGTATAGATTAGTTTCGATCGTTAAATGATAAATGATTGATCAAAGGATCAAATGGTATTCGATTATGAGATAATTTTTTTTATAAATGATTTTTGCTACTACTTTAATCATTTTTTATGGTGGTGATTATAAAATTCAACTTGTGACATGAAGAACGATCTAAAACTATACATCTTCTGATAACCATTCTGAAACTTCACTGGTTGTTATGCTCATGCTTTTGCAATATCTGCTTAACATGAATAGTTTATACAAAAATGATTTAAATTTTACTATCATCGCCGTATAAAATATTTAAAATTATAATAAAGATCATTTAACTAAAAAATTATCTAATAGTCGGATGTCGTTTAACCCTTTGATCGCTTATTTCTAATTTAACAATCAAAATTATTCCGTACTAAATTGATCATGATAATGATATCCGATTGAAGTAAAACTTTGATATGCTACAAACATCATCAAGATCATCGTTACAAATTTTTAAATCCATTGAAGATCTTCATCTATCAGATTATCGCATCGCTGTTCGTGATCATCAACATTGAATTTTTCTGATCGATGAAGCTAGGGCCATTGGATCAAGGCGACCTTTTGTGATGACACTCTAATGATAAATATTTAGATAATAAATAGTGAAGATGGACATTAAATTTTAAAATTATATAATATTTTAAAAAAAAAAATCATTTCTCATCTATGGCAGCGGTTATCAAAAATCGCTGCTATAGATCTATGGCAGTGGTTATAGAACCGCTGCTATAGATCTATGATAGTGGTTTTGGATAACCGCTGCCATAGATCTATGGCAGCAGTTCGATAACCGCTGTCATAGATCTGTGGTGGTGGTTTGATAACCACTGCCATAGGTTAGGTTAAAAATCTTCAAACTTTTTTTTCCTCCCATGTGTGCTCAATCTCTCTCATTCCCTCTTCATCATCGGTGAGGCTCCTCCCCCCTAGTCGACGTCGTCCCTCCTCTCCTTTCGACCGACGTCGCCCCTCCTTCGCCCTTGATCGACACCTTCTTTAGCATCATCGTCGACGATCTTCAAAGCTTTCAGTGTGGCTATAACCGCTGCCATAGATCTATGGCAGCGGTTCGATAACCGCTACCATAGATTAGGTTAAAAATCTCTAAATTTTTTCTTTTCTTCCGTGTGTTCAATCTCTCTTGCTCTCTCTCTTCCTCTTTTCTCTTCCTAACTTTCTTAGGCAGCGTTTCTTAGCATCGTCCTCCTCTAGCATCATCGTCGGCGACCCTCGGAGCTTTCGATGCAATCCGCTCTCTATAGCCATAGGTATAATTTTTTTTAATTTTATAGTATTATTTATTAATCATGTATATTTATAATAATTTATAAAATATTTATAATAAATATTATAAATATTTATTATAAATATTATAATTATCTGCATGCCATAGTTTTTGGACCGTGCCATGGTGGTAGCCTTGGGCCGTGCCATGTCGATGGCTGTGGACTAGATCTATCAATGGATTGGATTCGGATCGAAAATCTGAATATTCAGATCCAGACCTAATTTTAATTACTTGGTATCGGATCCAAATCTGAATATCCCGATGGATCTGTACTTGAGAGAGGAAGGGAGGGATCCGATCCTCGCCACCATCATTGGGAGGGAGGGGGTCCGGCCTCGCCGCCATCATTGGGAGGGAGGGGGTCCGACCTCACCGACGAGGGAGATCGAGAGAGGGAGAGTGGGAGATCGAGAGAGCGAGAGAGGGAGGGAGGGGGTCCGACCTCGCCGGCATCACTGGGAGGGATGGGGTCCGGCCTTGCCGACGAGGGAGATCGAGAGAGTGAGAGAGGGAGGGATGGGGTCCGGCCTCACCGACGAGGGAGATCGAGAGAGGGAGAGAGGAAGATCGAGAGATGGAAAAGCTGGGAGGGAGGGGTTCGGCCTCGCCGTCATCGTCAAGAGAGATCGAGAGAGGAGAGAGGGAGTGATCGAGGGGATGGCACACAGTCGAGCCGGCTCGGATACGCAGTCGAGCCAGGCTCGGGCCGTGATCGAGCCGACTGAGGGAGGACCCTAGTCGAATGTCTCAGGCATGGAGCCAGCTATCTCAGGCATGGAGCTGGCTCGACTTTCGAGCGAATAGAATTTGATATGTCACGATGCCACCATTATATTGATTAATGTTCATTAATTTGCATGGTCACGATGGCATCGAAATGCCATCTAGCTTTCACCCCTGCCTCTCGATGGGTTATGCATAGTTCAGCATCCGAGGAGCAGTCGGAGCATACTCCATCCACCTCGGCATCGGCTGCTCAGGGACCTTCCACCATCGGCATCTACTCCACCGACGGCATCTACTCCACCAGTAGCTGAGCCTCTACCATCGCAGGCATCTGAGTGTACATTTTTATTATATTAGCATAACTTTATTTTTTATATAGTATTTGTACACTTATATATTTGCATAACGTATTTGCATTATAGGTGCATCATCCAGTAGTCGAATATTTATGGCACACGTGTGTAGCATCAGGTGATGGTCTATTACGATGCGGAGGGGAGGCCGGTAGGGGAGACCATGCGGGAGATGCATTCCTTTTTTGGAGTGCTTGTGAGGCGGTCGGACATCATTCCCGTAGAGCCCAGAGACTGGCGTTTGATGGATGCTGCCATCAGGGATCGGGTATGGGAGGAGATATGGGTAAGTACATGCATCTTAGTTATATTTATGCATTTTATATGTTTACACTATATATGTTTGATTAGAATAATTTTATAACTAATTTTTGATAAATTTGTGCAGAGGAGGTACGACTTTCTTCGATCACGAGAGGGCTCGAGATGCCCGACTGAAGAAGATCGAGAGAGTTGTACCGGGGTTACAAGGTCAAGCTCCATAGAGGATGGCTCGAGCACCGATGAGACACTCTGGAGGAGCTTGTTCCTTTGGATACAAGACTGTCCTCCGAGTCAGTGGGAGAGGATGGTTAGACACTGGAGGAGCCAGGAGTTCGAGATAAAATTTCTAACTTTTAAATTTTTTAATATGCTTAAAATTTTATTTAAATATTTTTTAAATATTTATTATTTATTTGAATACTTGTTAGGCTACCTTCCATCAGAATCGAGGAGAACCGTGCAGCCCAGGAGTATACGCACACTCTAGGCCGCGAGTCTATGGCCAGTCATGTGCATAGAGAGGTAATTAATTCTAAATCTTACTAGATAAATTAAATTCATATTTTTTATCATCTTTCTTGATAAATTTATTCTTTATTATAGCTGATGAGAGATGGAGTGATGCCCAGCCATAGCGAGATCTTTCCGATCCAGCCGCACGGATAAGATGGGCAGGCCGATGAATGCCGCGATCGGACGTATTTTTGTAAGTATTAAATATATTAGTATATATGATTAGTATTATAGTATTTCTTATAAAATTTTATTTTAATTTATAATTATAGGATCAGTTAGATGCGCTCGCGAGCGAGGGCCCGGATACCTCTGGGCCTCCATGACCAGGCCTCATGATCTTTATCTCAGGTCTTAGGGCCTGAGCACTCTGGGAGGATCCGATGTAGGCCCAGACACACATCGATGAGCTACTGGTCCGAGGCGAGCATCTCCTCATAGACTTTCGGTGTCGTCAGTCGGAAGGAGCTTGAGGAGGCATTGGCATGGGCAGATCATGCTGCGATGCGGGCAGATCGGGCTGAGGAGCGCGCATCTCATCTGGAAGGCATCGTGAGAGGCATGATGTTGATGCTCAGTGTACGTTTTGGAGTCTCGAGCTTCTAGGATATGTTGGTCCGCATTCCAACTTCAGCTCCAGCTCCAGCTTCGGCTCCAGCTCTTGGTGATGATGACGATGACGATGATATAGATTTAGAAGACTTTTGATGTATTTTATTTTTTAAAAAAATATTATAATAAATTTTATTCGATAATAAAATTTTAGTATTTCAAAATAATTTTTGTATTTATTATATTTTCTTATGTTATATATCTATATTTATCAGATAAAATATATAAAGAAATAAAAATTTTATTTTTTTCAATTATTTAAGATCTACGGTAGCGGTTTTATAATCGCTGCCATATCCGTGCCAACCACTGTCATAGGTCCAATGCCAATCGCTATACTAGACCTATGGTAGTAGTTAAGAAACTACTGCAATAGATTATCTATGGCAGCGGTTATGTAACTACAACTATAGATATCCTATGGTAGCGACTACATAACTGTTGTGATTGGTTGATTTGTTACAGCGATTTATAAACCGCTGCAATAGACCATCTATGGTAGTGGTTCTAACAATCGTTGCAACAACCACTGTCATAGAGCTATGACGACGGCTGCAGTAGCAGCAGTTAGAAAATTACTGCCATAGCCTATGGTAGTAGTTTTTTAGGCTATGATAATAATTACAAACCACTGTCATAGCTTTTTTTTGTAGTAGTGCCTTTTTATATGTGTAATCTTATAGGTTTGCACCTAAGCTAATAGCATAAAAATTAATTTTTGTATCAATTAAAATGACCATCTAGCAATGGTATCCGACGTTCAGATAGGTCATATGTATGCAAAGCAACATTCTTAGAACCCTGATCTATGGTTACTGTATAATTCATCTCTTTGACCAATAATGCTTAAGATGACTTCAAGTTAGCTATCAAAACTCATACAAGTCATCCATATTATGTTTCAAAATTTTGCAAATTCCGTGATTCCTCATGAGGATTATCCAAGCCTAGATTTTGCTAAACTAAAACACAATAAGACATTCACTCATGAAGTTAATCAGTAGTAATCGATTCCATTTTGACTTATGCACCGACTCTATAAGTATTTGACTACACTCAAAAATCTTTCATCACTATATTAGAAATATAGATAGTCCAACACTAAAGTATAGTAAGTTGTTTGCAAGTTACCATGGTGATCTCAGGTCGGAGGGATACTTATATCCATTAACTTTTACTAGCTACTCTTCACAGTACATGCTACATTGATCATGTTCAGTGCAGATGTACTCCTATATCCCATTTGTATGTCATACCAGTGTCTCCACACTAATTGATTACAAGGATAACCAACACATATGATATACAATGACCTATACTCAATAAGTTATCGTCCTTGTTAATAACTTATCATTTGATCATGAACAAATTTAGGAACTATCTGATAAATCCTTCTTTATTAATTGATTATGATTCTAAGAACTTTATCATAACATAGGAGTTTATTTAAGGAAGATAGAACTTTTATGATGAATAAGTCCAATAACTATTGTTATTTGATAATTCACATACAAATTATAATCATCTACTACTTTGATAGAGATCATTATAAGTCTCACTACTAGATAGAATAAAATCTATGGGATCACATACAAAAGAGGTTGACCAAGTTAATTGATTGGATCGAGATCTAATTATCAATTTGATTGATAATTCAGATCAATCAGCAAAAGTTACTTGTAGAAGTTTCGCTAAGTATTAGCAGGTTTAGACCTAATTACAAATATTACAATTGATTTAGATAATATTAAGTTTGGATTTAGAATCTAATTAAATTAAATTAAATTAAATTTAAATTAGTTTAGACCTAATTTGAGTTGAATGCGTTATCCCAATCTAAGTAGGACTTGGATCAGAAATCTAGTCTTTCAAATTTGACTCGAATTGGATTTGATTTGGCTTCAAATTAGATTTGATCTGAACCCAAATTTAAAAGGAACCTAACCTAATAAAATTAATATGAGAGAGTCCCAATTTGATTGGGATTCTTCCTCCTCTTGGTGCAAGAAATGAGAGGGCCGGTGCCCTTTTTTCTTTCTTACGTGCTTGAGAGAGAGGGGTGCCAGCCCCCTAATCTATAAGGACTCACTTTTTAGGCATTTATTTAATCTTATCCAATTGAAAATCAAATTAGAAATATTATTATCAAATTTTATTCCTTTTTAGGTGTTAGAAGTTCAAGAGGAGGACTCCTCAAAGCGTGCATGTATTCCATATGTTGCCGCACCCTTTGCCTATTTAAGTGGCACCTCTCCTTTGGACACCCCAAGTGTTATTCCTTCTAATATTCCACACCTAAAAGGAGAGAAAATCAAAGAAAAGAGAGAAAAAAATTAGAGAAAAAAGAAAGAAAAGAAATGGAAGAGAAGGGGTTCTCTTCTAACTTGTTCTTCAAGGTCCTACACAAAGCTGTTTTTGTTGATTTTTTCTACACCTAGATCCATTTAAATGGAGCGGATCTAAAAGAAACTAACACCTCAGTGATCATGAAATCTTTGAGCTTGATTCAACCTTGTATGGATACCCGTAAAGGTCAGGCATGTGCGTGGCTTCAAATAAAACCTAAAAAACTTCAAGATCCGATTTGCATCTGATTATTCATCTAAATATATTTTTAATCACTCTTTAAATTAGCTTTTAGATTAATAGATCCATGTTTAATATGCATAATAGATCTTTTATAAGTTATACTAGATTAGATCTAGGGCATGCATTAGATTAAAGTTTTAATCTATGCTTTCAGCTGCACTTTTTATGAGATGGAAAAATTCTACATGTTGAATTCCCTGAACCCCAATAGTGGCATCAATGCCATATTTTTTTATATGCATGATTAAATTTGAATCTGATTTAATAGGATTAATCAAGATTTGAAAATAATTATTTATGATTAATTTTTTGATTTTGAATCAGAATAAAATCAGATTAAAAATCTTAACCTTGATTGATCTACATCGATATGGAATGATTGTCCTATAGCGATGCCGATCCCTTATTGAAAATTATTTTCATGTTTAGATCTATTTTTTTATGAATATATGTGCTATACTTTGATAATATTTAGATCTAATTTTAATTTTAATATATGATATCTGTGCATACATGATTTGTGTAAATTTAGATCAAAATTCTTAATAGTCTAGTACCCTTCAAGAATTATAGTAAAGGCCGTCCTGCCATAAAGGACTATGAATCAAGAAAGAGAACCATGAAAATAAAGAACTTAATTTTATGCAAAACCCTATATCGAAAAACTATTTAGGATATGAAATTTTATGTATGAGATACAAAGAATTATAGTTTAGATCTGAAAATAGTTTCAACATCTAAACTACTTCATGTTCATAATGTGCATAATTAAGGATCTAAAAATTAAGATTAAAATCTAAAATTAAGAATTTAAGATCTTAATCTTAAAGAATAATACATGAGGGTTTGGCATGGGTAGAACAATAGGTCTAGTGATTAGACTATAATTAAGATTTTTGATTAGATCTGGTTAGAACCCTTGCTGATTTTGAGCAGTTGATTGAACCCAATCAAAAGTTAATTAGGATTAGGTCAAAGGGGCTTAAAATCAAATTTAGTTATAGTTGGTCACATTGATTCACATTTGATGTGAGTCAATTAACTCAAAACCAAATTTAGCTCAATGATTTGAGCTTAAATTTCTGGGCAGACCTATTCGATTCTAATTGATCGATTGGTATCTAAGGCAAGCCTCGATCATGATTTTTAATTGGGATCATGCTTACCTGGCCATGTACTAATGGTGTCTAAGGCAAGCATCTGCAACCCTCCCAATGAGCTCACTTATCTAGCTAATTTGTTCGATTAATGATTGAATTAGGTGGCTTAGTCATTCGAGTTCAGCTATACTGGCTAGGTTAGTTAGACATAAGATTGTGCTGATCTGAACCTAGTCAATCAGATATAAGATTATTCTGACTTATTTTATTTGAGACCTAAACCAAAATCTTTTTATAATATTAAGTCCTAGGTCTTCCACTATTGTAGGAGTGCGGGCATCCTACTAGTGTTGATTATTCTCGACTGGATGTAGTAGTTCGGTTGCACTAGGAAGACACAACCACCCTATTAGCATGAGATGTTGCTAGGTAATGATGGGGTTGGATCCAATAACCGGATATGGTGAGGGACCTAATGATGGCTTTGCCTAAGCTTTGGATGGTGGGTCTAACTTAACTATGGAATGGACCAATAAATGGACATGTTGAGGCTCCATGACATAAAGACCAAATGCTGCATCATGCTTGAGAAGTATTGGAGAATGGTTGTCCACTTATAGCATGACTCAATAATCGAACATGATGAGGTGCACGCATATCGGTGGGACTATAGTATCCACTAAAAAGCTTAGTCGCATAAGGGTTTTCGCATCTCCATGAGGGAGTGTGAGAGATCCATGAGAATAATGAGAGTCTAATTTATTTCTTAAAGTTTCTAGAATAAATTTTAAAATCTAAGTACAATTATCTAACTTAAATCTTTGCTTTCGTGGTTAACCATGTCAGCCTCCAACCCATTAGCCTGCATTCTTGAGTCTAACCAACTTACTGGCCAAAGTTATAAGGACTGGTTCAGAAACCTCAAAATTGTATTGAGTTTGAAAAGGTTGGACTATGTGCTCAATCAGGACCCCCCTGCTTTACCAACCTATTCTAGTGCTGAATAGAGAGCAGCACTGAATAAGTGGACAGATGATGACATTCGGGTCAAGTGCTACATTCTAGCTTCTATGTCAAATGAGTTATAGAGCCAGTATGAGCACATGCCTACTGCCAAGGCTATGATCTCTCACCTACAAAAGTTGTATGGTGAATAGAGCCAAACTACGTGCTTTGAAGTATCTAAGAAACTCTTCAACTCAAAGATGTGCGAAAGGCAATTAGTCCATGATCATTGTCTGACAATGATCAAGGACCTAAAGAAGCTCGGTCTAACTATGCAAAAGGAGTTGCAGGTAGATTTGATCCTGCAATCCCTTACTAGTACATATGGTTAATTTATAGTAAATTATCACATCAATAAGTTAGACTATATCTTGCCTGAGTTAGTCAACATGTTGGTTACTATTGAAGGCATCTTGAAGAGTTCAAGGAGCACTATTCTAGCTATAGAACAGGCATCTTCCTCCAAGAGAAAGTCTTCTAGGAAGAAGAAGAACAAGCTTGCAAAGAAGCAGAAAAAGGAGAATAAGTAGAAGAAGAAGGACACTTCGAAGAAGATGGCTGCTGACAAAGAAAAGTATTTCCACCACAATGTTGATGGCTATTGGAAAAGAAACTGTCCCAAGTACCTGAAGAGCCTGAAGAAACAAAAAATAGATGTATCTTCGAAAGGTAAGTCTAGTATGCTCGTTATTCAATCTAATATTATGATTTTCTCTCCTTTTAGTTAGATTTTAGACTCTGATTCGAGTGCTCACATATATACTTCTATGCAAGGTTTGGAAGAAAGTAGAGGGCTAAGGGAAGGAGAAATGATCCTGCGTGTTGGCAATGGAATAAAGGTTACTGCAGTCACCATTAGAACATACCCTCTTTGATTACCGTTAGGATCTAGATTAATTTTGAAAGACTACTATTATGTACTTGTAGCTAGCCAAAATCTAATTTTCGTATCTGCACTAGCACGGGAGAATTATGAATTTAATTTTAATAAAGATTTTTGTTTTATTTATTTGTAAAATAAATTGATTGGAAGAGCTCTTTTAATTGACAGTCTTTATTATTTACATGTTGATGCATCTATAAATATTAACAAGCAATTAGTGAATGCCATAGGATATAAAAGACCTAGAGATGACCTGAACCACAAGTATATGTAGCATCTTAGACTTGGTCACATTGGAGAGGATAGGATTAACAGATTGGAGAGGGATGGAATCCTTAACTCACTTAGTTCTAAGTCGTATCTAGTTTGTAAGTCCTACCTTCAAGAAAAAAATGACAAAATTATCCTTTTTAAGACATGGGAAAAGGGCTACTGAACTACTTATTTTGGTACGCACTGATGTATGTGGGTCATTTGATGCACAAGCTAGGGATGATTATCAGTACTTCATCATCATTACCAATGATTATTCATGGTATGGATATGCAATTTTTATGAAATACAAGTCTAAAGCCTTTGAAAAGTTTAAAAAATTTAGATATGAAGTAGAAAAATAAATAGAAAATCTCTTAAGATTTTTTGATCAGATCGAGGAGGTGAATACCTTGGTAGAAAATGTTTGGAGGATGTCAAAGATAATGGCATAGTCTTATAGTGGACTCCTCCTAATATCTCTCAGCTTAATGGGGTATCGAAAAGAAAAAGTAGGATCCTATTGGATATGGTCCGATCCACGATAAGCTTCACTAACCTACCTATATTTTTTTGGAGACGTGCCCTACTAACCTCCATCTATCTTTTAAATAGGATTTCCTTTAAATCTGTTTCTATCATACCATAAGAGATATGGCATGGTAAACAACTAAATCTGAGTCACCTCAAGATTTAGAGATATCCGACCTATGTCGAAAAACTACTAGCGGACAAGTTAGAGGGTTGATCATAAAAAGCTTATTTCATAGTATATCCTAAAGAGTCATTAGGATACTACTTTTACTTTTTTAGAGGATCACAATGTGATTGTAAGCCGGCATGCCATATTCTTGGAAAAACATTTTGTCTAGGATGGTGATAGTGGATGGTTAACTAATCTCGAAGAGAAAGTCTTTGAAGAGCAGCCAACTGAAGATCAAGTTAAACCCACTGAACTAGTGGATGTACTTGTTCCACCACCTCGTAGATCTAGTAGGATCTTCCATCCTCCTGAAAGGCACTTGGATATACTTACAATGGATGTAGAGGAAGTATTCCTTATAGAATATAGGGATCAAGTAGTTGATCTTAAGATCTATGATCAGGCGATGTCAGACATCGACTCTAAGAAATGGTTGAATGTTATGAAGTCAGAAATTGACTTACTATATTCAAACTAGGTCTGCATCTTAGTGGATCCATCAGAGGGTATTGTATCTATTGGATGCAAATGGATCTACAAAAAAAAGATAGGTATAGATGATAAGGTAGAGATCTATAAATCTAAGCTAGTGGCAAAGAGTTATAGTCAATATGAAGGCATTGACTATTAGGATACCTTTTCTCCTGTAGCCATACTGAAATTCATCCACATACTACTTGTAATTATAGCTTATCATTATTATGAGATATGGCAGATGAATGTAAAAATGACATTTCTAAATAGATATCTTAAGAAATATATATATATATATACGGAATAATCCTTGGGTTTCACTTTCAGTGATAAAGATCATAAAATCTGCAAGCTGCATAGAACCATTTATGAAATAAACCAAGCTTCTTGAAGTTGGAATACTCATTTCAATGATGTGATCAAATTGTTTGATTTTATCAAGAACAAAGAGGAGCCTTATATTTTCAAGAAAGTCAGTGGGAGGACTATAACATTTATCGTATTGTACGTGGATGACATCCTTTTTATTGGGTACGATATTTCTATGCTAACCTCGATCAAGGGTTGGTTGTCCAAAAAATTTTTCATAAAAAATCTAGGAGAAGCATTTTTTATTCTAAGAATTAAGATCTATAGAGATAAACCAAATAGGATGCTTGGCCTTTCACAAAAGATATACATAGAGAAAGTGTTGAAAAGGTTCAGCATAGAGAACTCTAAGAGGAGACTTCTATCCCTCAGACATGGCATTCATCTCTTCAAGAAGATATGCACTAGCATACTTAAGGAGATTAAGTGCTGACTGCTTGTCGTTAAAGCAACAAATAAAAATTAGATCCAATTTTACTATTAAGTAGGACAATGGTGAGTCGGATGTCAATTTCCTCGAGGATCAAAGGTTGAGTTGCATTCAATTTTAATTAAAAAAAATTAAAATTTTAAATTAATCTTTAAAGCAAAAATTTAAAGTAGTAAATTAAAGAGAATTAATTTAAATTAAGCAAATTAAAATAAAAGAAGGTAAGTAATTAATTAATTAGGATTTTAAGATTAATTAAAAATAAGAAAAGAAATTATCTAAGGTTTTAGTTTTATCTTTCAATATTCAAGTTTATAATTGATTTATGCAATCTTTCTACTATCAACATGCAATCTTATGTGATGTATGCTACTTTGATCTGATTCTAACATAATCTATTCTATCGAGTATGGATCATATCTAACATGATCATGACCTATCTCACAGACATAGACTATTTAAATTATGTAATTAAAGAATATAAATATTATTCTAATTAATTCTTATAATTCATCATAACTTGAGCACTGACCATATCTATCTGCGATCACAATCTATCTTCTTAGCATAAAGTGTAAGAAAAATAAATATTAAAGCATAAATCTTATAATTTATTCTAACTTGAGTACAGACCATATTTTTTGATGATCATGATTTATCTCTTTACTTATAAATTATAAGAATTTCAATATTAAAGCATAAATAAGAAAAATATATAAAAGATGAAGAAATTTTATTATCGAATAAAAAGAAATACAAGATTCAAATTACAAGCTCTCATGATCAAAGGACTTCTCTTACTCCCCTAGACACAAGACCTCTAGCTGTACATAGATTTGATCTTGCTAGCTTTTGGCATATTGGAATCTCCCAGATAAAAGAAAAAGAAAAGAAACAAGAAAGAAGAAAAGAAAAAAGAAGGGAGAGAGGGCTAATTTCCCCTAAGAGGGGTCTCTCTTCAAGTTTGGCATAACATGGCCTTAAATAGAGGCAAAAACTAGATTTTTGAGTCCTTGTTGAGCTTAAATTGGAGTCCAGATAGAATTTAATCATCCAAAATATTCTTGGCTATCGGATCTTGATCAAATGGCCTTAAATCCATCATAAAACCACCGCATAACCCCTTGGTTCATGCTCAAATCAAATCAGAGCTATTGGATCGAAGCTAGGAGCATTTTTGGCCATTTGATTATGCACTAAAGGCTTGAGAAATCCTATTCAAACTAGAAATCAGTCTTAGTCGTTGGATGCCGACTGAGAGAGATGAGGGCCATCGGATGGCGCTTAACTATGCCCATGAACTATCCGAACCAGGTACACCATAAGCCTCCACTAACCAGTAGCTACCGCATCATCTAAAATACCAAAAATACCCCCATGAGCCGTAATGTTTATTCCATAGACCCTTTAAGGGTCTACGCACACTGAGCTGGCATGCGGTCCATGGTGGACCGCATGGTTCACTGGCATCAAGGTGATGTCAGGCTAGAGAGGAAATGGGCTGGTGGGCCATTTTCTGCATGGGCTGGGTTGGCCTACTGGGCTGGTGTTGGCGCGGGCCGGCTGACAGGTGCATTGGCTAAGCCAAGTAAGCTGGCTTAAGTCGAATTTTTTTAAACTTCTGGGCTTCGTAACTTTGCCGATTTAGCTCCAATTTGTTTGAAATTTAATTTGTTTGAATCCATAAATCAAGCTCTTCGCATTGGTATATCTTTTTCTATAAAATATTAATAAAAAATATTATTTTTTTATAATAAATTTTAATTATTATATATTTTAATATTTTTATTTAATAATTTATGATAATTATCACACCCTCTAATTAGAGTTTTGCTCGTCCTCGAGTAAAAAGAGAAAAATTAAAGATATGTACCAACTTGATAGGATATGAAAGTTTCTTCAGATCACCTTAAAGTCAGTTAATACCTGATTAGAGATTTAAGAAATATATTATTAGATTAGTAATCCCATCCTAAATAGTGGTTAAGTTAAGAACATGAAATTTTAGAGCTTATCTTCGACCAATTTTTCATTTTTATTCTTTAAATTCTTTATCTTTAGTATGAACTAGAGTTTTTTTTTTTCACAGTTAGTGCAATTTTTTAGCCTCTTAAGTTTTCTATCTGACCCTTACAACGAGCTTTGGACCAATGATTTCCAAATTAGTTGGCTTTAGGATATTAGGTGTAGAATACCCCTCAAGTTTACTAACTCGAGTCAAATAGGCTACAGATTAAAAGTAGCTGCGTAATAAGCTTCTTCACATTACCTACTTTTTAATGTGAATAACATTACTTACTTAGGTAATGAGACTTGGTTACCGATGAGAGACCAATGTTGAACTTGCTCTTTATTTTAATTTTTTTCTTTATTTTTAATTTTTTTTCATATTTTTTTTAAATTTTTTTTACTCATATCCATATAAAGTAGATTCTTTATTGAATATAGATTGGAAGAAGATTTTAGAATTACTCAAAAAATTATTATGTTCTAGACCTGACCATTTATTAAGTTTTCTTAATAATTTGATTCTTAGTATTTTAAAAATTTTATAGATCATTAATCAATTATTGATTAAAATTCTTGAAAAATTTTAAATAAACATGGAATTAGGTACATAAGACTACTTATTACCATACTTGAGAACTTAAAAAAATTTTATTTATCCTTCCCTCCTATCTTAATTTTCATTATCCTTAATGGAGGAAAGAATAGAGTATGATAAATGATAAGAAAATAAACAGAAAAGAGTTCACTTGATTTAATATATTCTTAGCTTGGTCTAGGTATTAATTGTTCTTCATTCAACATGGGTTTGTACTTCTCTCCCCCAACTTAATCCTAAAAGAAAATAAACTAAAAATTTAAAAAATATTAAATACAAAAATCTGGGTTGTCTCTTATTCAAACTAGAGGTCTGAGAAATTCTATTCAAATTGGAGCATTTTCGACCATTCAATCGCGCATTGGATGCCTGAGAAATCCTATTCAAACTGGGAATCAGTCTTAGCCATTGGATACCGACTGGGAGAGATGAGGGCCATTGGATGGCACTCAACTATGCCCATTAACCGTCTGAACTGGGTACACCATAAGCCTTCATCAACCAATAGTTGCCTCATCATCTAAAATATTGAAAATAGGGTCTAGCGCACTGAGCTGGCATGTAGTCCATAGTGGACCATGTGGTTCGCAGGCATCAGGATGATGTCAGGCTGGAGAGGAAGTGGGCTGGTGGGCCATTTTCTGCATCGATTGGGTCAGTCTGCTGGGCTGGTGCTGGCACGAGCCGGTTGATAGGTGCGCCGGCTAAGCTAAGCAAGCCAGCTTAAGTCAATTTTTTTTTAACTTGTGGGCTTTGTAACTTTGCTAATTTAGCTTCGATTTACATGAAAATTAATCTGTTTGAACCCATGAATTAAGCTCTTCACATTGATAAGCTTTTTTCTACAAAATATTAATAAAAGTATTAATTTTTTAAATAAATTTTAATTATTATATATTTTAATATTTTTATTTAGTAATTTATGATAATTATCATACCTTCTAACTTGAGTTTTGCTCGTCCTCGAGTAAAAAGAGAAAAAATTAGAGATATATACCAACTCGATAGGATATAAAAGTTTCTTCAAGTCACCTTGAAGTTTGTTGGTATCTAGTTAGAGATTTAAGAAATACGTTATTGAATTATTAATTTCATCCCAAATAGTGGTTAAGTGAAGAACATAAAATTTTAGAGCTTTTCTTTGACCAATTGCCTATCTTTATTTTTTAAATCCTCTATCTTTAGTATGAACTAAAGTTATTTATTTATTTATTATTATTATTATTATTTATAGCTAGTGCAATGTTTTAACCTCTTAAGCTTTCTATTTGATCCTTGTAGCGAGCTTTGGATCAATGATTTTTAAATCAGTTGGCTTTAGGATATTAGGTATAGAACACCCCTCGGATTTACTAACTCGAGTCGAATAGACTATAGGTTAAAACTAGCTATGCAACAAACTTCTTCATATTGCTTATTTTTTAATACAAATAACATTGCTTACTTAGGCAGTGGAATCCGATTATTCGATGAGAGATCAATGTTTAGAACTTGCTCTTTATTTTTATTTTTATTTATTTTTTAAATTTTTTTAATTTTTTTACTCATATCCATGTAAAGTAGATTTTTTATCAAATATAGGTTGGAAGAAGGTTTTAGAATTACAAAAATTTATTATGTGCTAGACCTGACAATTTATTAGATTTTCTTAATAATTTGATCCTTAGTATTTAAAAAATTTTCTAGACTATTAATCAATCATTGATTAAAATGCCTAAAAAATATCAAATCAACATAAAATCGGTACATAAGACTAATTATTACCATACTTGAGGACTTAAAATTTTTTTATTTATCCTTTCCCCCCAACTTGATTTTCATTATCCTCAATGGAGGAATGAATAGAGTGTAATAAATTACAAGAAAATAAATAAGAAAGAGTTCACCTGATTTAATATATTCTTGGTTTGGTCTAGATTTTAATTATTTTTCATTCAACATGGATTTGTAGTTCTCCCCCCAACATATTCCTAAAAGAAAGGTAAACTAAAAATAAAAAAAATATATTAAATATAAAAACCTAGGTTTTCTCTCAGTAAGCGCTAGGTTTAACGTCTTCAGTCGGACCCTATGAAGAAGTTTTAGATATAATCAATTTTAGTGCATCCTTCAGAGTTCCAAAAGGATAAGGCCAATTAGGAGGCCTTGTCATCATGGCAAAAAAATGTTCATGAAATATTTTAGGATGGTTAAACTTAGCCCTAATCAATAAAGTATTCGGAGCAAGCATGCTATACCAAATTCTAAAATTATCATAGTAATCAGGAAAGAATTGTATTTGATGGGCCAAAATCGGGATAAGGGATGGTAGTTTTTGAATTTTTTCAATTATAACCTGATCTACCCTACTTTTTTTTTTAGGTATGATATATCTAGGCATCAACTCTTCCTGATCTAAATGATGGCACTTTTTCTAAATCAATTTTAAATTTTCCTCCATACATCATTTTAATATTGTAGATAAATTTTGAATGTTGTCCTTAAAAGTAGTGCCAAATACAAAAAAATTGGACTTAAAGTCGTTATGGCTTATTTCAGCAATATCCCATCTTATAGCTTTTTTATGTGTTTTTAGAACACCTATTAGTTGGTCTTCCTGAGTAGGTATTACTAGTAGAGTGTCAGTAGGTGCATTAGGAAGTAGTTTCAATTCAAGAGCAATTGGTGGCTCTAATAAGGGAGCTATTGGTGGATTAAGTTGTGGCTCAAGTTTTTCTATCCATAGTAGGATGGTTTTCGGATTGGGTGAATCTATTTGATCATTTACTTTTATATTGTACCCATCATCATCAAAATCATTCACCTCATAATGAGCCAAACAGGGATTTAACGAATCCTGAAGAAGAATTATGGATGAAGCTTCATCTATTATGTTGTTTATCTATGGTTCTTGGGAAGTCTCTATTGATTCCATCATCTCATTAATTGGTCCTTCCTTCCCATTAAAAGGATTGGGTGATTTCAAGGCACTTAGGAATGGGTCCATATATAAATAAGGTGATGGAATTAGTTCATCACACCATTTTGATTTTTTTCTATAAATTTTTGCCTCAATTATATAGTCTAATAGAGTCTCTTTAGTTTTACAGGGTTGTTCCATGACCATAGGTAAAGAACATGATGATGGAAATGGTTTATCCCACCATTCTTGTTCTATCCTATATTTTGTTGCCTCATTAATATGATCTTAGAGGGTTTTTTTGGTTGTGCTAGGTTGTTTTATGACCATATTATTTTCAAGAGTTATATGTGATTGTTCAGAAAAAGTTTTTGGGACATTAAAATTTTTAGTTAGAAATGGTCCCTCAGGTTCACTCTTGGGCTGACTGATAAGTGGTAAAAATATACTAATAAAAGTATTAAATTATAAAATAAATTAATCTATTTTACTAGAAATTAATACTTTTATTAATCTTATGTAGGAAAGAAGGCCACCAATGTGAAGATCTTATTTTTTTGATTCAGATGAAAAAAATTTCAGACAAAATGGACTTCAAATGAGCCCAGAATCGAATTTAAAAAAAAAAAAATCACTGACGCAACGCAGACGTCAGGATGATGTCAGCATTTTTTGCGGCGCACGATGGACCATCTGAAGGACAATTTTGGAAATTTTACAGCAACAGGCATACTCTGATTGGCTGAAGAATGCGGCGGTCCACGCAACACCGGGCTCGCGCATGGTCCACAGGAGGGCAATTTGGGAACTCTGGCTGATCCAACGGGCGGTATTCACTGAAACTTCGATCGGACGGCCGAAAAGAAGGTGCTGATGGATGGCATCCGCAGCTTCCGATCGAGATCCAACGGCTGAGATTCATTCCAACGTTAAACTATAGATCAGAAAGGCCTTCTTTCAACATGATCGGACGGCCCAAATTTGATCCAACGATTGATCCAATGGCTGATATTAAATCTGATTTGATCTGGATTATTTTAAGGGAGTTTTTGAGTGATTTTTGGACCGTTTGATCAACATCTAACGGCCAGAATTATCCAGATCTTAATTTGAGTTGTTTTGGGAGTCTTAAACCTAGTTTTTGATGGATTTTGGGAGGAAATCAAACTCTTTATTCTATAAAAACCTATGTTTGTTATCGTGAAAAACATGAATATCAGAGAGAGAGAGAGACGGAAAGAGAGATGGGGAGAAAGAGAGATATAGAGAGAGAAGGAGAAAAGAGAGAGAGAGAAAGAGAGAGGAGAGAGGTAGAAAGAGAAGAGTGAATTTATGAGAAAATAAAAAAAAGATTTTTGATTTTTCTTCGATGATCAAGACATCGATCAAGGAGCCTCTTCTTCTTCGCCAAGTTCTCCACATCAAGAGCAGCAGATAATCAATTTCAGCAATCAAACAGTCTAATTTCTCTATGCTTTTTATTTTATTTGCTGTTTTTGAACTTGTTATCATGAACTAAATTTTCTTTTACTAAGGCTAAGGTGTAGCCACTCTTTTGATGCAATATTCAGTATGATTTATTTTTAAATTTTATTCATGAGGAGTATATAAATCTGATCTTAATGCTTTTAGATTACTGGCCATCTTCTAATTGATCTGATGAACATAGATGTTACGGACCAAGTACATCTATGTTAATGCTTCTTGATTATATACCTTGTATTATGAATCAAATTAGAATTCATATGCATGCAAAAATTTTAGTGCGCTTTGGACGCAGCGTATTTTAATTAGAGGGTTTCACAAAACCTAATGCATTAATATTTATTTAAATTACACTGGACCAAAGGGTAATTAATAAATATTAATAGTTTTGCTATGCCTGGACCAAAGAATAGTAAATAAATTAGGAGACTCCACCGTCACATGAAATCAAATTAATCTAAAAACCTAAATATTGTATCGACTGAGTTGGTGAATCGATTGCCTTAGTATTCCATTGCTCTTGAGTTTAAAATCTTAATAATTTACACTCTCTCTATTTAATTAAAAACTTTTAATTATTTTTTTTATTTTCTTTAATTTCTTATTCTCATAAATTGATCTTCTAAATAAAGTATGGGAAAGAGCTTTTCAGTACTTATTTTCCAATCCTCTAGGAACGATACTCTGCTCATTCACTTTATTACTTGATCGACTGGTGCACTTGCCATAGCTATAAATTAGCACGCATCACTGACTGAGTAACTCTCTTTCCTTCTGCTATTTGAATGTAAGTCTTCGCTTCTCTAATTCTTTAAAGATTTGCATAAGATAGTTTTGTGACTTTATTATGACTTCTAAGCATTTTTCTAAAGAATTAAGTCTTTGTTCCTTTAGATTATTCAATGGTTGATTGATAAATTCTAACTCATTTACTGCTTGCTGAATCCTCTCCTCATAAGTTGATTCATTGTTATTTGGAGAAGATTGATATTATAGGTAGGGTATATCATAAGATGCATTCATGAATGTGGGTCTTTATGGCACCAAGGTAATCACTGGTTGTGATTACCATGAAAAATTTGATTGATCCCCCAACCTAGATTGTAATATTAAAATATAGGTTATTTCTTGGTCTATAGGCTATTTGGGTTTGATCTAGATAAACTTCTATATTCTCAAAATATCGATATGGGCATTCACTTGCATAATGGGTGGGGCTCAAACAAATTGCATAAAATTATTGTGCAGAAGAAAAAAAGGATATGAACAAATTTCTATTGGTTTCTAAATGATCTACTCTACTGGATAGCTTAGCATAAAAATCCATCTTTATTTATTATTTATTTTATTTTATTTTAAAGATTAAAAAAGATAAGGAGAGAGAATTCTAAAGATGAGTGCCCTAAAGAGTCCTAGATCTAAAGATGATAGAGGAGAGTATTTTAATTAGGATTTGAATTGTAATGACAAATAAATTAAGCATGGACTCTCTATCCTAGGGTAAACCTGGATCTAGACAACTCTTAACTGCCAAGGTCACCTTCAAGCCCTCCAAGTAAAGAATCAGCCACTCAATTAACCAGATAAGTATAAGATAGATGGGAGTCCTCCCACTACTTTTCTTAGACATCAATTATCTTGATCTGGTAAGCTAACAGAACCAATTAAGTAACCATCTTTCTTCAGAATATAATTTCTAAACCACTTTTCTTAGATACTAGTTGAACTGACTAACCCTAATCCAGTCCAACTCTTAGAGTTTCTTATCCTAATAAGCTCAATTATCCTTAAGGGCCAACATCTAATTGATTTTAATTTAAGATTTGGGTCAATGCAATATGAAGGATGGTGGTTTATGGGCTAAGAAAGGATGATCAAATCCTTACCTTATCTTGTTTAATAGATTATGTCCTTAAAATATATTATGAATATGCAATGCAAATAAAATAAGATATCCAAATATATTAAATTAATTTTAAGATTTAATTAATTTTCTATATTAGTTAAGTGTTATGAGGTGTGTTTGTTTTCTTATTATATTAGGTTATTTAAAACTTGAAAAATGAAAAGTAAATTTTAATTAGGTTAATTAGATTAATTAGGTTAGGTTTTATCTAAACTACTTTAGAGATTCTAACTAATTAGAAAATAAATTATACTAGTTTTAAAAGATAACAATAATTTATTCTAAATTATAAAAAATAATAAATTGATTATATAAAATAAAATAATTATTTAACTATGCAATTAGAGTAGTCTAGCTAGAGAGCAATAAATAGACCATATATAAAAAGCAATATAAAATAGAAATTTAAAGAAAGCATAAATAATAGGTAATTAAGCAATTAAATTAAATTGATTGATAATAAAAAATAAATTATTAATCAGCAGAACAGAGTATAAAATGTAAAAGTGAAAAAAGTAATAAATAATAAACTAAAAATATAAAATAGTAAAATAAATAAGTAAAGCATAAAAGATAATAAAGTAGTAAAATAAAATATTTAAGCAAAAAAAATAAAGTGTACAAAAAAGTGATAAAATAAATAAGGCAATAAAGCATATAAAAAAATTAAATTTTTTTGATTTTTGATTTTTGATTTTAATTTTTATTTTTTATTAAAGCAATCATTCTACAATCTTTGGCAGTAGCACCAAAAATTTGACTGCTTGTCATTAAAACAACCAATAAAAATTAGATTCAATTTCACTATTAAGTAGGATAGTGGTGAGTTGGATGTCAATTTTCTTAGGAATTGAAGGCTGAGTTGCATTCAATTTTAATTAAAAAATTAAAATTTTAAATTAATCTTTAAAAAAAAAATTTGAAGTAGTAAATTAAAGAGAATTAATTTAAATTAAGTAAATTAAAATAGAAGAAGGTAAGTAATTAATTAATTAGAATTTTAAGATTAATTAAGAATAAGAAAAGAAATTATCTAGGGTTTCAGTTTCATCTTTCAATATTTAAGTTTATAATTGATTCATGCAATCTTTCTATTGTCAATATGTAATCTTATGTGATGTATGTTACTTTGATTTGATTCTAATATAATCTATTCTACCGAGCATGGATCATATCTAATATGATCATGACCCATTTTACAAACATAGACTATTTAGATTATATAATCAAAGAACATCAACTTAATTTTGATTAATTCTAACAATTCATTCTAACTTGAGCATAGATCATATCTATCTACGATCTCGATCTATCTTCTTAGCATAAAGTGCAAGAAAAATAAATATTAAAGCATAAATCTTGCAATTTATTCTAACTTGAGTATAGGCCATATTTTTTCACGATTATGATCAATCTCTTTAGTTATAAATTATAAGAATTTTAATATTAAAGCATAAATAAGAAAAACATGTAAAAGATAAAAAAATTTTATTGCCTAATAAAAAAATACAGGGTTCAAATTATAAACTCTCATAATCGAATGACTTTTCTTACTCTCTTAGATACGAGACCTTTAGCCATACATAGATTTGATCTTGCTAGCTTTCAGCATATTGGAATCTCCTAGATAAAAGAAAAAGAAAAGAAAAAGAAAAGAAAAAAGAAAGAAGAAAAGAAAAGAGAAGGGAGAGAGAGAAGGAGAGAGAGGGCTAATTTCTCCTGAGAGGGGTCTCTTTTCAGGTTTGGCATAACAAGGCCTTAAATAGAGGAAAAGCTAGATTTTTGAGTCCTTATTGAGCTCAAATTGGAGTTCCAATCAAATTTAATCACCCAAAATGTTCCTGGCCATTGGATCTTGATCAAACAGTCTTAAATCATCACAAAACCACTACATAACCCCTTGATTCATGCTCAGATCAAATCAAAGCCATTAGATTGAAGCATGGAGCATTTTTGGCCATTCGATCATGCACTGGGGGCCTGAGAAATTCTATTCAAATTAGGAATCAGTCTTAGCCGTTGGATGCCGACCGGGAGAGACTAGGGATGGCACTCAACTGTGCCCATGAACCATCTGAACCAGGTACACCATAAGCCTCCACCAACCAGCAGCTACTGCATCATCTAAAATACCAAAAATACCCACATGAGTTGCGATGTTTTTTCCTTAGACCCTTTAAGGGTCTACACGCACTAAGCTGGCATGCGGTCCATGGTGGACCGCATGGTTCACTGGCGTCAGGGTGATGTTAGGCTAGAGAGGAAGTGGGTTGGTGGGCCATTTTTTGCATGGGCTGGATTGGTCTGCTGGGCTAGTGCTTGCGCGAGCCGACTGACAGGTGCGCTGGCTAAGCTGAGCGAGCCGGCTTAAGTCAAATTTTTTTTAATTTCTGGACTTCGTAACTTTACTAATTTAGCTCCGATTTGCATGAAATTTGATCTATTTGAACCTATAAATCGAGCTCTTCATATTAGTAAGCTTCTTTTCTATAAAATATTAATAAAAATATTAATTTTTTAAATAAAACTTTAATTATTATATATTTAATACTTTTATTTTGTAATTTATGATAATTATCAAGTGCTTGAGTCGGATCCCTTATACTTCGGTCATAGAAGCCTCATGTATGCCATGTTATATACATGACCTGATGTAGCCCTTGCTATGAGTGTCACAAGTAGGTATCAATTAAATCTACATGAAGAGCACTAGATTGCTGAGAAGAACATCCTTAAGTATTTGAGAAGAACTAAGAATTTATTCTTGATCTTTGAAGGAAGTTCTGAGTTGTGGGTTAAGGGATACATTGATTCAGACTTTATAACTGATCCTAATGTTAGAAAGTCTACATTATGGTGTATATTTCTGCATAATGGTTATTCAACTAGCTGGAAAAGTTTCAAGCAACCATTCATTGCAGACTCTACTATGGAAGCTAAGTATATCACTACATCAGAAGCTGCAAAGAAAGCCTTCTAGTACAAAATGTTCATTGGAGAGCTTGGAGTGATGCTATCAGATGCCATGGTCCTGTACTGTGATAATAATAGCACCATAGCCTTCGCTAAGGAGCCAAGATCTTGTCAAAAGTCTAAGTATCAAGCAACAGTTTTATATAATATGCAACTACCTTAAGAAGAAATATGTCAAGATGCGAAGAGTAGACTCCATGGATAATATGGCAGACCCATTGATGAAGTAATTGAGCCAGCCAAAAACTAAAATCCATCTTGAGAAGATGGGACGTAGATATATGGCCAATTGGCTTTAGGTCTAGTAGAAAATTGTTAGATGAATGACCTAGAAAGCTAATTATTGGCTGATACATTGTATTTTTCTAAATCATATTTTACACTTGATTTATTGAATTAAGAAAATAGATATTTTTCTATCCATTCATATGTAACATGACTGTGAATTATCCAAGAAGTTAATGGATGATGATATCAATTCTCAAGAGTTGAGAATTTCATATATGTGTCAATATAGATTCACTTCTAAACTACTTTTGATCATTAAAACATCATGGGGATGGTGATTGATCCAACAGGATTAGTGCATAGATTACTTTTCTTTTAGAATAGATAAGTCTCGAGTCTACAGTGTAAGGACACTAAAGTAAGAGTGCAAGTGGTTGTTAAAAAACAACGATACCGAGCGTGACCAACAACGAGAAGTCACTTAAAATATCTACTCTCTCATCAGTGACTATCTCGATACTGTAGTTGTGTGAATAGTTCTTAGACCTACGATGCCTCAGCTACTCACAGTAGGATTACTATTGTTTGACAATACATAAACTTGGTTTCTAGCCATCTGGGGCTTTGTAGTGTTCGTTGGCTGTAGTTAGTTCACTGTAGGAGTAGGCTGTATACTTATGGTAGACCTATCGATCTTAGTAGTTGAGAAATAGTCCTATACAACCTAAGAAGCTGAGTCTTTTGTGGCCACAACAATATGATAATAGAAAGGAGTTTCCATAGGGATTTATGATTGGACATAAGCTAATTAAGTCTAGAATATGATGGATGCTTAGGATTTGATGAGTTTCCATGACCTGCATTCTATAGAAACTTTCGATAAAAGAACTCGATCACACAATAACTACACCTAGAGGCTCTAATCTTTTTCTTCTACTGGATTGTCACTACATACTACTAGGCATCATTGGTAGATTGTGAGAACTTATTAGAGTTGGTTTCGGTTCAATGATCCTTCTAGGATTGAGTTGGAATTGTTCTGATCCATCAAAAAGAGTTTTTGATGTTACTTTGATAGAGATCATTATAAGTCTCACTACCAAATAGAATAGAACTTATGGGGTCACACACAAAAGAGGTTGACCAAGTCAATTGATTGGATTGAGATCCAATTATTAATTAGATTGATAATTTGGATCAATCAATAAAAGTTACTTTAGAAGTTTTGCTAAGTATTACTAAGTTTAGACCTAATTGCAAATATTGCAATTGATAATATTAAGTTTAGATTTAGAATCTAATTAAATTAAATTAGATTTAATTTAAATTGATTTTGACCTAATTTGAGTTGAATGGGTTATCCTAATCTAAGTAGGACTTGGATCAGAAACCTAGTCCGACTAGATTTCGAGTTTGACTCAAATTAGATTTGATTTGACTTCAAATCTAATTGGGTATGAACCTAAATTTAAAAGGAACCTAACCTAATCAGATTAACATGAGTGAGTCCCAGTTGACTAAAATTCTCCCTCTTGGTGTTAGAAATGAGAGGGCTGGCACCCTCTTTTCTTTCCTACATGCGTGAGAGAGAGGGGCACCAATAGTTGGCACCCCAATCTCTAAGGACTCTCTTTAGGTATTTATTTGATCTTATCTAATTGAGAATCAAATTAGGAATATTATTACTAGATTTTATTCCTTTTGAGGCATTGGAATTTCAAGAGGAGAGGGACTCCTCAAAGCATGCGTATATTCCATATGTTGCCACACCCTTTGGCTATTTAAGTGGTGCCTCTCTTTTGGATTCCCCAAGTGTTATTCCTTCTGATATTCCATGGCTAAAAGGAGAAAAAATCAAAGAAAAGAGAGGGAAAAATCAGAGAAAAAAGAAAGAAAAGAAAAGAAAAGAAAGAGAAGGGTTTCTCTTCTAGCTTGTTCTTTGAGGTCCTGTACAAAGCTATTTGTGCTAATTTCTTCTACACCCAGATCCATTCAAATGGAGTGGATTTAAAAAGAACTAGCACCTAAGTGATCATGAAGGCTTCAAGCTTGATTCAATCTTATATGGATATCTATAGAGGCCAGGCATGTGTGTGGCTTTAAATAGAACCTGAAAAGCTTTAAGATCAGGTTTACATCTGATTCTTCATCTAAATATATTTTTTAATCACTCCTTAAATTAGTTTTCAGATTAATTGATCCATGTTTAATATGCATATTAGATCCTTTATAGGTGATGCTAGATCAGATCTAGGGCATGCATTAAATTAAAGTTTTAATCTATGTTTTTCATTGTACTTTTCATGAAATAAAAAAATTCTGCATGCTGAATTCCTTAAACCCTAATAGATGGTGCAAGTGGCAGTCGCTACATAGATTGGTAGTCTAACAAACATGGAGGAGATATTGGCAGCCAGTGCTAGTGTTGACAATTGGAGTAAAGGTCGATGATGCTTGTTGTTTAGAGCAACAAATAAAAATTCAACCTAACTTACCATGGGTTAGAATAGTAGTGAGTCGGGTGTCGATTTCCTTGGGGATCGAGGGCAGTTAATTTTAAAAAAAATAAAGAAGATTGTTTGATTGGTTTTGAAATTCTTAAAATAGTAGAAAATTAAAAACAAGTAGTAGAAAAGTAGTTTTTAATCAGGAAAAGAAAATTATCTCAGATTTCAGTTCCATATTCAGTATTTAAGTTTATAATTGATCATGCAATCTTTTTATTGTCGACATGCAATCTTATATTTATTTCTTTGATCTAGTTTCAACATAATCTATTCTATCGAGTATGGACCATATCTAACATGATCATGATCTATCTCATAGACTTAGACTATTTAGATCATGCAATCAAAGAATATAAAATATTAATTTAATGAATCTTATAATTTATTCTAACTTGAGTACCAATTATATCTTTCCACGATAATGATTTGTCTCTTTAGTTATAAATTATAAAAAATTTAATATTAAAGCATAAATAAGATTGGCATGCAAAAGATAGATAAAGAAATTTTATTGCATAAATAAAATAAAAAATAAGATTTAATTACAAACTCTCATACTAAAGACTTTTCTTACTCTCCAGAGATACAAGATTCTTAGCCATGCATGCTTGAGATTTCTTCCATCGTTGATATCTTCAATACTTCTTTGATGGAAGACAAAGAAAAGAAAACAAAAATAAAGAATAAAAGAAGGAAAAGAAAAGAGAAAATTGCTTGCTGTTGCTCCCCGGACCTCCCCCTGCTTCTAGCATGAACATGGCTTAAATAGAGGAGAAAATCAAGAGCTTTTGGCTCCTTGTTGGAGTCAAATCAGAGTTTGGATCGAATTTCATGTACTTCTTAAATTCTGGCCATTAGATCTTGATCAAAGGCTCCAAAATCTCTTAAAAACCACCAAAATCAGCTCTAGATTGATTTTTAGCCATAGGACCTTAATTTGAAATGATATCGGCCATTGGGTCGCGCTTAAGAAGTCTGGGAAGTCCTATTCAAACCCAAAAAATGCCTCCACCATCGGATCACGATCAGATCGAACCTCAGCCATTCGTCAATGCTCAAATCGCAGCCATCCATCAACGCTCAAATTGTAGCCATCAAATCTGAATCGAGATCATTCTCGACTGCTTGATCATGCAAAATTATGCTCGTGGACCGCCATGGATCGAGCACACCATAGATCCAAACCAATCCCCACATGCCAGGCATGACAAAATGATGAATCTGCCCCTGTACGCCACGATAAAAAATTATATAGACCTCTTAGCAATTTAGGTTCACCATGTGGTAGTCACTGATTGGCCGTGCCTACTGAGCTAGCTGATCTACGCCTATTCCATGGACTGACCGGTCGATCCACTGTGCACCGATCTATTTTTTTATTTTTCTTTTATTTTAAACTTTTGGGCTTCATAATTTTTTTATTTTAGATCTGATTTGAGTGAAATTTATTGCGTTAGAACCCATAAATCAAGCTTTTCGCATTGGTGAGCTTTTGTCCTACAAAATATCCATAAATATATTATTTTTTTAAATAAATATTAAATTAATATATATTAATATTTTTATTTATTAATTTATGATAATTATCACATCCTCCAACTTGAGTTTTACTCATCCTCGAGTAAAAAAAAAAATTAGAGATATGTACCCACTCAATAAGATATGAAACTTTCTTCGGATCATTTTAAAGTTAGTTGATACCTGATTAGAGATTTAAGAGATACGTCATTGGATTATTAATTTCATCTCAAGTAGTTATGAAGTGAAGAACATAAAATTTAGAGCTTTTCTTTGATCAATTTTGTATCTTTATTTTTTAAATCCTCTATCTTTAGTATGGACTAATTTTTTTTTTTTATAGCTAGTGCAATGTTTTAACCTCTTAAGCCTTCTATCTGACTCTTGTTGCGAGCTTTGGACCAATGACTTCCAAACTAATTGATTTTAGAGCACTATGTGTAGAACACCCCTCAAACTTACTGATTCGAGTCAAATAGACTACAAGTTAAAACTAACTGTATAGTAAGCTTCTTCATATTGCCCACTTTTTGATGTGAATAACATTGCTTACTTAGGCAATGGGATTCGATTACTTGGTGGAAGATTAATATTTAGAACTTATTCTTTATTTTCTTTTATTATATTTTTTATTTTTTTTTTCAAAATTTTTTTATTTTTTTCTCATACCCATATAAAGTAGTTTCTTTATTGAATATAGCTTGGAAAAAGGCTTTAGAATCACTCAAAAATTTATTCTATTCCAGACCTGATTATTTATTTAGTTTTCTTAATAATATGATCCTTAATATTTCAAAAATTCTCAAGACCATTCATCAATCATTGATTAAAATGCCTGAAAATCTTCAAATCAGTACGAAATCAGGTATATAGGACTAATTATCACCATACTTAAGGACTTAAAATTTTTATTTATCCTTTTCTCCCAACTTAATTTTCGTTATCCTCAGTGGAGAAAAGAAATAGAGTGTGATAAAAGATAAGAAAATAACAAGAAAAGAGTTCACCTAACTTAATTTATTTCTGGTTTCGGCCTGGGCTTTATTTATTTTTCTTCTAGCATGGGTCTATAGTTCTCCACCTCAACTTAATCCTGAAAGAAAGATAAACTAAAAATAAAAAGAAAATGTTAAATGCAAAAACCTAGGTTACCTCCTAGTAAACGTTAAGTTTAACATCTTTAGCCAGACTTTTTCAAAAATTAATCAGAGTATATAGGTTCATAGAGAACCATGACTTCTTCATTAGGTTTAGTTGGTAGTTCCAAGAATGGTTTAGTCATTGTCTATTAACTTTAAAAGTAACACCATTACTTGGATTTTCAACCTCTATAGCCCCATGTGAGAAGACTTTCTTGACAATATATGGTCCAGTCCATCAAGATCTTAATTTACCAGAAAATTGGTGTAGTCTATAATTATATAAAAAAACTTTTTATCCTGGTGTAAAAGATTTTCTATTGATTACCTAATCGTGAAAACTTTAGATAGGCTTCATTCCTTATTTCCTTAAGCTCATTAATCTATAATTTCCTCAGGCCTCTGGCTGCATCTAAGTCCATGTTTAATTGTTTAATTACCCACATTGCCCTATATTTTAGTTCTATCGGTAAGTGACATGCTTTTCTAAAAATCAATCTATATGGAGACATTCCTAAGTTGGTCCTGAATGCTATGCGATATATCCAAAGTGCATTTATGAGCTTCAAAGACTAGTCTTTTCTACTTAAATTTATTATTTTTTTCAAAATTAACTTTATTTGATGATTAGACACTTCAACTTGCCCACTTATCTATGGGTGATAAGATGTGGCCAGTTTGTAAGTAATGTTATATTTCTTCATCAGTGATGCAAAAGATCGGTTGTAAAAGTGTGTTCCACAATCATGAATGATAGCTCTAAGGGTACCAAATCAAAATTTGATGTTTTTTTTAAAAAAATTATAACAATCCTACTATCATTGATTTTGCATGGTATTGCCTCTACCCACTTAGATACATAGTCTATGGCTACTAAAATATACTCATTTTCAAAAAATTTTAGAAATGGCCCTATGAAATCTATTCCCCATACATTAAAGATTTCTATAATTAAAATAGAATTCATAAGCATCATATCTTTCTTAGTAATTCGTCCTATTTGTTGACACCTAGCACAACTTTTGCAATATTCATGGACGTCCTTAAATAGGTTAGGCCAATAGAATCCATATTGGAGCACTTTTGCCGCTATCTTATTGGTACTGAAATGACCACCACAAGCTTGGTCGTGGCAAAAAGACAAAATGCTCCTAACTTCGTCTAAAATACATCTCCTAATAATTTGATTAGGACATTGTTTGAATAAATATGGATCATCTCAAATAAAATATTTTACTTGGGAGTAAAATTTGTTCTTGTCCTAAGTCATCCAGTGCATGGGAATCTTACTGGTGACCAAATAATTTACTATATCAATGTACCATGGCTCAATAGTTACCGACATAAGTTGTTCATCGAGGAAGGACTCATTAATAGGTAGTTCCTCAGTTGGTATAATTGCTAATCAAGATAGATGATCCGCCACTATATTTTTGGTATCTTTTCTATCTTTTATCTCTAGGTCAAATTCTTGCAAAAGAAGGATCCATCTAATTAAGCGTGCCTTAGCATCCTTTTTTGAAAGAAGGTGTCTAATGGCAGAATGATCTGTATAGATAATCACAAGAGAACTTACTAAGTAGGATTTAAATTTCTCTAAAGAAAATACTATAGCTAAAAATTCATTCTTAGTAGTTAAATAATTTAGTTGTGCATCATTTAAGGTTCTACTAGCATAATAGATCACTTATGGTAACGTATCAATCCTTTGACCTAGGACAACTCCAATGGTATGATCTGATGCATCGCACATAAGCTCAATGTTGAAAATTGTATCCTAAAGTCAATCATCTAGGTTGTAGATGGTTGAGCTGAGTTATAAAATATACAAAAATTATAAATAAATAAAATTATTTTTCTAACTTTTCATCACTCTTGTGCACTTCATGTAATGAACTCTACTATGATGAAGTCCTTAGGACTATTTAGACTCGACAAAGAAGGATTTGTTATTTAGTCCTTAAACTAGTTCATGATCAAATGATTCGTTGTTACCCAAAATGACAACATATCGAGTGTAGGTCGTTGTGTGCTATAAGTATTGGTTGTTCTCTTAACCAAGAAGTATGAAGATATTGTTATGGTATGCAGGTGAAGTGTAGGAGTACATTTCACTGAACATGATCCAACTATGGAGCTCTCTACTATCAAGAGTTGCTCATAAAAAATATGGGTATAAGTATCCCTTAGATCTGAAATCACCATGGTGACTTACAAGCAACTCACTATATTTAGGTACTGGACTATCTAAATTTTTAATCTAATAATGGAAGACTACTGGGTGTAGTCAAGTACTTGTGAAGTTAATATGTGAGTCAAGATGGAATTGACCCCTTCAAGTGTTGGAGCAAATGCATCACTATATTTCAATTTAGCAAACCCTCAGTCGGGATGGTCCATTCGATGGATACTAAATTTTAAAATACATGGTGGATGATTTTTAGGATTGGCAATAAATTCTAGATCATCCTTCGAGCATTGAGTTTAAGAGGATGAATTATATGGTAATCATATGCCATAAGTTCATCGATGTTGCATTACGATTATTCGATCTATCCGGATATCGAGTACCATTGCTAGATGGTCATATCAATTGGTACAAAAATTTAATTTCTATGCTATCGACTTAGGGTTCGAACTTATAGGGTCACACATAATAGGAGTTTCTATCTAATCTGATGGCTGATCAAGAGTTCCAATGGTTTGGAACTCTATGGTCAAGAGTCCCACTGGACTGGGACTCTATGACCAGGTTTTCCATAGAACTGGGATTCTGAGTCCTACTTATCTGGAACTCTTTGATTAAGGGTCCCACTGGTCTGAAACTCTATGATTAAGAGTCCCACTGACTAAAATTCTATCTTTAGGAGTTTCACAAGACTGGGACTCTAAGTCCTACTTGTTTGAGACTCTTTGATCAAGAGTTCTACTGATCTGAAACTCTATGATTAAGAAACCCACTAGACTGGAACTCTATCTTTTTGGATTTCATAGGACTAAGACTCTAAGTTCTACTCATCTAGGACTCTCTGATCAAGATTCTCACTAGTCTAAAACTTTATGATCATGAGTTTCGTTCGTTTAGGATACTGAATTCAAGAGTCTTACTGGTTTAGGACTCTTTAAGAGTTTCATATAGATGAGACTCTGTTATCCAAACTCCCATCCAATTGGGATTCTGTATTTATTTAAAAGATTAATTAGTAATTTGATTGTTGATTAGCTTAATTTGATTGAGCGATGAGGATTTGAACAAGTTCAATCGAATTGAATTCGATTGGGTTTGACCTAATTTGGTCATGAGTTGATCTAATCGCTAAGGAAGATTCGATCCTGATTTGATCAAGATCTTGACCTAATTAATTTTTAATTTGATTAGTATTTTATTAGATTGGGTCAAGCCTAATTTGATTAAGTTTGACCTAGTCTAATTGGGTCTAGAAGAATTGGTTTGATTGAAACCAATATGGATCAAATTCAAAGCTAGTTTGAATTTGAACTCCCTGCGCCACCTTGACCAGCTTTGACCCATGCCCTCTTCTATTTTTTGTGTGAGATTTCTCATGTAGAAATGGTTGTGCATCCCTCTTCTCTTATCTCTCTTTTGACCTGGTCCAATGGTTGGATTAGGTTAAAGTTAAACTTGAATTTTGAATTCAAGTTTTGGTTGGTAGTTCAAACCTCATAACCCACTCAAGACATATCCTTTTCTCCATGCCCCATAAAATGTTATGAGATTCTTTTCGACAAATTTATTAGAGTGGGCATAGAAGGAGAGTCCTTCTATGTGTCAATCACTTTTTGTGGGCATTGGAAGTGGATTGTGTGACCACTTGAATTTTGAATTCAAGTGATTGGTGAAACCTCTTAACCTCTCTCACCCTTATCCCTCCACCTGCATTTTACATCAGATGTCACCCATTTAAAAGAGTTTTTCCTAGGCATGCATGGAGATAAGTGAGGTATCTGAGAAGGGGTGTAGAAGGTTTCTTAGAGAGAGAAAATTCTGAGAAGGGGGTGCAAGTTCTATGCATGGAAAAGCCAAAAAGCAAAGAAATGTTTTCTTGCACTCGTGCCATTATTTAGTTCTTTTCTTTTTAGTTGCCCATCCTAAAAAAAGTTCTAGGAGTGGATGTATAGTAGAGAGAGAGTCCCTCTACCCATGAAAATTTGTTTCATAAGAAAATTCTAAAGAGAGAAGGCGTGAGAGGATTTTCGGGCATCAGGATATTCTGGGTGTATGAAACCCTAGAATTAGGTTTCTAGATTTGGGTGCAGAGATAGAGTACTGTGAGTATTCGATCACCACCAAACTTTAGACACCACCTCATCATCCTCCAAAGCACACCATCTAATCTTCTAGAGCATCTAAGAGATCAAAAGAAAGGCGATTGATTAGATCGATCGAGATCAGCCATCGAAGGCCTCGGCGAGGAACTAGCACTTTAGTGGAACTGGTCCAGATCAGGAGCTCCATGTGAATCAACCATAGAGGCTGGATAAGTGTGCAGCTATAGTGTGATGCCATATCTTCTTTTGGTGGATTCAAATTATGGAGATCAGCTACCCGTATAAAGGTATTGTTTATGAAACATAAATCGGTTAGCAAATATGATTTGCTGATCGATCATATTTAAAACTTTTAATTACATATTTGCATGTCTAAATCTTGAGTAGGATTTTATTAATTAGTTCAATACAATTAGTAAATTAATTTTAGATTAATTTTAGCTTTTGATGCTATAGAATTTCGAAAAAGTTTCAAATTGCATGCTATAAACCCTGCTCGATTTCCTTCACTCAAAAGGTTGAGTCCATACTGATGAGTGAATAATTGGAGCCGAGATCAATTCCTTCTTTAAATGTTCAAAGGACTTGAGATATTCAGGTGTGAAATCAATTCCTTCTTTAGTTAACAAGCTAGTTAATAGTTGAGCCACTTTGCTAAAATTTTTGATAAATCATCTATAAAAACCAGCATGTCCGAGAAAAGAGCAAATTTCTTTTATTGATTTTGGTGTTGGAAGGTTTTCAATTAAATCTACATTAACTTTATCCACTTCAATGCTCCTCTTTGAAATCACATGATCGAGGACTATACCCTCTATACCCATGAATTGACATTTTTCCTAGTTTAAAACTAAATGTTTCTCCTTACATCATTTTAAAACCAATTTGAGATGATGTAGACATTCAGAGAAGGTAGATCCAAAGATGAAAAAATCATCCATGAAGATTTTTAAGAATCATTCTACCATATCTAAGAAGATACTAATCATGCACCTTTGGAATGTAGATGGAGCATTATATAATCCAAAAGGCATGGATCTATAAGCAAGGTTCCAAATGGACAAGTAAATGTTGTCTTTTCTTGATCTTCTGAAGCTATAGGTATTTGATTGTAACTAGAGTATCCATCTAGAAAATAATAAAAATCATGCCCTGCTAATTGTTCTAATATTTGATCTATAAAGGGCAAGAAAAAATGATCCTTTCGGATGGCCGTATTTAATTTTCTATAATTAGTACAGACCCTACATCTAGTTTGAATTCGGGTTGGTATCAGCTCATTATTATCGTTATGTACTACAGTAACTCCTGACTTCTTGGGTACTATTGAATTGGGCTCACCTAAGAACTATCTAAAATTAGATATATTATTCCATTATTAATAAGTTTTATTATTTCATTTTTCATAACTTCTTTCATAGCTAGGTTGAGTCTCCTTTGGGGATATCTTTTTGGCTTAGCTTCCTCTAATAGGTGGATTCTATGTTGAATAATCGAGGGGCTAATTTCTTTTAAATCTGCCATAGTCCATTCTAATGCTTTTTTATTTTCTTTAAGGATGGTCAATAATTTTTCCTCTTGTATAGGGTCTAGGTCTGCTAAAATGATTATTGGTAGTATTTTTGATGGACCTAGATAGGCATATTTCAGGTGCTTAGGGTGCGATTTGAATTCTAACTTAGGTGCTTTCTCCAAAGATGGTTTGGGTGGTGGTTTAACCATTATCTCAAGTGGTTCGATTGGAGGCTCCCATCTCGACTCCATCCTATATTTATTAATTGATGAGAGTTCATTGAACTCTTCATCTTCTTGGTCCATTAGAATTTCATAATCAAATTCTTCATCACTCAGGTCAATGGGCTCGTATGTATTCTCTTGAATCCTGTTCACATCACTTGTTTTCTTAATTTTATTTAGATGAAAAATATTTAACTCTATAGACATGTTGCCAAAGGTGAGTTTCATTAGTCCATTTTGATAATTGATTTGTGCATACTGTGGCCAAAAAGTCTACCTAATAAAACTGGAATGTGACCCTTCGGGTTTGTGATAGGTTCAATTTCTAGGATGATGAAGTCTACAGGATAGATAAAATCACTAACCTTAATCAATACATCCTCTACTATACCCTTTGGAATTTTTAAGGACCGATCCACTAATTGTAAGGTCATTTCTATGGGTTTAAGCTCTCCTAACCCTAGTTGCTTGTATAACGAATATGGTAGAATGTTAACACTTTCCCCTAAATCTAAGAGAGCCTTATCAATGTGGGTTTCTTCTATAGTGCATGAAATAGTGAGAGATCCTAGGTCTTTGTATTTAACTAGCATATGATTTGATAGATAAAAACTCACATTTTCTGCCAGGAAGGCACTTTTAGGCACATTAGTGGTCTTCTTTTTGGTACATAGATGCTTAAAAAATTTAGCATAGATTGAAACCTGCTAGATCATATCTAGTAGAGGGATGTTGACTTTTATCTGCTTGATGATCTCTAAATTTTTTTCTAATTTGGCTGAGTTTTGATTGGGCTTTAGTCTATTTGGGAATAGAGTTGTAACATTAGTAGTTGGTCTATCAGATTTAGGTGTGGGCTCAGCTGATGCATTAAGGTTTTTATCAGATTTAGATGTTTTAGGTTTCTTGAATTGGCTCAGGTCAGAACTTAGTTCAGGTAGTGGTTCTTCTATGTCTTCCTATAATTTAGGTGTGCCCACCAAATTATCTATTTGTCTCCCAAATCTTAATGTGTGAATGGCATTTAATTAGTTGATCTAGAGTCTTTGTTGCGGTCTCTGATTGTTTTGGGTTCTGGGGTTAGATTTAGGTTGGCTTGGTAGTTTACCCTTTTCTCTTTCACTAAGAACTGAAGCTAACTGACCCAACTGCATTTCTAGACGAGCAATGGCTTAGGAGTTTCAATTTATAGCTTGGGAATTAGAGTTTATAAGTTGATCCATGTTTTGCATGAATTTATGAAGAGTAAATGAGTTATCAGTAGATGATTTTATTAAAATTTTTAGGCTTTTTTCAAGAGAATCTAATTTTTTTTCATTATTATTAAAGCCTGGTGGATTGTTTAGCATAGATTTAGGCTTTGGATTTGATTGGTTGATGCTAGGACTGCCTACATTCAGACCTTATGATCATGAAAACTTGGGTTGGTTTCTCCATCCTAGATTATAAGTAGATGCATAGGAGTTATTATTTGGTCTTTGGTTTGCTGCATTCACCTGTGCATAATCATTATCAATTTGGTTTATTAGGAGGGGACATTCTTCTATGACATGGTCTAGATGCAGATACTTGGTTTATATTGGCTGATCTCTTTAATTCTAAGGTCTCAAATTTTCATTGCAATGTGGCAATTTTGGCTTCTAAAGCTAGGGTTGATGGAACTTGAAGTATACCACCTCTTATTGGCATTGGTTTCTCAGTTACCTCCCATTGCAAATCTGCTAGATCTTTTAAAAATTATCAAGCCTCATTGGCTTCTTTATACATGAATTGGCCCTAGCACATCGACTCTAGCATGGTTCTTGAATTTGGTTCTAAATCATTATAATTTATTTGACACAACCTCCAAGTTTCTATCCCATGATGTGGGCATTGGCTTAAGAGGTTCTTAAAATGGTCCAGACATTTTCAAATGATTCACCCTCTAACTGGTAGAATTGGTTAATTTTGTTTCTTAATTTTGCTATTTTATGATGAGGAAAGAATTTTCTTAAGAACACTTTGACAAAGCCATCCCATGTTGTGATTAAGTGGTTGGGCAGACTATATAACCATTTTTTCACATTCTCCTTAAGGGTAAAATTAATTAGTTTTAATTTAATGGCATCCACTGAGAGCTGGTGTATTCTCATGGTGTCACATACTTCCTCAAATCCTCTAATGAAAATATATGCATCTTCAATCCCGGTGAATTTAGAGAGCATGTTGATGATTTGAGGTTTAATTTCAAAATTGAGTGCATTGGTCTGGGGTAATTGAATACAAGATAGTTGGGCTGAGCCCATAAGGTAGCAAAGGTCTATTAAGATTTGAGGTTCTTGATCTATCTCAGTCATTGTGAACTCAGCAATTTCTTGGATTGTGATAGAATTTGGATCTATTCTTATAACCGACTAGATTTTCTTTTCTAAATTATTATTTTATAATTTTATTTATTATTTATTTATTTATATATATTTTGATTTATTTTTTTTAGAGAAAAGAAAGAAAAGGGTTCTAAAGATGAGTACTAAGGAGTCCTAAATCTAAAGATGAAAGAGAGAAGAGTGCTTTAATTAGGTTTAAATTTGGTGTTAATAGCAATCAAGTTAAGCAAGCATAGACTCTCTATCCTAGGGTTAACCTAGATCTAGACAACTCCTAACTATTCCAAGATCATCTTTGAGCACTCCAAGCTCAAAATTAGCTAACTAATTTGATCAGGTAAGTGTAAGATGTGGAAGATTTTCTACTCATTGCTTTTCTTAGATATCAACTAAGTTGGCCAGGTCAGATAATGGAATCAATTGAAAACCATAATCTTTGAACCATTTGCCCTAGATTTTGAGCAATTAACCAATCCAAACCCGATCCAACTCTAGGGTTTTCTTATCCTATTAAGGGCCAACATCTAATTGATTTTAAATTAAAATCTAGATCAATACAATATGAAGGATGATAGTTTATGGGCTAAGAAAGGATGATGAAATTCCCACCTTATCTTGTTTAATGAATTGTGCCCTTAAAATATATTATGAATATGCAATGCAAACAAAACAAGGTATCCAAATATAATAAAAATTAATTTTATTTAATATTTATGGTTATGCTAAATTAATTAAGTATTATGAGATGTCAGTGAATTTTTAGGGTTTAAAATTTTATTTTTTTATAGGTATTTTTTAGATTTTGATCAATTTGGTTTTGCAAAAGAAAGTAAATTCAAGTGATTAAGTTTCAAGAAGCAATAAATTAGTCTAAACTATAGAAAGCAAGAAAGCAGTTATGACAGGCAGTAATAACTAAATAAAATTAAAGAGCAATAAAAATATTTTTTTATAATTTTTATTTATTTATTTTATCAACCATGCCAAGATTTTTGGCAACGACACCAAAAATTTGATGCTAGTTGTTTAAAGCAATAAATAAAAATTAAACCTAACTTACTATAGGTTAGAATAGTAGTGAGTTGGGTGTTGATTTTTTTGGGGATCGAGGATAGTTAATTTAAAAAAAAAAAAGAAGATTGTTTGATTGGTTTTGAAATTCTCAAAGTAGTAGAAAATTAAAAAAAAAGTAGTAGAAAAGTAGTTTTTAATCAGGAAGAGAAAATTGTCTCAGGTTTCAGTTCCATCTTCAGTATTTAAGTTTATAATTGATCATACAATATTTTTATTGTCGATATGCAATCTTATATTTATTTCTTTGATCTAGTTTCAACCTTACCTATTCTACTGAGCATGGACCATATTTAATACGATCATAATCCATCTCACAGACAAAGACTATTTAGATCATGCAATTAAAAAATATAAAATATTAATTTAATAAATCTTATAATTTATTCTAACTTGAGTACAGACCGTATCTTTCCATGATCATGATCTATCTCTTTAGTTATAAATTATAAGAAATTTAACATTAAAGCATAAATAAGATTGGCATGCAAAAGATAGATAAAAAATTTTATTGCATAAATAAAAAGGAAAACAAGATTTAATTATAAACTTTTATACTGAAGACTTTCCTTACTCCCCAAAGACTCGAGATCCTTAGCCATGCATGCTTGAGATTTCTTCCGTCATTGATATCTTCAATACTTCTTAGACGGAAGATGAAGAAAAGAAAAATAAAGAATAAAAGAAGGAAAAGAAAAGAGAAAATTGCTTGCTGCTACTCCCTAGACCTCCCCCTGCTTCTAGCATGAACATGGCTTAAATAGAGGAGAAAGTCAGGAGTTTTTGGCTCCTTGTTGGAGTCAAATCAGAGTTTGGATAGAATTCCATCTATTTCTTAAATCCTAGCTACTAGATCTTGATCAAATGCCCCAAAATCCTCTTAAAAACCACCAAAATCAGCTCTAGATGGATTTTCAGATGTAGGATCTTAATTTGGAATGGTATCAGCCGTTGGATCGTGCTTAAGAAGCTTGGGAAGTCCTGTTCGAACCCAAAAAATGCCTCCTCCATCGGATCTGAATCGGGATCGCTCTCGACCACCTAATTATGCAAAACTATGCTCATGGACCGCCATAGGCCGAGCGCATCGTAGACTTGAGCTAATCCCCGCATGCCTAGCCCAACAAAATGATGAATCTACCCCTGTACGCCATGATAAAAATTACATAAATCTCTTAGTGATCTAGGTTTACCACGTGGCAGTTGCTGATTGGCCGCACCTGCTGAGCTAGCCCATCTGCACCTATTCCATGGACCGACCAGTCGGTCCATTGTGCACTAATCTATTTTTTTTATTTTTTTTATTTTAAACTTTTGGATTTCATAACTTTTTCATTTTAGCTCTAATTTGAGTAAAATTTATTATGTTAGAATCCATAAATCAAGCTCTTTGCATTGGTGAGCTTATTTCCTACAAAACATCCATAAAGATATTAATCTTTTAAATAAATATTAAATTAATATATATTTTAATGCTTTTATTTATTACTTTATGATCATTATTAGTCGATAGTTTGTAACTGGAAAGGCGATAAGGTTGGGGGCCCTACTTAGGTTGGCAGTCGATGGGTGAGTCAACCATAGCCAAAGGCCATCCATGTCTTTGGGTCAGACGCTAGAGGTTCACCCTGACACATGCACCGCTACTCCTTGGTCAAGGCTGGGTATATGCATAGAGAGTATAATTTATATTGTGCTTATTGAAAACATGTGTCACACTTCCATTGGGCTAGGCAATAGTCTACAACTTTCGAAGCATCGCTTCAAGGATTTGGCGAGATCCATAGAGAGAGAGTCAGATGGTGGTTATTTAAAGATTTGGCAAGATTTGAGGCATCACATGCACCTTTAGAGTCATGCCCCATAGATGCACCTCCTGGGGGAATCATTTCGATTGACTCTGTTGTACGTGGAGGCCATCTATAATTTTGGTTGGATTGATTCTAGATAAGGGCCTGTTTGCGATCTTTATAATTGAGGATGTACTCTTCAGCCTTTTTCTCTCCTTACCATGTTCTCTGAGTCCTCTCCCTTCTTGCTACAGTCGTACCCCTTCCTCATGAATTTAGAGTTCCTTTGACAGTTCTCAGACCATCTTTCAGTCATGTAGGTTGGTCCTCCGAAGCTCTACCCTAACCACTTCTTTCACTTTTCCTTGTGTTCGTTCATTCTCGTCCTTCACTTCCATACTTCCTTGGTCTCCTTCCATTAGTCCCAGGATGGTTAGGTTAGGGAAAGTAGTGGTGAGGGAGCCTTCTAAATGGCACAGTAGAAGCTTGGATTTCAAAAATTTCTTAATGAAAACTATAGCAATCGAAACCCTAGACCCAAGATCCTTTTATTGATTTCAATCAAAGTTGAATATAAAAAGTAGAAATAAGAAGCATACCAATTTAATTCTGATTTGGTGATGAATTACTTCCATAAGGCATCTAAGTGTTTGCCCTCCAATGGTGATCCATATAGGAACACAATCAAGGAATCACTCCTTTTTAAACCTTATTTGCTGAATTCTTTTTAAGAATTCTCTAGCCTTCCTTCTTCCAGACCTTCTCCCTTTCTTCTTCTTTTATTCGCTTTATTAGTCTTTCCTAATTCTCTTCCTAAACTCTTATCTTAAAGGGAAGACTTTTTATCTTTAAAAAGACCTTCTCTTAACAAGAGAGGGAAGAAAATTACTTAGACTTGATTGCCTTGGACTTTCAAATATGAGTTTATTTATAGGAATAGAGGAGACACCACTTAAAACATAGCATTCTAAGTTTAGCATTTCTTTATTTGAATTATGGTAAATTCAGATAAGTTCCTTCATGCAGAAGGACTCCAAGGGGTGTGCCACTAAAAAATACATTGTTTTGGCATCAGAAAGTCGTATATATGACCTTCCTTATTAAGATAAACTTTCTATCATCCCCATGAGGTGTTCGATCACATCCAAGCCTTATCAGATAGGCAAGAGAATGGAAGAGGGTGCACCAACCATCTTCCTTCAAGCAAAAGGACTCTTGGCATCTTATTTGAATAAATCCTCGTGTCTCTTAGGAGACTAAAACCATCCATGCCACCCGAGGGGCATGGAAAAGTCAAAGCCAATCCAAAAGGGTATGGAAGGGAGAGTGAGGGTTAGAGACCCAATGCAGATGGACTCCAAGTCCTCCTACATGCCAAAAAATCCTATGCCCACTTATTTGTGGCACCAACTAGGAAGAGTCTACATGGACTCTTCTTTTTGGGCGTGAGATAAGGCTAGGAGGTGCCAACTCTTGGCTACCCCTCCTTGGCTTGATCCAATCCAAGTCCTACTTAAATTGATTAACCAAAATATAAGGTTTCAAATCAAATCCAATTTGGTGAAGGAGTTAGGGTTAAATAACACATGCTAGCATATTAATTAGCAAGCCAATTAGAATCAATTGATCCTAATAAAATTCAAATAAATTTCTTAATCAATTTCTTAATGTATGTGATCCATTGGATTCCATATGTATCTAGTAGTAGATCCAAGTGCATATTGACCTCATTTGATTAGAACCTTTCTAATCGATTTAAGTCAAATACATATCAACCCAAGTTAACCAATTAGAATTCTTTCTAATTGATTCATGAATTAAACTCTTTAATTTTTGAGAACCAACAAGACTAGATTGATGTCTCGCAATGTATCATGCCTATCCATAAGAAGTGAAATTTGGTGGAAGTACCAAATATATCTTTCAATGGCAAATTACTGTGTAATTTAATCTTTCAATCATCCTGTATCCTGAATATATTTATGAGTATGGATTGGTGTCAAACTCAATTGCATATTCCCATCAATTATCCATCATTCAATGATGACTCTAATAATAAAATATTGGAAACTATTTCTAATATTCATTCTGCTTTGATCAAAGACTTTTACAGTTATTTAGATATGATAATACATAGGATGACATCTCCTCGTACTAGAAGTAATCAATTCTTTATTGACCGACTCACAAGCTTCATACACATTCCACCATATCCAGAACATCTCATATATGACTTAGTCATAAATGAGTATGAACCAAAATATGGATTCATGTGTATAAGGTACCATGGTGATCTCAGGTATAAGGATCACTTGCACAACTCCCACTAAAGAACCATCTTTTAATATGTAAGTAAGACTCCATAAGATAATCTCTCTATGGATCAATTCAATGAACTCATTCTCAAATGAAAACCCACATCCTTGTATTAGTGTCTCCATATAAGTAACTATGAGATTAGCCATCCTCTCCATCGGGCATACCTAGGATGTGCAAGTCTATCCTAAACATTGATCCTCAACTCAATGATCCAATAATTGAAAATATTTTAGATTAGAATTTTAGATCTTACTAGCATGATCTCATCATAGTCCTAAAACCATTGCCCTAATCTATGGGATTTATCATAATCTTAAAGATAAATAAGAAGCAACAAATAATGAAATATAATACCTCATTTTACTCATAAATAAATAATGTCATTATATGAGTTGGAAGATTACATATATAGAAAAGTCCCATCACATTAATTATGCAATTGGCTTATATGGCACTAATTTTTCATAAGCATTAATAATAGCAACAAAACAAATAACATCCCTAATCATTGCTTTAGCTACTAACAAACAATTATCTAAATAAAAGATATGAGAAATTGTTGGGCCCCCTCACGGCCTAAAAACTCTCAATAAATGAATCTATACCACATAGTGTAGTATCCAAGAGAAAACTTCTAAATATAAAATGAACTAATATGGAGAAAGAAAACAACCTTGCCTAAGACCATGAGTAATAGAAAACCACGTAGTAGACTACCTATGTATCAACAAAGCAAATTGAGGATTTAAGATACAAGCTTCAACCCATTTGACAAACTGATGGTGAAATCCAAACTGAATAAGGATCTGACTCTAGAAGTCCAATGCACCCCACTATAAGCTTTCTCTATATTAATTTTTAATATCATCAAGCTTCTAGATTAAAAGTCTAGAGAAGGAAATGTAAAAGTTCTTGCACTAACAACATATTATGAGTAATATGCCTACTGCTGTGCTAGATTCTTGGGTTGGGCTGAAGTCATTAGAGAAAGACAAAGCTTGGCTAAGATGATGGTGACTAGACCCACAAAACAAGTCTTGGTTGAGGTGGCTCCATCGAGAACCCTCTGATGCTCAAGTCAAAAATTTGAAATAGATAGAAAGAAGTGTGTGAGAGAGTTGCGTACCTTTGAGATCCTATAATTGCCTCCCATTGATGGCCCTAGCCAGGGGGCCTTGGGACACAATGATCGATGGGATGTTGTCCCGCATATGGCCAGCTACTTTCCTTAATGGCTTGATTTGAGTACCTAGGACATGGGGCAATGACCTTACCCTGTGTGTGGCAAGTTGCTTTTCTTAATTGCTTGATTTGATAGGACTATATGGGAGTTTCCCACTAACCATCCCATATTCGGCAACCAAAGTAGGGAGTGGAGGGGGCATAGCTTGATGGCCGCCATGCATGCTGCTGAAGGCAAGGTTGGGGATGGATGGCTAGGTCGAAGTCGATGTAGGAGTTGAAACTCGAGGACCTGGATCAAGGTTTGACGTTCGAGGGATGCTCTGATGGTGCAAGTGATGGCCACTGCATAGATCAACAGTTTGACAAATATGGAGAAGATATCAACCATGAATGCTAGGGTTAGTGATCGGAGTTAAGGTCGATAATCTATGACCGGAAAGACCATGAGGTTGGGGGCCCTACTTAGGTTGGTGGCCAATGTGTAAGTCGATCATAGCCGAAGTCCATCCATGTCTTTGGGTAGGGCGCAAGAGGTTCACCCATAATACATGCACCCCTACTTCATGGTCTGAGATGGCTCTAGGCATAAAAAGTATATTTATATTATGCCCATCAAAAACATGCATCATGCTTCCATTGTGCTAGGCAACGATCTACAACTTTTGAAGCATTGCATCAAGGATTTGGTGAGATCCATGGAGAGAGTCAAATGGTAGTTATTTAAAGATTTGGTTGGATCTAAGGCATCACGTGCGCCTTTAGAGGCATGCCCCATAGATGCACCTCCTGAGGGAATCATTTTGGCTGACTCAATTCTATGTGGAAGCCATCAGTAATTTTGGTTGGATTGATTCTAGATCAGGGGCCATTCATGGTCTTTATAAATGGGGGTGTACTCTTTAGCCTTTTTCACTCCTTACCATCTTCTCTAAGTCCTCTCCCTCCTTCCTACAACCATGCCCCTTCATCATTAATCCAAAGTTTCTTTGGTAGTTCTCAGACCATCTTCTTTCAATCATCCAGGTTGATTCTCTGAAGCTCTGCCCTAACCACTTCTTTCACTTTTCCCCATGTTCGTTCATTCTCGTACTTCACTTTCATACTTTCTTTGTCTCCTTCCATTAGTCTCGAGAGGTGATTTTAGGGATTCTGGTATTAAACACAGGAACAAAAACTTTGTGCCTGAGAAATACTACTCCACATTGGATTTTGTGACCTTATCTTGCTTGGGCTTCCCGCTCAAGTTTGACTTAAAGCTTTCAAGCCCAACTAGTAGGATATGTAACCCCCCACTTGACCGGCTCGCTTTATATGAGGAGTCATTCTAGGCCAGCCTTAGAGCCCCCCTCCACCCATTTGTCATTGAACTTTTCCTTTCCTTCAATATGGCCTTGCGTTCGATGGTCTTGAACTCATGGCACTTTTTGATTGGTTTTTTGGCTATTTGTTTCCTGGTAGAGATCAAGCCATCCATCGACCAATTCTAATCTTTCTTTACCTTTAAAGACATCCCTTTTTCAATGATTTATGGTACCTATCCCCTCAAAAGGGGATTTGAGTCTTAATTCGAGGCACCCCTTTATCGGTCCACGGTTAGAAGGAGCATTTTCTTTACGTCTCCTATTCACCTATGAGAGATTTGTTGAGAAAAATGCCTCAAATTCGATCCATAAGGAGCCCACAGCCAAGTCCATAGTAAGAAAAAGCCTAGGAAAGGGGCCCACGTGAAGAATAGTCCACTAGAGGGGGCTGGCCCATAGCTGGGCATAGCCCAGTGAATGCCTGCAAGCATACGGCCCAATGAACTTGCATGGCCTAGAGCGAGTGCGCACAGGCCAATGAATGTGGGAGGCCAAGTGGACATGGCCGGTTCACTGACCACATGGCACATCCATGCGGTCCATGCCCCTTAAGGTTTCACGATGAGAAAAAGCGGTGTACAGAGGTATTGGCACATGGCAGCTTGTGTGGCACATTGGGATTTGGTCGGGTTCACCATAGATGTGATCTACGAATGGTGCATAAGTGCAGTAAGTGGTAGTTGTGCAATCTGGCAGCTTGGAAAGCGATTGAGACTTGATCAAATGGTAGGAGCTTAATTAGAGTTTCAATTGGAGTCTAGTCTTTGTTCTAGACTCAAATTGGACTTGCTTTGAGGCCTTTAAAAGGTCCTATGGGTAGACTGAGGTAGCTATGGTTTGGTAGCAGCAATAGACCAGTAAGAGGTGCCAACAAAGAGTAGAAGAAGGAGCTTTAGGCAAACTGCCAGGCAATAAGGGACATCGATCATAGTTGCAGGAGGAGTCTCTTAAAGAGAGCTTTGTGAGAGAGTGCTTCTTGTTGAGAGAGAAAAATTGGTGTATGAGGGTAGAGGGTATGTGATTTTTTCTTATAAATTTTTTCTTTTTTTATAGTGAAGTTTGCATATCTTATGGAGGTAAGTGGTATCACGATGATAATTGGTATCAGTGTAGCTCTGGTCATAATAGGATTAAAGTTTTATAAGCTAGGGCCGACCTAGATGGTTCGACCTTTGAGCTCCTGAATTAGGAGATGTAGATAAATAGTGCTTCAATGCACCACATGAGTATAAAATTTTGGGACTGTCGGAGTTGCTATCAGAGCAAACTCTTTTTAACATTAGCCTCAACCCAGCGAATCCCTAAGGTAAGGATTAGGTGGCCTGATCTGCTTCCTTCTTCTCTTCACTTTTCTTCTCTTCTTCTTCTCTCCCTCCCTCTTTTTTTTTTTCTTAAATTTGCTTTGGTCAGTCATAGAAATGAGGCCCGATGAGATCAAGGCAATGAAGAGGCTAGGCCTAAAGAAGAAGAAGGTCTTGGGTTCATCCTCTAGCATGGCTTCTTCGAAGAGACCACATCAAGCTCCAACTGCCAGGCGAAGCAACCCACTAAGAAGGGTATTTCACCATCTACCGAGGTGGTCAGAGTTTCTCTGATGCAAGCTCGAGCATTGATAGTTCATCCGCACCCTCGTCTCTTATGGAGGCTCAGGTGTTGGTATTTTTTCTACTGATTCCAGCCTCAGACCTTGCCTCTCAGATACCAAATCCACCTCCTTAAGCTAAGAGTGTCAATTTGGAGTTAGCTCCTTCCCCTAGGTAGGAGCCGAAGGCTATTTCAATTACTCCCTCTAGCTCCACCTTATAGGACTACAAAGTAGCTCATGAGCAGTTCTAAAGCTTTCTTCTTCTGACAAACAATGACTGACTGGAGGATCTAGGCTTAAATGGCAAGCAAAGGGATGCCATTGACGCTTTCACTTAGGTGAGTCCTCCAATATGTTTCTTCCTAGCTTTGCATCTCTAGTAGCTGACTGGGTTGTTTTTGTAGCTTGGTCACCATATCGCCCTATTTTCTAGCTTGGTGAAGTAGGCTAGGTCAGAGATTTTAAATCTTTGTAAGAAGTTTGAGACCTCCCGCACAAGGGCCAGTGATGTTGAGGCCAAAGTAAAGCACCTTAAAGAAGCATTGGAGAAGACTGAAGCCGCATGGGTGATGGCCAAAGTGGCAAAGATAGTGGTCGAGAAGGTGAAGGCAGAGGCTAAGGTAGCATGGAGAGAGGCCGAATCCATGCAAGGGAAGGCCAAGGTTGTGTTGTAGAAGGTTGAGGTAGAGCTTTTGGCAGAGAAGGAAAGACGTCGAGAGATAGATAAAAAGCTTGCTAAAGTTGGCCAATTAGCAATCGAGGCATTCCGATCCTACCCAAGTTCATCTTGTTGAGAAAAATATCTTAAGATTTGATCCACAATAAGCCCAGAATGAGGTCCAAGATGACGAACGAAATCCAACAAGCCTAAAAATAGCCCAAATGGAGTCCAGAGGAAAAAGTCACGTGCAAAAAAAAGTTAGAGTCGGGTAGCTAGCCCTCAAGCCCATCGAAAGGGCCCGCAAGCAGCGCCAACCGATGGTGGTGCAGCCCAGACTAGCAATGCATGGTGGCACTAGGCCAGTTGTGTGCTGGGCCAGCCTAGGCGCATGAGCACGTGCAAACCACATGGGCACCCAGGCCCACTATGGAGCATGATTCATGGTGGACCATTGGCTCATGGGTGCCTATGTGGACCAATAGATCGATTTCCTATCATTTCATGTAGTCAATGATACTATTCCATAGACCGACCATGATCCAATGGCTCTGGTTTGAACCAGTCATGATTGGATGGCTAAAATATGATCTGGCTTGATTGGCATGATGGGGTGCTGTTTTGCATGATCTAATGGTCAGGAGAGCTTTCAATCATGATTGGATGGATAAGGAGCAATCCAAACTTAATCAGGAGCTATGTGCATGATCCGATAGCCCAAGAAGGAGTCGATCATGATTGGATGGTTTAGATGCGATCTTAGATGTGTTTATGACTGTGTTTCCTAATCAAACACCATTTTTGAATTTTTGGAGTCTATATAACTCTGATTGATAAATCGTTTATTGTGTCGAAAAGCTGATGATGTTTTAGAGGTGCTGAGAAGCTTCTTGAAATATTTCAAAGAGCTTTTATTAAGACTTTAGGGCTTCTTATTGAGAGACTCTTGTACAAGGATTGAGTTATAAGTTTTTCTTATATTTATTGATTTTCTTTCTCTCATGGTGAAGTTTTCATGTCTCATAGAGGTAGACCTTAGTCTAATCTATGTACTTGATTGTATGCTCTCTTATCTTTTATTCTTCTTTTTTATCTTGTGATATCCACACGTAATTGAGTACAACACAAGTGGTATCAAGAAGATCCTATGGTTGTGGTGTCCTGGCCAGACTCCCATAATAATCAGTATCAGAGTGAGTTGATATCCCAACACACTTAGGAGAAGGTAGATTTCTCTAAAGAGGCCTTGTTCTTGGGGTAGCATGTACTTTGAGAGAGGATAACCTATTAGGAATAGTGTTCCAAAGTCAATCATCAGCCTATTGATGGTTGAGCTATTTTATATAATTATATATAAATTATTAATTGAATAAAAGATATTCTAGCTTTTTCATCATAAATCTTTCATCTTCTAAAGAACTTCTATCTATTGTGATGAAGTTCTTAGGACTATTTAGAATCGATAAAGAAGAATTTATCATTTAGTCCTTAAAATAGTTCATGATTAAATGATACATTATTACCAAGGACGATAATATTTATCGAGTATAGATCGTTGTATGCCATAGAGGTTGGTTGTCCTTTTAACCAAGAAGTATGGAGATACTGGTATGGGATGCAGGTGAGATATAGGGATACATCTGCACTGAACGTGACTGACTCTAGAGCTTTTTTTTTATTAAGAATTGCTCTGATAGAATATGATCATAAGTATCCCTTGGACCTAAGATCACCATAGTAACTTTCAAGTAACTCACTATGCTTTGGTGTCAAACTATCTTAATTTCTAATTCAGTGATGGAAGATTTTTGGGCATAGTCAAATACTTGAGGAGTCGGTGCATGAGTCAAGATAGAATTGACCACTCTTGGATATAGGAGCTGTGTTCAATAGTATTTTAATTTAGCAAAGCCTTGGCCAGGATAGTCCTAGTGAGGGGTCATAGGACTAATTACTTTGAGACATGATTTGGATATATCTTCCAGAGTTGACTGTTAAACCCTAAGTTATCCTATGCACAGAGGTCAAAGAGATGAATTATGCGATAACCATATTTACATAGATTCTAAATATTATAATTATACTATTCAGTCTATCCAGATATCGAATACCATTGCTAGATGGTCACTTCGATTGGTACAGAAAATTGATTCCTGTGTTACCAGCTTAGATTCAAACCTATGGGATCACATACACTAGAGGTTCCTATTCGATCTAATGGCTAATCAAGAGAAGTTTAATTAGTAATTTAATTACTAATTAACTCAATTTAATTGAGTGATTATTTTTGGATCAAGACTAATTGAATTAGATTCATTTGGATTTGATCCGATTAGGTTATAAGATGATCTAATTGTAAAGGAGGTTCAATCCCTAATTTGATTAGAGGTTTGGCTTGATTAATTCCTGATTTGATTAAAATTTAACTAAGTCTAATTGAGTCTAAATAAGTTGGATTTATTCTGATCTAATTGGGCCTAACCAATTTGGATTGGATTGATTCAATTGGATGTCAAAAGTAAGACTAGTTTGACAGTCTTCCCATATGCCACATCACCCTGGGACTTGCGCCTTTCTACCTCCACAAGAAAGAGGTTTCTCATGAACATTTTCCACACAATGGAGGATGTGCATCCTCCTTTCTCACGTCCCATGTAGATAAGATAGGCTGGTTATTATTCAAATTCAAAGAAGTTTGAGTTTGAATAAATAAGCCAACCATCTTATCTAAAATCCTCCATGCCTCTCTAGAGTTAGTGCATCTATTTATGCATGAAATTTTTGGAACGTGTGAATGAAAAAGGAAGAAAAAAAAGAGAATAAAAAAGAAAGAAAATTTCTCTTTTGCATGTGCTTTCTTCTCTGTGTGAGAATAACCAGAAAAGAGAGAGATCTTGGCACAAGGGTATTTGGGTGAGTGCATATCCTAGGATCTATACCTAGGGTATTGGAAATCAAATTTATGAGTTACGAGGGTTGTGAGTTCACAGATCTTGGTGAAAGCCTTTGCTACATATCTTTTGCATTCATCGACGATCTGGAGCATTCAAAGAGCCCGTGAAGCAAGATCGAAGGAGTTTGATCTAGAATCAGCCATTGAATGTTTCTGTAGAGCTAGCGCTCGGGAGGAACTGATTGAGAACAGGACCTCATGTGGATTACCTATGGAGGCCAGATGCTTGTATGGCTACATCACGATGATCAGATGTACATCGAAGAGATCAGATTGCGAAGTCCGTCCACCCACAAAAAGGTAATGTGTTCTGAACACATAGAATAATAAAAATAGTTTTACTATAGTTGCTATTTTTATTTTCAAATATGCATGCATATATGATACATTAGATTTAGATTATGTAGAATTTTCATATTAGATCTATAGCTCTTATTATTAATTTGATTAATAATAATTTTTGCTGCATATATTTTTTAAAATAGTTTTTGAAAGTAGAGCTAGTAACCCTACATGCTTTCCTTCAATTGGTATCGGAGTGACAGGTTCTTTGATGTATTATATATGCATGATTTAAATTTTTTTTAGATTAGATCTAAATAATAATCTAATTTAAAAAATAAAAATGATGATTGCATGGACTGTAGGTTGTCCTGCTGTAAGATTTATTTCTTATAGTGGAGAGGTTGTCCTGGTACGTTGCAATCTATAAAATTGATCATAAAAATTTTAGATTAGATCTAATAATTTTTTATGATGTATTTGAAGGGTTTAATCTAAATTTTATTATGAATTAGTATTTAGATTAAATTTAAATAATTTCATAATTTATTTATGTAGAGTATATAGTTTTAGATTAAATTTGAATAGGATCTTAGGAAGATTCTGTTCGCCGATCGAGCCAGCTCTCTCAAAAATTAAGCCAGCTCGACCAACGTGCCAATCATGATACAATTTCTAGATTGATGCTCTAACTGACTCGATCAAGAATCGAGCTGGCTCGAATTCAATTCAGTCGGCTCAGATGGGATCGAGCCTACCCGATGGGAATGATGGCCTTTGGGCCTTCTACCCGAGTCGTCTATCTTAGGAACTAAGCCAGCTCGGCTTCTGCTTGGGCTAGCTCAGATGGAATTCAAGCCAACTCGATTAAGAAGTTGGCTGAATGTTATAATTGACTGGTTTTATGAGATCAAACCTACATCTAGTGCTTGTTTATGAAATAAGTCGACCTATTTTTGAAATGAGTCGACCTATTTAGTGAAATAGTGCTAGGATGTAAAGAACCTTTCAAAATTTTGAAAAATATTTTTGAAATACTGAACCCCAACCCTCAGCCTTAAACTTAATTGAGAATTAAGCATGATGAATTAGGATTTAGAATTATGAATTAAAGATCCTAAGTCATTAATCATAAAATATGGGTTATCGGATTAGTCGAATTAGATCCATTAAATGGGTTAGATCTAAGATTAGTTAAAGAATGGACTAAATTAGAATAATTGATCAAATCTAACTAAATATTGATTTAGATTAGGTCATGGACTCTTTAGACCAAATTATAATAGTTGTAGTTGGTCAAGCCCATGCCTTTAATAAGGACCAAATGGATTTGATTCATGACTATGTGGCTGAATCTAAACTTGCTAGGTTGGTCAAATTAAAACTAATGAACTAGATGATATCTAAGATAAGTCTGGCAGCTCAGATAAATGGTTTTTAATTGGAAGCTACTTGCGCTGATTTGGTCTTTGATGAGTTAATGGCATATTCCTTCCACTGATCTTACTTACCTAGCCATCCTGATGAATTAGATTTTGATTAGACCATTTGATGATTTAGGCTCATCCATGTCAATTAGATAAATCATTTTGACTGATTTAGATACTCCTAATGCTAGTTTTAATTAAATCCTTATTGATCTGACTTGGTAAAGTCAGTGGGAGGATCCCAATTGGCTGATTAATTCTTCTTAAAATTAATTAATAAAATTTTTTAAAATTATTAGATTCTTAAAATGATAAAGTTATGGTGATAACTAAGTCATAGCCTTTCATTAAATTGAGTGATAATGGGTCCATTAGTTTAATAATCATTGGAGGTTCAAAGACCTGGTGCTTATTGACTAATAGAATTATCATTCATAATATGATAATTTGGTCGTGTCTTTCTAATGGTGGTCAAGTTGGCTGGCCAAAGTTGTGTGAGCTCAGAAGTGGCACTCCCAAGTCTTAAAAATATGAGAAGACTAGTCATGGAAAGATAAGAGCGAGCCGAAAGAGAAATTAGCTCTCCTAGCAAAGTTTAGAAACTGGGTCGGCTCATCCTGAGATTGAGCCAGCTCAGTTAAGAACTAGGACAGCTCAGTTCAGGACTGGATCGACTAGGTCTCAGAGAAAAATTTAGATAGAAAGCAGTATTTTTGAACTATTAATATGGTACATAACTGGATCGGCTCAGTCTGGGACTGAGCCGACCCAGTCATAGGTTAGTCGGCTTAGTCTGAAACTAGGTCAGCTTAGTTTTTGTGGGTTATTATTTTATGTACGTAAGTTGTTTGAGTTTGAAAAATTTTTTTATGAGCTTGGACTTGACCCTTTGTAAAGTATATATACTGAAAATAGGTCAAGGTTATAAGAGTGCTGAAATATACTAAATAAAAGTTCTTTTCTCCCAGAAATCTCTTCTTCTCTTCTTCTCTATTTCTTAAATTGTTTGATCATACTTCCATATTAATCTCTAAGAAGTACTTTCTTGTTGTTTGGCTAATCATCGATGGTCATGTTGATCCATGTGGGAAAAGAGTGCATTTTTGATAATTTGGTATCAAAATGGTGTTGCATGGAAGAAAGGAAGACACCTAGAGTTTACTATATCCAAGATCTGTTGCACCAGATTTTATCCTAAAACTTATAGTTTACTTCATGGTTGTCTCTAGATTGAGGTTGAGATTGTTTACACGGAGGAATGGTGATACAGAAGTTTGAAAAGAGAATCTAGGGCTAGTTAGATCTTCTTTAAAGGATAGTTTTGCTGGTGTGTGAGATCGTGAAGGGTGTTAGGGATCTATTCTTGACTTGTTTCAAGTCATGGGATCAAGTGGATTCAATGTGGATTTTGAGAAGTTCGATGGCAAGAAAAACTTTATCTTATGGCAGCAAAGAGTAAGGGACTTGTTGGTTCAGCAGAGGATCTACAAGATCTTGACAAAAGAAAGATAAAAAAAGATCAGTGTTGAGGATTGGGAAGAGTTGGAGGAAATTACTTTTAGCATAATCCAGATGTGCTTGGTCGATCAGATTTTGTCTGAGGTTTGCACAGAGACTACGACAAAGAGGCTCTGGGAGAGATTGAAGAACACATACATGGGGAAGAACATGACGAACAAGTTATGGTTGAAGAAATAACTGTATAGTTTAAGGATGCCCGAAGGCGGAGATCTTATTGTATTTATCCAAAGGTTCAATCAGGTGTGTTCTGAGATGATGAGTTTGGAGTGAAGATCGATGAGGAGGATTGGGCATTGCTGCTATTATGTTCTCTCCTAGGTTCGTATGATGGTCTCATAACAACTTTAGTTTATGGGAAGGAGACCCTAAACTATAAAGAGGTTGTTGGTGTGCTTAGATCAAATGAGCAAAGAAAAAAGATCTGCAAGGGAGATCCTAAGTCTGAGATCTTGGCTATGAACGAAAGATAGAAAAGATCAAAGGAGAAGATAAGAGAAAAATCCAAGGGCAAGTCAAAGTCTCATGATCAGAGGAAGATGATATTAAAATATTATAAATATCATCAGCCTAGACACCTGAGGAGAGATTGTCCTCTTTTGTGATAAAAAAAAGAGAAGGCCAACAAGGAAGATGATACACCTTTTGTGAGCAGTGAAGAAGACCTACTAGTTATATCAGATGGATCCACAGAGTACGATACTATGTGGATGTTGGATTCAGCATGCTCGCACCACTATACTTCTCATCGGGAGTGGTTTGCTATCTACTAGAAGATCGATGGTGGAAGTGTCAGTCTTGGAGATGATCACCCATACAAAATAGCTAGAATTGGCTCTATCAGGGTGAGGATGTATGATGGAATCATTCGTATATTATCAAATATCAAGCATGTACTAGAATTAAAAAAGAATTTAATTTCTTTGGGTTACTTGGAGGAGCAAAGTTATGCTTTTAGTAGCCAGGCTGGGAGTGGATGTCTAAAAATTTTCAAGAGAGCTTTGATGATAATGAGAGGTAGAAGACCGAGCAACAATCTTTACAGAATAGAAGGCTCAGTGGTGAATGATAGTGCAGAGGTGTTAGCAATGGCATAGGAGGAGCAGATTTTATATTGACTATGGCACTATCAGATGGGTCATATGAGTGACTGTGGGCTCACAAAACTAAGCAGAAGAGGTATGATCCCAGCTCTAAAAAAGGAGGGCATAGATCTTTGTAAGCCATGTATCTTTAGCAAACAGCATAGGGTGAAGTTTGCCAGAAGTACCAAGTGTAGCGAGGGAGTACTGGATTTAGTGCACTCGGATGTGTGGAGACCAACTCCTATATCAGCTAGAGATGGGGCAAAATACTTTATCACTTTCATTGATGATTTCTCAAGGAAGGTGTGGGTTTATCTGATCAAAAAAAAATCAGAGGTGTTTGTCCGATTCAAAGTCTGGAGAGCTGAAGAGGTTGGACAATGGAGGAGAGTATACTAGTCTAGAGTTCAGGAGGTACTATAAGAAAAATGGCATCAAATGCCATTACATGGTGAAGATGACTCCCAACATAATGGTGTCGCAGAAAGGATGAACTAGACATTGATCGAGAAGGCATAGAGTTTGAGGTTGTAGACATCACTCCCAAAGTTTTTTTGGGGTGATGCTCTAATTTTTTCTTATTTTTTTGTGAACAGGTCCCCTCATTATAAGCTGAATGGAAGCATTCCAGAGGAGGTCTGGAGTGAAAAGAAGATGGAGCTTGGCCACCTAAAAGTCTTCGGTTGCACAGCCTATGTACATGTGGAGGCAACCGAGAGGAGCAAATTGGATCCAAAATCTCAAAAGATGACATTCATAGGATATTCACAAGAAGTTAAGGAGTACCTGCTATGGAACTCTTAGGCACAAAAGTTAGTGATCAGTAGGAATGTTATCTTTAATGAGAAGAGCATCTTGAGAAGGTCTGGGATAGATGAAACTGGAGAAACAGAGGTGAACAGTAAGAGAATGATGGCATGCAAGTTACATCCACTTACAGGAGTATTCCTATTGAGGTAGAGCTGGACAAAAAAGTATTATCTCAGATTGAAAATCAGCATGGAGGACCGACAGTTCAGACAGATGTGCAGAAGTAGCCACAGACATCAGGCAAAGATGTGCCAGTGGGAGTGGCTTTGCACAAGCCCCAGCGTACTATTAAATGATTGATCAGATATGACATTGATGAGGTTATCTCCTATGCACTCATCACTACTAATGGAGATCTAGAGAATTATGTAGAGGCCATGGAGAGTGAGGATCTTGATTCATGGATGCAGGCCATGATAGAGGAGATGAAATCACTCGAGAAGAATCAGACATGGCAGCTGGTGGATCTTCCAGAGGGTGCTTGACCTATTGGCTCAATGTGGGTGTTCACAAAGAAAGAAGCATCTTCAGAACAAGATGGAGTTAGATTCAAAGTAAGACTAATAGCAAAGGGATACTCACAAAGGGAAGGGACTGACTACACAGAAATTTTCTCTTCTATGGTGCATCATACATCTATTCGAGTTTTGCTATCACTGGTGGCACAACATAACATAGAATTAAAATAGATGGATGTGAAGACGGCTTTCCTTCATAAAACTTTGGAGGAAAGAATCTACATAAAGCAGCTAGATGATTTCATGGAGATGGGATAGGAAGAAAAGGTGTGTTTACTCAGGAAGTCTTTGTATGGCTTAAAATAATCCCCTTATCAGTGGTATCGAAGGTTTGATAGCTTTATCTTGAGCCTGGATTTTAGCAGATGTGAACATGATTATTATGTCTACATCAAGGATGTAGATGAGGAGGATGCCCTATACCTATTATTGTATGTAGATGATATGCTCATAGCCAGTAGAAGCATAAATGCTGTGAAAAGGTTGAAAAGGGCATTATCATCTGAGTTTGAGATGAAGGATTTGGATCCAGCTGAAAAAATCCTTAGAATGGAGATTTATAGAGATAGATGCAAAGAAGTGCTCCATTTATCATAAGAAAAGTATGTCCAAAAGGTTTTGAAAGAGGTTTGAAATGGAGAAGGCTAAACCTGTAGAGATGCCATTGTCGAGCCATATGTCTCTCTCCAAGTTACAAAGCTCCCAGTCAAGAGGAGAGAGAGTATATGGAATGAGTCCCTTATGCAAATACTGTAGGCAGTGTGATGTACACTATGGTGTACTGTAGATCAGATATAGCACATGCAGTGTGCACGGTTAGTAGATACTTAGCTAACCCTAGGAAGAAATACTGGAAAGCATTGAAATGGATATTGAGATATCTGTATGGAATAAGAGATTATGGTTTGATGTTTGGTGGGTAGCCGAGAGGATTTGGAGAATAATCTGTGAAGATGTGTGAAGGTTCAGATCCTCTGGAAGGATTTATTGATGCAAATTATGCTGGTGATCTTGATACAAGGAGGTCTACTATTGGATACATCTTCTGCATATATGGTGGATTGATGTCTTAGAGATAAATTCTTCAGCCAATCATGACCTTGTCTACCATAGAGGCTGAGTACATTAGAATAATAGAGGCTGCAAAGAAAGCCCTTTGGCTTAGGAGTCTGATTGATGAGTTGGGGGTGGAGCAGAGCAAGGTTACACTATTCAATGATAGTTAGAGTGCTCTACTGTTGGCATAGAACCCAGTCTATTATGTGCGCACAAAGCATATAGACGTGAGATACCATAGGATCAGAGAGCTGATGGAGGAAGATGAAGTGGAACTGATGAAGGTCCATACCGAGAAGAATCAGTCTGATGCACTCACGAAGGTACTCCCCAGTGATAGCCTTTAGAGATGTGTGGCATGGATGGATCTATTGACAAGAGATGAGTTCACAAGGACTTGAAAGCACCAAGGTAGAGAATGTGAGCTCAAAAGTGGCACTCTTAAGTCTTGAAAATATGAGAAGATAGGTCATAGGAAGATGGAATCAAGTTGGAAGAGAAATCAGCTCTCTTAATAAAGTTTAGAAATTGGGTTGGATCATCCTGAGATTGAGCCGGCTCAGTTGAGAACTAGGTCAGCTAGGTCTCAGAGAAAAATTCAGATAGAAAGCAGTATTTTTGAGCTGTTAACATGGTACACAACTAGGTTAGCTCAGTCTGGGATTGAGCTGACCCAGTTGCAGATTAGCTAGCTTAGACTGAAACTGGGCTGGCTCAGTTTTTGTAGATTATTATTTTGTGTACGTGGGTTGTTTGGGTTTGGAGAGTTTTTCTATGAGCTTGGGCTTGATCTTTTGTAAAGTATATATACTAAAAATAAGTCAAGATTATAAGAGTGCTGAAATATACTGAATAAAAACTTTTTTCTTCTAGAAATCTCTTCTTCTCTATTTCTTGAATTGTTTGTTCGTACTTCCGCATTAATCACTGAGAAGTACTTTCTTGTTGCTTGACTAATCATCGACGGCCACACCAATCCGTGTGGGAAGAGCGCACATTTTCGACAAGTTGGGCCTGATCATTTGTTGGTTTGATGCACCAAATATGGTCATGTTAATGGTTGGATCTAACTAGATCTTTTCAGTGGATGCCAAAGCCTAGTGATTAGATTTTTGGGGCAAAAATTAAATTACTAGAAGTTATTTGGTTAAATAATTAATTATGAACCTATCCATAGGTGCACATGGGTTGACCAAGCAAAATTGGGCTCGTGTGTAGTCTACGTGGATTCTAGTATCCCCTAAGAAATTAGGGATAATTTCTTAAATTGGAGGTAGAGGCTACCGATTAGAACAAAATAGTTGGAGAATCTTTAAACTAAAGTTCAAGTCTTTAGAGTAAATAATTCATATACTAATTAGTTCTATGATTTTTTTTTGTGCAAAAATGGCCACTACCCTATCGCTATGGTTATTGTTGGATAATGACAAACTCATAGGACCCAACTTCGATAGCTCGTATCGAAAGTTGAAGATCGTCCTAGAGCATGAATGGATCTTATATGTATTGACTGATCCGACACTTGAGAAGCCAGCCCCAAATGCTATTAAGATAGTAAGAGACACTTATCAGAAGTGACTCAATGACCGCACCACCATTTGGTGCATTATGTTGGTGGCAATGCATGATGAGTTCAATCATAGGTTTAAAAATGTCCAGCCCGAGGAGATGCTTCAAATGTTGAACGACTCCTTTGGCATGCTTGACGACATTGAAAGGCATAAGACTAGTTGTGCCATTTTCAATACTCGTATGAGGGATGGGACATCAGTCACTAATCTTGTATTGTACATGATCGAGATGATTGAACGTCTGAGTAAGCTAGATTTTTCCTTGCATGAGCAGCTCAACAAGGATGTCATCCTAAATTCATTGCACAAGTCCTTCCTTTCCTTACTCATTTCATAATGACAAAGCCTGCAATGAACTACCATGGGTTATTAGGGTTGCTGCAGAGCTTTGAGAAGGATCATCAGCTCCAATAGAGGTCAGTGAATGTTGTGGAAGGGTCTTCTTCTGGTCGACCCTTTAAGAAAGAGAAGAAGAATAATAAGAAGAAGAGTAAGAAGGTGCAGCTACATGCTGGGACGTCTGCATAGGGTCAGACCAAGAAGCACAAGCCTGAACAGAGCCATGCGGTTGCAAGAAGCAAGGGCATTGGAAGAGGAACTATCTCTAGTACATTGCCATCCTGGATCCAAACAGGCTGAGGAAGAAGCAAGTAGTTGCTGCATAAGATAATTATATGATAACATCTTACAATTTCTTAATTTATGATACTACTGCTTGGATATTAGATACCGAAAGCTCTTATCATATTGGTAATTTGATGCAGGATTTTTAGGTTAGTAGGAAATTTGGTGAAGACGAGAGATTCCTGAATGTTGGAGATGGAAGATAAGTTCTAGTTCTATCTTTAGGAATCATGAACCTTATAATCAATTCCCATAGAGTTATTCTTAGTGATTATCACTTTTGTCCAAGTTTTTTATTGAATGTAATTTTTGTAGGCCTTTTGGCCAAGAACAGTTATCAATTTTTAATAAAAGCAAATCTTTGTGATATCATTTTGAATGGTGTTATAGTTTGTGTTGGACAATTGAATAAAGGAATTTATCTATTATCATAGCTTGTTAACATAGTCCAAACCTCCAGTAAATGTCCTAGAATAGATAAAGTATCAGATGTCTATCTTTGGCATTGTAGGCTAGGTCACATCAATAAGAATAGAATAAACAGATTGACTCAAGAAGAAATTCTTAAAATCAGTGATTGTGAATTATTTTCGATCTGTAATTCCTATTTTCTTGGAAAAATGACCAAGTCACCTTTTATTGGAAAGGATGAACATGCCAGTGAACTCCTGGGTCTAGTACATACTGATGTATATGGACCCATGAGTACAAGCGCTAGAGGTAGATATTTTTACTTCATAACCTTCATAAAAGACCTATTGAGGTATAGGTATGTCTATCTAATGAAGCAAAAGTTGGAGTCATTTGAAATGTTCAAACTATTCCTTAATGAGATAGAAAAGCAATCTAAAAAGAGTATTAAAACTCTTCGATCTGACCAAGGGGGTGAGTACCTTTCTAATGAATTTCTGACATATGTTAGGAAGAATAGGATTCTCTTCCAATGGACTCAATTTGGAACACCATAGCATAATGGTGTGTCCGAAAGGAGGATCGAAACCTGTTGGACATGGTTCGATCTATAATGAGATTTATCGATCTTTCGATCTTTCTCTAGGGATATATGCTCGAGTCAGCTTATTATATTATGAATAGGATTTTAAGTAAGTCTATTTCTAAATTACCATATGAGATGTGGATAAGATGTAAGCCAGTACTCTTGCACCTTAGGGTTTGGGGGTGTTCGGCTTATGTCAAACATTTAGTAACGGACAAGCTTGGATCTAGGTCTGACAAGTGTAGCTTTATAGGATATCCAAAAGAGATCAAAGGATATTACTTCCACCTAGTTGATGAGCAGAAAGTATTTGTCAGCCTTAAGGTAGTCTTTTTGTAAAAAAAGTTTCTTGGTGAAGGAACTAATGCCTCTAAGGTCGAGCTTGAGGAAGTTTGACAGGTGGAAGAATCAATACAAGTAGCTAAACCTAAACCGAATTTGATTCGATCAGATTCGGAGCCTACTGGACTTGCACCCTTAAGGTGATTTAATAGAGTACCACATCAACTGGACAGATACTATGGTTTCTTAGTCCAAGACGATGATCCTATCGAACTCGATGAGAACGATGAGGATCCGATTATCTACATGGATGCAATGCAGAGATCCAATTCTGGAAAATGGCTTGAGGCCATGCCATCCGAAATAGAGTCTATGAAGATCAATGATGTATGGACATTGGTTGATCCACCCGAAGGGATAAAACCCATAGGGTGTAAGTGGATCTTTGAATGAAAAAGAGGCATAGAAAAGAAGGTGGAGACCTATAAAGTGAAAGGGCAAGTGTGGTGCTTCCAAGTCTTGGGAGACCGTAAACGAGTCAAGGTGGTGGCTCCTGAAGGCTAGGATTGGCCAGAGATGTATCAGCAAAAATAAAGAGGCTGACACACAGTCGAACTGGCTCGGATACATAGTTGAGCTGGCTCAATCTTGATACGCAGCCAAGCTGGCTCGATCTAAGATCAAGCCAGCTCAGCCCGTATCCGAGTTGGCTGTCTTAGGCAGACAGAAGACATGATTTGGGAAGACGCAGTCGAACCAGCTCGATGGTGGCGAACAGATCTAGATGGATTTTCTGTTTGATCTTGGATTGGATCTAATCCAAAAGATCTTAAAGCCTGGTATGAGAGGTCTTAAGCTGGCTTATTCATGTATTAGAATAGGTCTTTAGTCCAGGGGATGAGAGCATGCAAGACATGGGTTTACATGGACTTAGATGAGTACTTTCATGTATGGATTAGCCGAGGAGAGTTTTTTAGGGCTAAGTCATGTTGACTCAGGGTGTCTATATATATACTTGTATATGTAGATTATGAAAAAGAGAATGAATTGAATCCCTTTTCTTCCAAAAATCCTAGCTTTCTCTTTTTCTCACTCTGCTGCCATCTCATCTTCTTATCATCTGATCTTTATCTTTCTTACTATTGTCTCCAACTTGCTTTCTTAGAGTTGATAGAAGGTACAAGAGTTTTCACAGGTCCAAAAATAATTCATAACAAGTGGTATCAGAGCCAAGTTGTATGGAAGGAGGAGAAGATGCCTGAAAGTTAAAGATCTTCAGATGCTGTAAATTCAGCAAGGTCCTATCAAGGTATTTCTCAAATTCCTTTGATTTGTGTTGCATTTTTTTTTGGCTTGGATTTAGCCATGGGAAGCAACGCGAAGGTTGATTTCAAGAAGTTTGATGGAAAAGAAAACTTTTTCATGTGGAAAGTTCATGTGGAAGATCTTCTGGTTCAAGCTGAATTGGATCAGGCCTTGGAAGAGAAGCCTGAAGGGATGTCAGATCGCCAGTGGATGTCTCTAGAAAAGAAGGCCTGCTCTATGATCAAAGGATGCTTATCGGATGCAACACTCTATTTAGTTTTAGAGGAGAGGATTCTAAGAGGCTTGTGGTCGAAGTTGCAAACCATGTATATGGGCAAGAATATGTACAATAAGTTAATGTTGAAGAAGAGACTGTACAGCCTTCGGATGTAGGAAGGTAGAGATGTCTTATGACATATTTAGAAATTCGATCAGATGTGCAACGAGTTACTGAGTATTGAAGTAAAGATGGAGGAAGAAGATAAATCATTGCTTCTATTATGCTCGTTATCCTTGTTCTATGATTCATTGGTGACGACGCTGCTCTATGGTAAGGAGACCCTGGAGTATGAAGACATGGTCTCGGTATTGCAAACCAACGAACAATGGAAGAAGTTGACCAAGAAAGGTGTTCCCTAAGAGGGCTTGACCATGGGGAGTGATCTGAAAGATCAAAGAAGAGAGGCAAGTCAAGAGGATGATCAAAATCCTGGAAGAGCAAGATCAGGAAGAAAGCTAGATGCTACAAGTGCAACAAGATTGGGCACTCAGGCGTGATTGCCCGCAATGGAAGAATAAGAAGGGAGAAAAGAGTGGATCTGATGTGCTGAGTATAGTGGCTGATAGTGAGGTGGAGGATGATCTCTTAATTGTATCAGATGGTCACAAAAGATACATACATGTATAGACCCTGGATTTAGCCTATTCGCATCACTACATCCCAAATCAGTCTTGATTTGTCTCATACACCAAGATTGATGAGGGGAGTGTGACACTTGGAGATAATCACCCATGTAGAGTCGCTAGTATTGAAAGCATCCAGGTGAGGATGTTTGATGGGATGGCACGGACTCTCACAAATGTGAAGCACGTCCTAGATTTGAAGAAAAATCTCGTATCACTGGGCTATCTGGAACGGAGCGACTGCAGCTTCAGCAGTCATGTCAGGAGTGGAGTTCTCAATATCTCCAAAAGTTCTATGGTGGTGATGAGGGATAGGAGGATGGAGAACAACCTCTATAAGTTGGTTGGATCTATGGTGACTAAGAAATCTGTTGCAGTGGCAGCAGTGCAGGATCAGTAGGGGCTTATCGGTTGTGGCACTACCGCCTAGGCCACATGGATGACTGTGGGATGGAGCTGAGCAAACATGGTCTGATTTCAAATTTGGATGGTGGTATTATAGAGATATATGTGAGCCATGCCAGATGGATAAATAGAGGAGAGTATAGTTTGTCATTAGTTCAGCCCATAGTGCAGCCCCACTGGAACTGGTTCACACTGATGTGTGGGGGCCGGCTCCATTTTCAGCCAGAAATGGAGCAAGATACTTCTTGATCTTTATAGATGATTTCTCAAAGAAGGTATGGGTCTATTTCATGAATAAAAAATCAGAAGTCTTTACCAGGTTCAAGATATGGAAAGCTGAGGTGGAGAATGAGACAGGTCGGAACTTGAAGTGTCTATGATCAGACAACGATAGAGAATACACCAGCAAAGAGTTTCAAGGCTTTTGTGAGGAGTGTGATATCAAAAAGAACTTCTTAGTAAAAAAAACTTCTCAACAAAATGGGGTGGCAAAAAGGATTAACAGAATCTTTTTGAAAAAGGCACAGTGCATGAGGTTGCAGGCAGGGCTTTCGAAGGAGTTCTGAATTGATACAGTGGATGCAGCTTATTATCTAGTGAATCATTACCTCATATAAAGTTAGATGATGGTATTCTAAAGGAGAGATGGTCTGAAAGAAAGATTGGGCTGAGCCATCTAAGGGTTTTTGGGTGCATGACTTTTGTGCATATCAGTGCTGGTGAGCGGAGTAAGTTGGATGCCAAATCATGGAAGATGGTGTTCTTGGGATATCTACGAGGAGTTAAGGAATACCGATTATGGGATCCCTTAGAGAAGAAGGTTGTCATTAGTGGAAATGTCACCTTCGATGAAAATTTAGTTCTCCAAAGGTGAGATGGCATGAAGGAGCAGCAGATGCAGTAGGAGGTCTAGCAGGGCAGTGTTGGATAGTTAACATCTTACTCTATTTCACCACTTATAGGTGCATCAGGAGGACTTGGTATTCAGGTGGAGCACTCATCGGAGGTATCTCCATAGGTGGGGAGAGCTTGGATAGGTAATGAAAGTTAGGAGGCCTAGTAGAAGCAAGCTGGACCTAGGATGGATATCAAGATTGCACTGTACAAGCCCAAAAGAAACATCAGCCAACCAGAATGATACAGCTTCAAACATAGACTGTCATATGCCCTGGTGACAACAAACAGTGACCCATACACCTACGAGGAGGCTATGGATAGCCAGGATAGAGAGAAGTGGATCCAAGCAATGTCCGAGGAGATGCAGGCTCTTCACAAGAATGAGATATGGTGTTTGGTGCAGTTGCCATGAGAAAAGAAATTCATTGGTTGCAAGTGGGTTTACCAATGCAAAGAGGGGCCTTAAGAGTAGGGAGGTGTCAAGTATAAGGCACTATTTATGGCCAAGGGATACTCCTAGAAGAAAGACATCCATTTCAGCAAAGTATTTTCTTCTATCATCAGGCATACTTCTATCAGAATGTTGCTGAGCATTATGGTAGCTCAGGACTTGGAGCTAAAGCGGATGGATGTCAAGATGACATTCCTCCATGGGCATTTGGAGGAAAGCATTTATATGGAGTAGCCACTAGGGTTCTAAGAGCCAAGAGCAGAAGAAAAAATCTATTTGCTGCAGAAATCATTGTATGAACTGAAGCAATCGCCAAGGCAATGGACAAGCGATTTGACTTGTATGTGAGGAGCATTGGACTTTTCACTTTGGAGGATGAGTCTAGGGTGTTTCTACTCTTGTATGTGATGACATGCTTATACCATGCAAGAGTAGGAAGGTTGTGCAGAAATTAAAGGCAGCCTTGTCTTGAAAGTTTGAGATGAAGAATTTAGGACCTGCAAGGAAGATATTAGGCATGGAAATCTTCAGAGATCGAGCCAAGAGGATGTTGTATTTATCTCAGAGAGGCTACATCAGAAAGGTCTTGGAGAGATTTGAGATGAAGAAAGCAAAATCAGTAGAGCTGCCACTTGCCGGATACTTCAGTCTCTCAAACATAATGTCACCACAGACTAAGGTAGAGACTCAGGAGATGGAGAGAACACCATATGCCTTTGGTATAGGAAGCTTAATGTATGCCATGGTGTGTTGTAGACTAGAAATCACCCATGCAGTAAGCTAGGTTAGTAGGTTCATGGCACAGCCTAGTAAGGAGCACCAGCGAGGACTGAAGTAGATCTTTAGGTACTTGGTGGATACTATTGGAGTTGGCATCTACTATGAACAGCATGATGGAGCTAAAAAACTCTCCGACGTGTCCAAGAAAGCTCGGGGGAAGATAAATGAGTTTGTGGATGCAAATTTTGGTGGAGACATGAACACTCGACGGTCAACAACAAGCTTTATATTTAGCTTGTTTGGAGATCCAGTCTCATGGAGATCATGCTTGCAATCCATCACGACCTTATCTACTACTAAGGCAGAATACATAGGTGTTATAGAGGCAGCAAAGGAGGCTCTATGGTTGAAAGGATTGGCATTAGAGATGGGTCTCATGTAAGAGGTTGTCAAAGTGTACTATGATAGCCAAAGAGCACTACTACTTGCTCAAAACTCTATCTACCATGCAAGGATGAAACACATCGACATCAGGTACCACTAGATCAGAGAGCTTGTGGGAGAAAGTGAAGTAAAGCTGGTGAAAGTCCACACCAAGGAGAATCCACCGGATGCACTAACAAAAGTTCTTCCTCGGGATAGCTTTTATAAATGTATGAAATCAATGTGTCTGATGGGTAGGAAAGACTTGCCTCAAGCCTTGGTGCACCGAGGTGAAGATTGAAAGGGCAAGTATGGTGCTCCCAAGTCTTGGGAGATCATGAAAGAGTCAAGGTGATGGCTCCTGAAGGCTAGGATTGGCTAGAGATGTATCAGTGAACATAAAGAGGCTGGCACACAATCGGACTGGCTCAGATACACAGTCGAGCTGGCTCGATTTAAGATCGAGTTGGCTCGATCTGTATTCGAGCTGGCTATCTCAGGCAGACAAAAAACATGATTTGAGGAGACGTAGTCAAGCTGGCTCGGCTTCTGAATGAGTCAGCTCGATGGTGGCAAATAGATCTGAAAGAGTTTTCTATTTGGTCTTGGATTGGGTCTAATCCAAGGGGTCTTAAGGCCTGGTATGAGAGGTCTTAGGGTGGCTAATTCATGTATTGGGCTAGGTCTTTAGGCCAGGGGATGAGAGCATGTAAGACATGGGTTGACATGGGCTTTTTCATGTATGGGTTAGCTGAGAAGAATTTTTTAGGGCTAAGTCATGTTGACTCAGGATGTCTATATATATACTTATATATGTAGATTATATAAAATAGAATAAATTGAATCCCTTTTCTCTCTGAAATCCTAGCTTTCTCTCTTTCTCACTCTGCCACCATCTCATCTTCTTATCATCTGATCTTTATCTTTTTTGCTATCGTCTCCAACTTGCTTCCTCAGAGTTGGTAGAAGGTATAAGATTTTCACATGTCTAGAAATAATTCACAACATAAAGCCTGTCTAGTAACCAAGAGGTATCATCAATGTTATGGTATTGACTATGATAATATATTTTTTCCTATGGCAATGCTCAAGTCTATTTGGATCATGCTTGCGATAGCTGCGCATCTAGACTATGAAATCTAGTAGATGGATGTGAAAATAGTTTTTCTAAATGGAGAGCTAGCTGAAGAGGTGTATATGATACAATCTGAAGGTTTCACGTCCATAGATGAGTCTAAGGTGTGCAAGCTTTAAAGGTCCATTTATGGACTGAAGTAGGCATTTTGGAGTTGGAACATATATTTTGATAGGATGATCAAGATGTATGACTTCATTAAAAATGTAAAAGAGCCCTGCATATATAAGTGGGATAATGGTCCAGCAGTTGTATTTCTTTTTTTATTTGTGGATGACGTTCTCTTAACCAGGAATGATGTTCCTGCATTATAAGAAATAAAGATCTGGCTATCGTCAGAGTTTTCCATGAAGGATCTGGGAGAAGCTTTCTATATTCTAGGGATGAAGATCTATAGAGATAGATCTAAAATATTGCTTGGATTGTCCGAATCCACGTACATTGATACTGTATTGAAGATGTTCAAAATGGAGAATTTCAAGAAAGACTATCTATCGATAAGCCATGAAATTTCTCTCTTGAAGAGGGATTATCCAACAACACCTCAAGAGAGAGCATATGAGTAGAATTTCATATGCTTCGATAGTGGATTTTATTATGTACGCTATGACATGTACGTGATCAGATATAGCACACTCATGAGAGGTGTGAGTAGATACTAATCTGATCTAGGGGAGAACCACTGGAAGGTTGTTAAAATCATCCTGAAGTATTTGAGAAATACTAAGGACTAGTGGCTTATTTATGGTGAATCAGACTTGAAATTTGTTGGGTTTACAGACTTCAATTTTCAGTCTGATTATGATGACAGCAAGAGTATGTCAGGATATGTGTTTATCCTTAATGGTAGTACTATCTGCTGGAAAAGTTTCAAGCAGCACACCATGGCTGATTCAATGTGCGAGATGAAGTATGTTGCGGCATCAGATGCTTTCAAAGAAGTAATATGGCTGAAGAAGTTCATCACCAAGTTTGAAGTAGCATCCTCCTTGGATGGTCCAATTCTACTCTTCTGTGATAACTCTGGAGTCATAGGTCAGGCGAAGGAACCAAAGGCACACCAGCGGATGAAGCATATTCTGTGCTGTTTTCATCTTGTCCGATAGATCATGGATCAAGGTGACGTCAATCTTCAGAAGATCGACAGGAAGGAGAACCTGGCTGACCCATTCACTAAAGCCATTGCAGTGAAGGAGTTTGACAACTTTAAGTTGAAGATGGGTATACGATATTGCACCGATTGACTTTAGATCAAGTGGAAGATTGTTGGAAATAGTGTTCCAATGCCAATCATCAACCTATTGATGATTGAGCTATTTGATGTAATTATATATGATTTATTAATTGAATAAAATTTATTCTAGCTTTTTCATCATAAATCTTTTATTTTCTAATGAACTCCTGTCTATTATGGTGAAGTCCTTAGGACTATTTAGAATCGATAAAGAAGAATTTATCGTTTAGTCCTTAAAATAGTTTACGATTAAATGATACGTTGTTATCAAGGATGATAATGTTTATTAAGTATAAGTCATTGCGTGCCATATAGGTTGGTTGTCCTCTTAACCAAAGAGTGTGGAGACACTGGTATAGCATGCAGGTGAGATATATGGGTATATCTGCACTAAACGTGATCAACTTCAGAGCTTTTCTGCTAGCAAGAATTGCTCTGATGGAATATGGACATAAGTATCCCTCCGATCTGAGATCACCATGATGACTTTCAAGCAACTTACTGTACTTTAGTGCCGGACTATCTGAATTTTTAATTCAATGACAAAAGATTTCTGGATACAGTCAAGTACTTTAGGAGTCAGTGCATGAGTCAAGATGGGATTGATCACTCCTGAACATAGGAGTTATGTTCAATAGTATTTTAATTTAGCAAAGCCTTGGCTAGGGTAGTCCTAGTGAGGGGTCACAGGACTAATTGCTTTGAGACATGATTTGGATGTATCTTGCAAGGTTGACAGTTAAACTCTAAGTCATCCTATGCATAGAGATCAAAGGGATGAATTATGTGGTAACCATATTTACATAGATTTTGAATATTATGATTGCACTATTCAACCTATCTGGATGTCGGATACCATTGTTAGATAGTCACTTTGTTTGGTATAAGAAATTGGATCCTTTGCTACTAGCTTCGATTCAAACCTGTGGGATCACACACACTAGAGATTCTTATCTGATCTAATGGCTAATCAAGAAAAGTTTAATTAGTGATTTGATCACTAATTAACTCAATTTGATTGTGTGATTATTTTTGGATCAAAACCAATTGAATTGGATTCATTTGGATTTGATCCGAATAGGTTATAAGATAATCTAATCGTAAAGGAGGTTTAATCCCTAATTTGATTAGGGGTTTGACTTGATTGATTCTTGATTTGATTAGGATTTAACTAAGCCTAATTACGTCTAAATAAGTTGGATTTATTCTGATCTAATTGGGCCTTACCAGTTTAGATTGGATTGGTTCAACTGGTTGTCAAACGTAAGACTAGTTTGACTAGTCTTCCCATATGCCACATCACCCTTTGACTTGCATCTTTCTATCTCCATGAAAAAGAGGTTTCTCATGAATATTTTCCATGCAAGGAAGGACGTGCACTCTCCTTTCTCATGCCTCATGTAGATAAGATAGGCTGGTTATTCAAATTCAAAGGAGTTTGAGTTTAAATGAACAAGCCAACCATCTTATCTAAAACCCTCCATGCCTCTCTAGAGTTAGCACATCTATTTATGCATGAAATTTTTTGGACGTACAAATGAAAAAGGAAGAAAAAAAGAAGAGAATAAAAAAGAGAAAAAGTTTCTCTTTTACGTGTGCTTTCTCCTCTACGTAAGAAAAACCAGAAGAGAGAGAGAGAGATCTTGGTGCAAGGGTATTTGGGTGAGTGCATATCCTAGGATCTATACCTAGGATATTGGAAATCAAATCTATGAGTTACGAGGGTTGTGAGTTCACAGATTTTGGTGAAAGCCTCTACTACATATCTTCTACATTCATTAGCGATCCAGAGCATTCAAAGAGCTCGTGAAGCAAGATTGAAGGAGTTCGATCTGGAATCAACCATTAAAGGTTTTTGTAGAGCTAGCACTCAGGACGAACTAATCAAAAATAGGGCATCATGTGGATTACCTATGGAGGCCAGACACTTATGTAGCTACATCGCGGTGATCAAATCTACCCCAAGGAGATCAGATTGTGGAGTCCATCTACCCGCAAAAAGGTAATGTATTCTGAACACATAGAGCAGTAAAAATAGTTTTACTACAGTTGTTTTTATTTTTGGATGTGCATGCATATATGATACACTAGATCCAGATTATGAAAAATTAGATCTATATCTCTTATTATTAATTTGATTAATAATAGTTTTCATTGTGTATATTTTTCGAAAAAAGTTTTCGAAAGTAGAGCTAGTAACCCAACATGCTTTCCTTCATAACCGCCCAACTTCCTGATCTTAACTAGTCATTTCTGGATGAGGATGGAACAAATGAAGGCCAACAATTGACCAAGCCCACTATCGAGGAGGGACCCCAGTCAGAGCCAACAGCTGCCAAGGGGTTTTAGCCCTAGCCAGCAATAGGTGTTCCTGTGAATGCTCCAAAAGCTCTTAAAGTCGAGGTGGTCAATGCCTTAACTCAGGCTTGGCCTTGCTATCTTGTTAGGATTTAACATGTCAAATTTGATCCACGACAGAAGAGAACCCAAAAGAAGTATCAGCATATAGTCGGGCTAGCTCAGATACGGGTTGAGTTGGCTTGGGCTAAGATCAAGCAGGATCAAATTGCAATCGAGCTGACCCTCTCAGACAGACAGAAGATAGTATTTAGGTGAGATGCAGTCGAGCCAACTCGATATCTGACTAAGTTGGCTCAATGGAAGCAAATAGAACAAGATGGAATTTCTATTTGATCTTGGATTGTGATTAATCCAAGGGATCTATGGGAGTTGCACATGGACTAGATGTATTCATGAGGTCCAGGGCTTATTTGCATGATCTAGCAGCCACGGAGGGTCATGGTCATGATCCAAAGGCTAGGCAATGCTCTAGATATGTCAAGATCCTATTCAACTCATATTAGGAGACAGAGTCCTTTTAGGACTCCTATGGATAGCTGCCAAGAGGATTCTCAGCCTATTAAAAGGCTGACAATGGTGTGGATTGGAGGAAGAGGCATCAAATAGAGCTGAGTTCTTGGAGGCTGTGGGAGTAATCATGAGTGCAAGAATAGAGACCTCGGTGCAGAGCTATAGCAATAGTGGTGGGCAGCACTATAGCATCGGATAGAATAGCAGTAGTGCTTGCAGGTAGCAATAGGTACATAGCATCTGGCATGGAGGCCATGAGGGTAGAGCATCCTATAACTGCTGAGGATCTTCTTAGGGATTTTGAGAGAGCTTTTGTGAGGGTAGCTTCTAGTTGAGAGAGATTTGTGTACAGCAAGTAGAGAATGGGTATTCTTCTCTTGTACTTATTTTTCTTCTTTTATAATGAAGCATTCATGTCCCGTGGAGCTAGCACTTGGGCTAATCCACGTACTTGATTATTCTCATTTTATTTTCTTCTTTCTTTCTACCATAATATTCTAGTATGAGATCCCCAATAATTAGTATCAAAGTGAGTTGATACCACAATAAATTGGTATTGGTGTAGAAATCTATGAGGATGTTGGAGATAGCTGGAGTTAAGAAGGTGAGACCACCAACAGGACCTACAAAATAGAGTTCAAATTGAAGGTGGATGGCTCTGGTAAGATCCTCTAATGCTCAAGTCGGTTTTCTGACCAACTGAAATGGAGTGCTCAGAAAATAGAGAAGCAGAGTAACAGGAAGGGGAAGAGAGCTTAGAGAAAAATATATCTGGAGGATCTCTTTTATAAATGGAGCTTGTAACAAATTGATGGTGACAACTGTAACCATCTGATAGTAGGCCGCTTAGGCCACATGGAGTTTGTTATGGAGGATGAGTTGTCATTTATCGCGACTTGTAGGTAGTTGACATCCATTTATTAGAGTTCAGACATAGGTTGAAGACTTTAATATATACAGTAAACTTATAATCGGTCGAGGTCTGTTGGAGCAATACTAGTGGTTTTAACGAGTTCGGAAGTCTCCTAGATCGTGTGCAGGTTGATGCCTCCTAAATTGAGATCTGAAGTACTATGCTCCATCCTTTATGGAGCAGTTATCATGAATCAGTGGTTTGACGAGGTCTTTCTAGATGGCTCCAGCTGACAGGCATAACATAAACCAAATATGTTCATGGCTGGTTGGAAGAAGCTCATTCTGAAAGGTATTCGAATGGAAGGAAGCATGATTGAAAGGAGTGCATCCGGAAGAAGTTTGCCTGGAAGGAGCACAATCGGAGGAGTTTGGCTGGAAGGAGTACGATTGGAGGAATTCGACTGGAAGGAGCATGATTAGAGAAGTTTAACTAGAAGGAACACGTGGTCCATAATATAGGACTTCAACTGTCTTTAAAATTCATCACCAATTAAGGTCGGGAGGGTTGAACTTTGGTCCTATTATTTATTCTAAGTTAAGAAGTAAGGTTAGTTAAATTATAGTTCTCCTTTACTATTCAAGATTATCCGGCCAAGCTTTAATAGCCTTCAAAAAGTTTCATGGTATGGACTTGTTGTTGAGAAGATCGACGAATTTTTTCAGAATGGAGGTTAGCTTCTAAGGGCATTGGCGGGGGTTATTTTACCCCCAACACTTGTCCTCCTACTCCCAAGTTTGGATTTCTGGATGAAGGGAGTACAAAAATCACAATAGCCGAAGTCCTCTACCAGTTTTCCACTTATCGAGAAGCAAAATATTTTGGCTCTTTCTAAGTTGGCATCGAAGCTTTTTAATGCATAAAAGATCCAAAAAGATACATTCCTTTGAAAACTCGTCTAGTGTGGAGCTCCATGTATGGTGAGATAAATGTCATGTTTGGCATCAGAAATGGGCACGATGGATGGGACACATGATGGGTTGAAATTGATGGAGGACGATCTATAATCATAACCACTTTGGACTTCTTCCTATTATTTAAACTCCTTCTTCCTCTTCTGATTTCTAATTTCTATCGGTACCTTCTCTCTTTTGTTCCTCGCTTCCTCGTCTCCTCTGAGCAGTTTGCTGCAATCCTTGGCCATTATCATCTTTCTTGACCATTTTTCATCCTTTCGATCATCTTCCCATGCTCTTCATCTGCTTTAAATTAGTTCCTCATCTCTTTCGTCTTTGCTTCTCTACTTTTCAATCATTATTTGGGAGTCCCCCTCGGATTTTTCCAGGTGGCTTCGCTTTTTTTTCCTTTCGAGACTTTGTTGTTTTCATTTTTTCTTGATTCTTTAGAGGTTTTTTAGGATTCACTTTGATCCAAAATATCTTTGAAAGTATTTGGTCTATTGATTCTGGGAGCCCGATCGATCCGAAATCGAGCCTCCCTTCTATTCGAGCTCCTGAAAGATCAGATCTTATTTAATCTGGGCCTGAGTCCCTTCGATCCAAATGGTATACTTTTTTTTTGATTTCACAAGTTACTTTCTAGTTCTTCCTTTTAATTGTAAATCATTCCTTATTGCAAAAATGGATGTGGACGTGCTTCAAAATCTATCTAGGGGCCTTAAAGCCCACAAAAGAAAAGGTGCTGCGCCCGTCGAGCTTTCAAAAAAGGTGAGGGTTGGTGCCTCAAGCTCTACCGCGCCTGCCAATGCTGCCGTCGTCCCCGAAATCATGGCCACCACCGAGGCCGTAGCTCTTCCAACCTCCTCGAGCCCCCCGGCGAAAGTCCCAACTTCGGAGCCCCCTACTAAGAGGGTGATGGAGGTGGAGAAGAAGAAGAAGAAGAAGAAGAAGAAGAAGAAGAAATTGGCTGCTGTGAAGGTCCAACGTAGGGCCACCACCAGGGGATCCAATGATTTTGATGAGGACCCGGGGGAGAACCCATTCAACAATAAAGACATCATCAAGAAGCTGATCGATGGGTGTACCCTGCCCAAGGTCATAGATAAGATTATTGAAGCCGACCCCGAGTAGTGCACCTGAGATTCCTTGGGGTCCTTCCTTGAGGTAAGTCAACTTGTCTCTCTTTCTTTCTATTCCTTCATTAGCTTATCCATTGCTTCTTCGTTAACACAAGTCACTTGGTCATTTTTACAGATAGGACATCATCAGTTGATCGCCAATATCAAGGCGATGAACCGTATGAAGTCAGAGGCTGTGAAAGCTGAAAAAGATCACCAAACCAAAGTCGCATGCCTCCTTGGGGAGAAAGCCGAGGTCGATCGCCTTCTTAAGGAGAGATCGATCGAAGTTGAAGGCCTCTGGCAAACTACATGAGATGCCAAACAAGCTTCGATGAGGGCGGAGGAGGAGCTAGCCTCTGAGGTTGAGAAGAGGAGGAAGATGGAGGCCAAAATGATGGAGAAGGAGCATCAAACTTTAGACTGGATTGTGGAGGCCAAGATCCAAGCTGTGGAGAAGTTCAAGGTATCTATTGAAATGAGGGACATAAATGTCGAGTTCGCCCAGCCGTCCTTCATCAAAGGATTTAAACTCTACCAGAAGAATGTGGTCGATAAATTTTTTGAGCTCAACTTCAGCTTCCTAAATGAAGGAGCTTCTGATGACAAGCTCGGGCCTTCCATTGCTTCTATCGATCTTCCACTAGCCGAGCCTTCGTCTATTGCTTCTCTTGCTATGATTGTCCCTCCCACCGCCGAAGAACTGACTACACCAAATTTCTCTTCTATTCTTCTAGAGGTCTGAGGTCTCTTTTTTCTATACTTTTCTTTTCATTTTTCTTCTTTTTCCTATACTTAAAAAATATTTGATTAATGAAAGTAAAGCTTTTTCCTTTAGTAGTACATGTGTTGTGATTTTTTCATGTATTAAGTACAGTCCCCTATTGAAGCCAACTCTTTACCTCAAGGTGCACCTTTAAAGGCTACCATTAGAAGGTTGAAGAAAGAAGTTCATCACCTTAGGAGGAAAGTGGAAAAAATAGAGAGAGAGCTTAAGAAGTTAAAGAAGAATTACGTCGAGGCCTCTACTGAAATCAATTATCACCGCAAATCTTCCAAGTACTTCTTTAGCGAATATACTGCTAAGAAGAACCATCTAAATGAGAAATTCGAGGAAGTTAAGAAGTGTGCCAGCAAGAAGTCTCGGGCCTTGACCACGAAAATTAGCTCTCTAGAAGTCGAGCTCAGGGTATCTAAGGAAAGATTCGATTGCTGGAGGAGAGCTCGGCTTGGTCTACCAATCAAGAAGAGTATGGTTGGGACTAGTCTAGGAGATTTTTCGATCTCGAATAGTAGCTATCAGACACTAAGAGAGCATATGACTCATATTGGATTGGCTAGTACGAGCAGATCGATGACTATAGAAAGAAGCTTAGAGCATCGAATGTCAAAGTAATACGACTTCAAAAACTACTAATGGAGAGGACTAAGGCCCATTCGAGCAGAGAATCAGATGAACTCCTCTCCCTATGAAGGACCATGGAAGACTTATCTTCATCATATGAAAGGAAAAAAATTGAGCAGCAGCAACTAAGAATCCAGATGGTTTATCAAAAAGATGTCATTAAAGATGCAGAGGCCGAATCCGCAATTCTTAGGAAGAGGTTGAGAGAGACAGAGAAAGAATCACGTAGATGGAAGTGGATGCTGAGGGAGAGCTTGATAGCAAGGTAGAGGCTTGAAGAAGAAATAGAAGGCCTAAAACTCTCCCTTGTAATGGCTGGAGCTGGCAGTCCGAAGTCCGACACTAATTAGAACTTCATCGTCTTTTTCTCTTTTTTTCTTATTTTTGTTTTGTAACTGGTCTTGCAGACCTTTCCATATATCAAATTTTTATTTTAATGAAACACTAATTTTTGATTGCTTCATCTCAGTCTTATGCTTATGTAGTTTTTTCACTCTCTTCTTTTTTGTTGTTCGTGATTGTAGAGCTACCCTTCGATAATGATTGTAGTTTGCCGTGATATATGTACCTTTTGATTGTAGACAATGGCCCTTAGGTAGGTTTTTTTTGGGTTTGTATATATAGGTCTTGCATCTTTTATGTCTAGATGAGGTCCCCTGATCCCTATTTTAGTTGATCATGACTTTCTCTCGAACGAAGTCATTCTCTCTCCTTGAGTAATTAAAGGTCTTTACTTATGTTAGGACAAGGTTGTCCTCCTGTTCCTGGCATATTTGATATTTTTTCTTATTAGAATGAGGTTCTCCTCCTATTCCTAACAAGAGCATCAAGGCACGAAAGGGTCATTGAGAGGGCCTTTCTCCTCTGACCCATGTCAGGATGAGATCCTCCTTCTATTCTTGACATGATTGATCTTTATCTTTGTTAGGATAAGGTCCTCCTTCTATTTCTAACAAGATCATTAGAGCATAAAAGGGCCGTTGAAAGGGCCTCTTCCTTTATCCCCATATTAGAATGAGGTCCTCCTTCTGTTCCTGATGTGGTTGGCTTTTTTTTTTATTAGAACGAGATTTTTCTTTTGTTCCTAACAAGATCATTGGGGTATAAAAGGGCCTCTTTTTTTTTCCTCCTATCTTAAATAATCGGGGCCTTTACCTCCACTATAATGAGATTAACCATCTATCTTAAATAACTGGAGGCTTTCACCCTCGCTATAGCAAGGTTAACCTCTTATCTTAAATAATCAGAGATCTTCATCCTCGCTTGAATGAGGTTAATCTCCTACCTTAAATAATCGAAGGTTTTCACCCTCGCTACGATGAGGTTAACCTCTTATCTTAAATAACCGAAGGCCTTCACCCTCGCTACGACAAGATTAACCTCCTATCTTAAATAACCAGAGGCCTTCTATTTCATTTAAGAATGAAATTCGATTAAGTCATTTCCTACCATCATATAGTTTTGTGCTAAAGAACAAAGATATTGAAATAAGAAAGTTTTATTGATGATACATTTACAAGTTCTTTGAGTTCTAAGATTGTGGGAATGCTGATTCTCTGAGCTCCTTCAGATAATATATTTTCGATCAGATGATTTCCATGACCTCATAGGAGCCTTCCCAATTCGAGGTGAGCTTTTCTTGATTTTAAGATTGCGAAACGTCTGCTCGTTGAAGCACCAGATCTCCTACTCTAAATATCTTGCTTCTAACCCTAGAATTGAAGTAGCGGTTTACTCTTTACTTGTAAGCTATCATTCAAATTTGAGCCATCTCTCACTTTTCTTTTAGTAGATCGAGATTTGCTCTAAGATCCTGTGAGTTATTCTATTCACTAAAAGCTTCAACTCATGCTGAAGAAAGTTCGAGCTCAACTAGGATGACTGCCTCTATCCCAAAAGCCAATGCAAAAGGGATTTTTTCAATTGACAACCTTTGAGTGATTCTATAAGCTCAGAGCACATGATAGAGTTCGTCCACCCATATTTTTTTTGCTATTTCAAGTCTTACTTTTATCCCTTGAAGTAGAGTTTTGTTAGTTACCTCAGCCTCACCATTTGTCTGTGGATGAGCTACTGATGTGAAGTGGTGAAAAATGTTCAAGTCTTCACAAAATTTAACAAACTTCACTCCTACAAATTGGCATCCATTATCAGTGATTAGTGTCCATGATAGACCAAATTTGCAAACTATCGACTTTCAAATAAAATCCTACATTTTGGCTTTAGTGATCTTTGCTAGAGATTTAGTCTCAATCTACTTAGTGCAATAATCTACTACCACTAGCAGAAATTTTTGTTGTCTAGATGTCATGAAAAAAGGCCCAAGTATATCCATCCCCTATTATGCAAATGACCAAGAAGCACCTAATGGCATGAGCTGTGATGCTGGCTATCTTTGAATATTTACATTTCTCTGACATTTGTCATATTTTCCTACATAATCCATCGCATCTTGATACATTGTTGGTCAATAGTATCCCTGTTGGGGTAGCTTATATGATAAGGATCTTGAAAGGAATATGCCCTCAAGCCAATTTATTTTTGGGCTGTTTGTTTTCTATCTTCCAAACTCATGTAATGACATATTTTAATAAAATATGTAAAGACATTTATTTCATCATATGCAGTGTCTTATTATTTATTTAAGATTATGATGAACCCTACAAATTAGGACTATGGTTTTAGGATTATGATGAGATCATATCAGTGAGACCTAAAATCTTAAAACCCTAATCTAAATATTCCTAGTCGATGGGACATTGAGTTAGGGATCAATATTTTTTTGGTAAGACTAGCATATTCTTTGTATGCTCGATTGAGAGGGTTATTGAACTCACTATAACTTGTGTATGACACTAATACAAGAATGTAGGTGCTCATTAGAGAATGAGTTCACTGAATCTATCCAAATCAAGAATATCTAATGAAGTCTTATCTACATATCAATAGATGGTTCTCATAGTGGAATTTGTGCATGTAATCCTTTGATCTGAAACTACCATAGAATCTTATATATAAATCCATATTTTGGTTCATACTCATTCATGACTTAGTTATGTACGGGATGATCTGGATATGGTAGATTATATATATGATGTTTGTGAGTAGGTTAACATGGAATCGATCACTCCTGGTAAGAGGAAATAGCATCATACCTACTTCAAACAAATAATGATTCAGGAAGACTTTGATCAAACCATGATGAAAATTAGAAATAGTTTCTAATGTTTCATTAAATGAATCATTATCATAAGATTGAAAGAGAAATGAATATGATATTGAGATTGACATATTTTCATATCTAGAGTCATATTCGGGATGCAGGAAGATCGAAGGATCTAGTTGCATGATAATTTTCACTAAAGGATATTTTTGGTATTTTCATCAAAATTTCACATCTTTTAGATAGTATGATACATTGCTAGACGTCAACCATGTCTTGTGGATTTGATCAAATTAAAATTTTAATTTGATTATTAAATTAGAAAGCATTCTAAATTAAGTCAAATTGGGTTAGCTAGTTTTGACCTAAATCGGTTTGATTAAGTTCTAACCAGATTAGGTCAAATCACACCCAGACTCACTGCTGGTTAGATGTGAAATCCAATGGGTCACACACAAAGAGAATTAATTAAGAGTCTAATTGGATTAGACCATGTTTGCAAGATAAACATGCTAGCATATGTAGCAAACCCTAGCACCTAGATTCGAATTGGATTCGAATCGGCTTTCGATTTAGGCTAATTAAGGTCCAAGTTGAGCCAAATAGCATTTGGTCTTGAATTGGATTAACCTAAACTGATTGGGCTTCAGATTGGATACCATATACTAGAATCCCATGTGCCAGAGAGTCTCTCTTGTGCGTGCAAAGTATTTCATGCGCAAAGGATTTTTTGGCGCATGAAATTAGTTGGCGCCTACCTTGTTTGACTTTTTTTATTTGTTTTATCACATAAATATTTTTTGAAATGGTTTGGACATCTGTTATGGGACGTAGAAGAGTCCTTCTATAGATGAAATACTCCTTTTTCTTTTAATTTTTTGCCTAGGATGTTTTGTCACCCAAGAGTCTTTGCCGCCTTGGACTCCATGCCGCCCACTCCTTCTTGACGCCTCTTGGGACTTTGACTATTTAAAGTATATCTCCATGCCTTCTTGCTGAATGGGCATTCTTTTAAGGGCCATTAGATGGCCATCTAATCTGATCCAAACCTTTGAATTATGGTGCCATATATTTATGCATCATGACTCTTCGTAGAAAAACTACGTAAAATTAGTCCGAAGAGTCCTTCTATTTTAAGGCACCTCTTGGACTAAGTCTACGTAATTTTAAATGGCACAAAATTTAGATGGGTGTGAGATTTGATGATGGGGCATGAGATATTGATGTGGGAAGGGCATGAGAATTTTAGATGGCACCCCTACGTACATTATAAATAAGGGTGCACACCTAGAGTCCGAAAGAAGTGAACATTATCTTTCTTTCTTGCAATTATTTCTTTTTATCCAATTTTCTTTCTTCCTTTCTCTTGCCTAGATCTTGTCATTATAAGGACAAGTAGTCATCTTAAGATTAAGAGATTAGGAAGGAAAATTAAGAAGACAAAGAAAAAGAAAGATAGATATAGAGAGGCAAGGTAACATAAAGGCTAAAGAAGGTCTTGCCCTTTTAATTAAAGTTCTTATTATTAGAACTCTAATTATATAAATCAGAGGTGCTGGTGTTTTGATCAAGTCTCTATGCAGATCAACATTGGAGGATGAACACGTGGGCACCTGGTGGAACCCCTGACGGACTGCTACCGACGATCAGGGATAATTTAGGGTTTAGCGATAAGAGGTATGTTCCAATGCTTTCTTTTATATTACAAATGCATGTTATATGATTTAATTGCTAATAAGATGGTCCTTGAGTTTGGGTTTGGTTTATTTGATTTCATATTTTTGCTTTGAAATCTATGCTTCCTTCCTGTACACCATTTTCTTCAGTGGTATCAGAGCAAGCCTTATTAGGTTAAATCATATAATGCTTTGCTTATAGTATAATGGCATAAATGAAAAAATATGATATAATATTTTTTAGCATGTTTTTATTTATATGATGAGATCATATTCTTTTTCTTATCGTAATGAGATTATGTTGTATATATTATTCTGTAAAGGTTGCCCTGATATAGTGAAAAAGTATTCACTATATAATGATGGTTGTCCTAGAATAATTATACATGTTAATAGATATATATATAAATTTTATCATAATTAATGCTATTATGCATTTAGTTTGTTTTAAATCAATACGTATCGAGACCATTTAAATCCCATTTCTCTCCCACCGACCTAGCTAATTTATTGGTGTCTAAGGAAAGCAACAGGGGGACTCCCATTTCTCTCCCATTTATCTAGCTGATTCAATTAATTTAGTTTCAGATTGAAATGCTTAATATTATATTCACTATATTAAGGCCTTCTTTCATACTAGTTTCTTATTATATCCGAACCATATTAGTTCTATTATGTAACCACAAGATCTATCGTGGAAAAAGATGTAATATTAATCTAGTACATTGAGATGCTTACAGAATTTTGAATATACTACTTTATTGTGTAACCACAAAAGTAGTTATATTTCATTTTTGACTGTATAAAAATGAAGGATTCTACTTAAACTAAAATATTAAAGTTTATTGTGCTAACACAAGGCTATTAATGTTTTAAAGGCAAAAGTTTTTGAGAGTTGCATAAAATGCAATTGAAAAGAGTTTCCTACCTTTGAACTTATAACAGATTTATTGTGCAACCACAAGACTTTTTATAAGAAATTAAGATCTTATTCTCACTAAGAAAATCAATAAGAGGGTTATGATTTTTTAGTGGGAGACATAATTAAATTAAAGTCCTAATTTAATTATGTTTGTCATCATGAATTGTTTGCTTATATATTATTCTTTATTATGTAGATTAAATGGCTTCTTCACTTTCATTACATTCAATTTTGGATTCAAATAAATTGATTGGTCAAAATTATGTTGACTAATTAAGAAACCTTAAAATAGTACTCAGTCAAGAAAAACTCTGCTATATTTTTGACACCCCTGATCCTAAGCCATTAGGAAATGATGCCATAGATGAAGATAAGTCCACATACAAGATGTGGCAAAATGATTCCCTTACTGTCAAATGCATCATACTTATATCTATGAATAATGAATTACAGAGGCAGCATGATGGCATGGACACTCAATCCATATTGCTCAATCTAAAAGAGCTTTATGGAGAGCATAGTAAGACTGCTAGATATGAGATATCTAAGTAATTATTTCGTGCAAGAATGATAGAAGGAACATCCATACAAAATCATGTTTTGATGGTAATTGACCTAATCACTCAATTAAGTCAATTAGGATTTATTATGGATGGAGAGTTAAGTCAGAATTTAATCCTGCAATCACTCCGAGAATTATTTTCTCAGTTTATCATAAACTATCATACGAACAAACTAAATTCTTCCTTGCCTAAGCTGTTAAATATGCTTAAGATAGTAGAAAGCCATATCAAGAAAGATAAGGCTCCTCTTTTTCTTGTGGATGGGATCTCCAAGAAGAAGGCAGGCCAAAAAGATTCAAAAAGAAGGTTGAACCCTAAAAGTGGTATAAATAAGAAGAAAAAGGGGAAGAAGGTCTCCGAACAGATGACCTATTTTCACTGCGGTAAAGCAGGTCATTGGAAGAAGAATTGCAAGGCTTACCTTGCAACCAAAAGTTATGTATGAGATACATACTATATTATCATTAAATTCTTTCATTTCAAATTCTTGGGTATTAGATACCGGCTATGATTTTTATATATGCAAATCTTTGTAGGGGCTATAGAAAATTAAGAGTTTGAAGAAAGATGACTTCAAGCTCTATGGCACTGGAGGAGAGTCTATCCAAGCAGAAGCTATAGGAACAAATATATTGAAGTTACCTTATGGGAAGATCTTAGAGCTTACAAATTATTATTATATGCCTAAGATCATTAAAAATATTATATCTATATCCTTGTTATTAAAACAAGGTTATAGTCATAATGTAATGAGCGAAGGTTGCTCGATCAAATATTCTAATGAAAATATTTATTTTGGCATATTTAGCAATGGTTTGTTGACTCTATGTTTGGATGACAATATATTTTATATTGATAAAAATGGAAAATGTAAGAGAGATGACATAAATAATACTTTACTTTGGCATTGTCGATTAGGTCATATTAGTGAGGCTAGGATTAACAAGTTATACAAAGAAAAGTTCTTTGATCCTTTTGATTATGAATCATTGGGAACTTGTGAATCATGCCTCATGGATAAAATGACCAAGATTCCATTTAGTGGACATAGAGAAAGGACAAATGAGTTATTAGGACTTATACATACGGATGTATGTGGTCCTATGACAACTCAAGCCAGAAGAGGATACTCTTATTTTATTACATTCACTGATGATTTATCTAGGTTTGGATATGTGTATCTTATGAAACATAAATCAGAAGCCTTTGATAAATTTAAAGAGTATCAAAGTATGGTCGAAAAACAAACTGGACAATGTATAAAAATCCTTCGATCTGATCGGGGAGGAAAATACTTATCTAGTGAGTTTCTTGATTATCTTAAAGTTAAAGGGATTCTCTCTGAATGAACACCTCCTTATACACCGCAATTAAATGGTGTAGCCAAAAGAAAAAATCATACTTTTATTAGATATGGTACGGTCCATGATGTGCTTCACTGATTTACCTATTTTCTTCTGGGGTCATGCCTTGGAGACTACAATTTACATCTTGAATAGAGTACCTTCTAAATCTATATCTAGTACTCCATATGATATATGGAGAAGTAAGAAACCTAATCTTAAGTATCTTAAGATATGGGATTGTCCAGCATATATCAAAAAAAATTTTGGACATAAACTTGATGCTAGATCAGACAAATGTCTATTTATAGGATATCCTAGAAATGGTATAGAATATTTATTCTACCATCCTACTGACAAAAGGTATTTGTAAGTAGGCATGCCATTTTTATGAAAAAAGAATTTATCCTAGAAAAGGGCAGTGGCAGAAATATTAAACTTAGTGATGTTCAAGAAAAATAAATAGAAATTTCTCAACCATATAATCATATAAAAGAACCAAAACACATAACTCCTATCGATAGGTCTAAAAGAGTATGAAATACACCTATGAAGGTATGGTTTCATTATTGAGAATAATGAAGCCCAAGTCATTGAAAATGATGAACCTTCTGACCTATACGGAAGCAGTCAAAAGTAAGGACTCCTACAAATGGCTGGCTGCCATGCAATCCAAAATGGAATCCATGCACACTAACAAAGTATGGACTTTGGTGGATGCATGAGAGGATATAAACCCTATTGGATGCAAATGAACTTTTAAGAAAAAGATTGGAGCTGATGGTCAAATTGAAACCTATAAGGCCAAATTGGTGGCTAAGGATTTTAGGCAAAAACAGGGGATTGATTATGATGAAACATTTCACCTATTGCCATGCTCAAATCTATTCAGATTATGCTTGCTATAGCAGCATACCACGACTATGAAAATATTTCATAGTCGTGGTATGCTGCTATAGCAAGCATAATCCGAATAGATTTGAGCATGGCAATAGGTGAAAATGTTTCATCATAATCAATCCCCTATTTTTGCCTAAAATCCCTTAGCCACCAATCTGGCCTTATAGGTTTCAATTTGACCATCAGCTCCAATCTTTTTCTTAAAAATTCCATTTGCATCCAATAGGATTTATATCCTCTGGTGCATCCACCAAAGTCCATACTTTGTTGGTGTGCATGGATTCCATTTTGGAATTGCATGGCAGCCAGCCATTTGTAAGAGTCCTTACTTTTGACTGCTTCCGTATAGGTCAGAGGTTCATCATTCTTCAATGACTTGGGCTTCATTGTTCTCAATAATGAAACCCATACCTTATAGGTGTATTTCATACTCTTTTAGACCTATCGGATAGGAGTTATGTGTTCTGGTTCTTTTATGTGATTATTGGTTGAGAAATTTCTATTTGATTTTTCTTGAACTTCACTAAGTTCAATATTTCTGCCACTGCCCTTTTCTAGGATAAATTCTTTTTTCATGAAAATGGCATGCCTACTTACAAATATCTTTTGTTCAGTAGGATGGTAGAATAAATATCCTATACTATTTCTAGGATATCCTATAAATAGACATCTGTCTGATCTAGCATCAAGTTTATGTCCAAAATTTTTTTTGACATATGCTGGACAACCCCATATCTTAAGATACTTAAGATTAGGTTTCTTACTTCTCCATATGTCATATGGAGTACTAGATACAGATTTAGAAGGTACTCTATTCAAGATGTAAATTACAGTCTCCAGAGCATGACCCCAGAAGAAAATAGGTAAATTCAGTGAAGCACATCATGGACCGTACCATATCTAATAAGGTATGATTTTTTCTTTTGGCTACACCATTTAATTGTGGTGTATAAGGAGGTGTCCATTCAGAGAGAATCCCTTTAACTTTAAGATAGTCAAGAAACTCACTAGATAAGTATTCTCCTCCTCGATCAGATCGAAGGATTTTTATACATTGTCTAGTTTGTTTTTCGACCATACTTTGATACTCTTTAAATTTATCAAAGGCTTCTGATTTGTGTTTCATAAGATACACATATCCAAACCTAGATAAATCATCAGTGAATGTTATAAAATAAGAGTATCCTCCTCTGGCTTGAGTTGTCATAGGACCACATACATCCGTATGTACAAGTCCTAATAACTCATTTTGTCCTTTCTCCATGTCCACTAAATGGAATCTTGGTCATTTTACCCATGAGGCATGATTCACAAGTTCCCAATGATTCATAATCAAAAGGATCAAAGAACTTTTCTTTGTATAACTTGTTAATCCTAGCCTCACTAATATGACCTAATCGAATAATGCCAAAGTAAAGTATTATTTATGTCATCTCTCTTACATTTTCTATTTTCATCAATATGAAATATATTGTCATCCAAACATAGAGTCAACAAACCATTGCTAAATATGCCAAAATAAATATTTTCATTAGAATATTTGATCGAGCAACCTTCGCTCGTTACATTAAGACTATAACCTTGTTTTAATAACAAGGGTATAGATATAATATTTCTAATGATCTTAGGCATATAATAATAATTTGTAAGCTCTAAGATCTTTCCATAAGGTAACTTCAATATATTTGTCCCTACAGCTTCTGCTTGGATAGACTCTCCTCCAGTGCCATAGAAGCTTGAAGTCATCTTTCTTCAAACTCTTAATTTTCTGCAGCCCCTGCAAAGATTTGCAGATATGAAAACCACAGTCGGTATCTAATACCCAAGAATTTGAAATGAAAGAATTTAATGATAATATAGTATGTATCTCATACATACCTTTTGGTGCATTATTTGCATCAGACTTTCACGGTTGCAAGGTAAGCCTTGCAATTCCTCTTCCAATGATCTATTTTGCCGTAGTGAAAAATAGGTCATCTTGTCCGGAGACCTTCTTCTCCTTTTTCTTCTTATTTATACCACTTTTAGGATTCAACCTTCTCTTTGAACCCTTTTTGCCTGCCTTCTTCTTGGAGATCCCATTCCACAAGAAGAAGAGGAGCCTTATCTTTCTTGATATGGCTTTCTGCTATCTTGAGCATATTTAACAGCTCAGGCAATGAAGAATTCAGTTTGTTCATGTGATAGTTCATGACAAACTGAGAAAATAATTCTAGAAAGTGATTGCAGGATCAAATCCTGACTTAACTCTCCATCCATAACAAAACCTAATTGACTTAATCGAGTGATTAGGTCAATTACCATCAAAACATGATTTTGTATGGATGTTCCTTCTATCATTCTTGCATGAAATAATTGCTTAGATATCTCATATCTAGCAGTCCTACTATGCTCTCCATAAAGCTCTTTTAGATTGAGCAATATGGATTGAGTGTCCATGCTATCATGCTGCCTCTGTAATTCATTATTCATAGAGGCAAGTATGATGCATTTGACAGTAAGAGAATCATTTTGCCACATCTTGTATGTGGACTTATCTTCATCTATGGCATCATTTTCTAATGGCTTAGGATCAGGGGCATCAAGAATATAGGAGAGTTTTTCTTGACTGAGTACTATTTTTAGGTTTCTCAACCAGTCAACATAATTTTGACCAGTCAATTTATTTGAATCCAAAATTGAATGTAATGAAAGTGAAGAAGCCATTTAATCTACATAATAAAGAATAATATATAAGCAAATAATTCATGATGACAAACATAATTAAATTAGGACTTTAATTTAATTATGTCTCCCACTAAAAATCATAACCTCTTATTGATTTTCTTAGTGAGAATAAGATCCTAATTCCTTATAAAAAGTCTTGTGGTTGCACAACAAACCTATTATAAGTTCAAAGGTAGGAAACTCTTTCCAATTGCATTTTATGCAACTCTCAAAAACTTTTGCCTCTAAAACATTAATAGCCTTGTGTTAGCACAACAAACTTTAATGTTTTAGTTTAAGTAGAACCCTTCATTTCTATACAGTCAAAATTGAAATATAACTACTTTTGTGGTTACACAACAAAGTAGTATATTCAAAATGCTGTAAGCATCTCAATGCACTAGATTAATATTACATCTTTTCCCATGATAGATCTTGTGGTTACACAACAGAACTAATATGGTTCTGGACATAATAAGAAACTAGTATGAAGGAAGGCCTTAATGTAGTGAATATAATATTAAGCATTTCAATCTGAAATTAAATTAATCAAATCGGCTAGGTAAATGGGAGAGAAATGGGAGTCCCCCATTGCTTTCCTTAGACACCAATAAATTTGGCCAGGTCAGACAATGGAAAATTAAAAAAATCATGTTCTCTCTTTATTTAAAACATGAACCAATTTTCCAGAATCGATAGATCAATTAGATATCCTGACTGATTTAGCTATAGATTAATTACACTACAACTTAATATAATTTTTCATAGAGGGATTTAAAAGGTCTCGATGTACATACTGATTTAAATCAAACTAAATGCCTAATAGCATCATTATAATAAAAAATATATATCTATTAAGATGTATAATTATTCTAGGACAACCATCATTATATAGTGAATACTTTTCCACTATATCAGGGCAACCTTTACAGAATAATATATACAACATAATCTCATTATGATAAGAAAAAGAATATGATCTCATCATATAAATAAAAATATGCTAAAAATATTATATCATATTTTTCATTTATGCCATTATACTATAAGCAAAGCATTATATGATTTAACCTAATAAGGCTTGCTCTGATACCACTGATGGATTTGGTGTACAGGGCGGAAGCATGGATTTCAAAGCAAAAACATGAAATCAAATAAACCAAACCCAAACCCTAGGACCACCTTATTAGCAATTAAATCATATAACATGCATTTGTAATATAAAAGAAAGTATTAGAACATACCTCTTATCGCTAAACCCTAAATTGACCCTGATCGTCGGTAGCAGTCCGTCAGGGGTTCCACCAGGTGCCCACGTGTTCACCCTCCAACGTTGATCCACACAGAGACTTGATCAAGACACCAGCACCTCTGATTTATATAATTAGAGTTTCTAATAATAAGAACTTTAATTAAATGGGCAAGACCTTCTTTAGCCTTTATGTCACCTTCCTTGCCTCTCCTTATCTATCTTTCTTTTTCTTTTGTCTTCTTAATTTTCCTTCCTAATCTCTTAGTCTTAAGATGACTTCTTGTCCTTATAATGGACAAGGTCTAGACAAGAGAAAGGAAAGAAAGAAAATTGGATAAAAAGAAACTCTTGTAAGAAAGAAAAGATAATGTTTCACTTCACTCGGACTCTTGGTGTGCACCCTATTTATAATGTACGTAGGGGTGCCAACAAAAAATCTCACGCCCTTTCCTCATCATCAATTCTCACATGCCCCATCAGCCAATCTCATGCCTCATCAGTAAAAATGAGATATAGACTTAGTCCAAAGAGGTGCCTTAAAGCAGAAGGACTCTTGGACTAATTCTACGTAAGTTTTTCTACGAAGAGTCGCAATGCATTCATCTTTGGCGCCACCCTTTTCATCCATTAGATCATGAAAAAAGGCCATCCAATGGCTCTAAAAGGGATGCCCATTCAGCAAGAAGGCATGGAGATAAACTTTGAATAGTCAAAGTCCCAAGAGACTTTGACTTGTCCAAGAGACGTCAAGGAGGAGTAGGCGACATGGAGTCTTAGGCGGCAAGGGGTCTTGGGCGACAAAACATCCTGGGCAAAAAATTTAAAAGGAAAAAGAAGTATTTCATCTATAGAAGGACTCTTCTACACCCCATATCAGATGTCCATGCCAATTAAAAAATATTTACGTGACATAACATATGGAAAAAGTCAAAGAAGGTAGGTGCCATCTTATTCCATGCGCCAAAGAGTCCTTTGCGCATGAAAGACTTCCCACGCGCAAGAGAGAGACTCTCTTGGCATGTGGGATGTAGGTATGTGGTGCATCCAATCTGAAGCCCAATCAATCTAGGTTAATCCAACTCAAGACCAAATCTTATTTGGCTCAAATCGGATCTAAATTAGCCCAAATCGGAAGCCGATTCGAATCCAATTCGAATCCAGGTGCTAGGGTTTGCTATATGTGCTAGCATATTCATCTTGCAAACATGGTCTAATCTAATTAGACCCTTAATCAATTCTCTTTGTGTGTGACCCATTGGGTTCCACATCTAACCAGTAGTGAGTCAGGATGTGATTTGACCTAATCTGGTTAGAACTCAACCAAACCGATTTAGGTCAAAACTAGCCAACCCAATTTGACTTAATTTAGAACACTTTCTAATTTAATGATCAAATTAAAATTTTAATTTGATCAAACCCACAAGACATGATTGACGTCTAGCAATGTATCATGACTATCCCGAAAGATGTAAAATTTTGATGGAAATACCAAAAATATCCTTCAGTGAAAATTACCATGCAACTAGATCCTTCGATCTTCCTGCATCCTGAATATGACTCTGGGTATGGAAATATGTCAATCCCAATATCATATTCATTTCTCTTTCAATCTTATGATAATGATTCATTTAATGAAACATTAGAAACCATTTCTAATTTTCATCATGCTTTGATCAAAGTCTTCCTGAATCATTATTTGTTTGAAGCAGGTAGGATGCTATTTCCTCTTACCAGGAGAGATCGATTCCATTGTTAACCTACTCACAATCCTTCATATATATAATCTACCATATCCAGATCATCCCATACATAACTAAGTCATGAATGAGTATGAACCAAAATATGGATTTATATATATAAGATTCTATGGTAGTTTCAGGTCAAAGGATTACATGCACAAATTCCACTATGAGAACCATCTATTGACATGTAGATAAGACTCCATTAGATATTCTCAATTTGGATCAATTCAGTGAACTCATTCTCTAATGAGCACCCACATTCTTGTATTAGTATCATACATAAGTTATTGTGAGATCAATCACCCTCTCAATCGAGCATACAAAGAATGTGCTAGTCTTACCGAAAAACATTGATCCCTAACTCAATGTCCCATCGACTAGGAATATTTAAATTAGGATTTTAAGATTTTAGGTCTCACTAGTATGATCTCATCATAATCCTAAAATCATAGCCTAATTTATAGGGTTCATCATAATCTTAAATAAATAATAAGACACTGCATATGATGAAATAAATGCCTTTATTTATTAAAAATGTCATTACATGAGTCTGGAAGACAAAGAACATCCCAAAAATAAATTGGCTTGAGGGCATATTCCTTTCAATGGAAGAGATAAACGATTTTAGTTAGATACTATATATGACCTGATCAATTTATTTAGAGATTTTATTTTTTAAATAAATTAGCTTCCACTATTTTTTTGGATCCCTACACTCCCTTTGTAGAGATATAAAAATCTCCATGATTAATAATTTTTAGTGGGTGCTGCAGTCTCACCAACTGACTCATCACCTCACCTAACAGTTATTGGTGATGGGTTAGCCAATGAGTGAACAACTTTTGTTCAATGATTCTCTAATCATGGTGCACCCAAACTTGGTCTCTAATTCATGAATCTCACCGTATCCAGAATATTGATCCACTCCTTAGTTAATCAAACCCACCATTTGCACAGACTGGATTCCTAATTGAGTCTCTCACCGTATCCAAAATATTGAGCCCAACTCATCCTCCAGCCCATAGCATCCAATGCCTAATAGACATGGTTGCATCTTCTCGGTGCAACTGAGCCACTGTATCTAGCCGAGAACAATCAACGTCGGAAAGGGTCCGCACATCTATAATGGTGGAAGACCTCAGACTTAATCTTTTCTTAGGAAGAATTGATTCAGGTCTCATTAAACTTGACTTGTCATAGTAATAACAATTATGACTAACCTAGTGGCATGGGTTAGCTCAAATTATTGACCACCTCAAATCAATATTGGGTTAACAGATATGGCCAGGTAAGTGAGATCGGTGGAAGGGATATGCCATTAACTCGTACAAGAATACATTCAAGTTGAGTAGCTCCCAATTAAAAACCAGTCGATCGTATGTGCCAAACTTACCTTAGACACCAATTTGTTGAGCCAGAACCAATTGGGTTAGCCTACAATTCAGACTCTAAACTTTGAGCCTAATTAGATCTTGCTTGATCGTGACTCGATCTTGATCCAGA
>QRFJ01001541.1:0-45209 GCA_006176705.1 Cocos nucifera | reverse complement strand
CAGACTTAATCCTATTAGGCTGGTCAATTTAAGCATTGTTGATCCCATCTAACCAACTCTTGATTTGGTTTGATCAACCCCTTAGACCTAATTGAGCTAACCAAGCCCGAACCCAGTATTATGAATATCTCTTAGATCTGAAATTCTCAATTTTAGACCTAATTGATATTCCATAATCTTAATTCTTAATTAAGTAAGGTTCATAAATAAAATATGCACAATAAATCCTAGGGTTTCAGGATCTAGAATTTTGCAGAAAGTAAGTTTTGGATTTTTGATTAAGGATGAACGCACAGCACCCTACACGTCATAAGAATACCCCATCGGATGGAAGGAGAGGGCCTTTAAATCCTTCTTCATTCTTATGATCGGACTGCCAAGAGGAACGCCTTAATCAGGAACATGTAATACTACAAAACAATTTTAGATCTATATCATATATCTCATATACAAATTAGATCTAATCATGGCATATTTTGCATACATCTCATGTATCGAATCATGCATATTTTTAGATCTAAATTATCTTATAATAATCTAAAAAATTAGATTTAAATTAATCTTATCAAAATAAACTCTAATCTAGACAACTATGTAGAACTATTCTACAACTAGTCTAGACATGCATCAATCATATCTCATATGATGTTTAAAATTAAATAATTTTTATTTACTATTTTTTAGATATTATTATAATAATTATAATATCAAAAAATAGTAAATAAATAGATCTAAAATATAATTTAATCAAATTAAATTAAAAATATGCAAGACTATTCTATAGAACTATTCTATTTTAGAACTAGTCATGCATATTTTCTAATCTTAGATCCAAATTATTTAATTTTAATTTTTTCTAATTTTAGATCTAATCACATCTTATGTGACATCTGAAATTACTTATTTTTTTATTATAATAAATTTAAAATCAGATCTAAATACTTTTAGAACCTGGCTCTGATACCAGTTGAAGGAAAATCCTGATTTTTCGAACTAGGTTCGTTCAGATCTGATCGGATCAAGAGATAAATTTCAAATTTTTTTTTCTTTGATCCAGATCAGATTTAAGATATTTTAAATCTAATTCTTATTATTTTAGTAATTAAAATAAATTTAGATAAATTAAATTAAATTTAATTTACCTTGATGTGGGTAATCCTATTACCCGTTGATGATCCTGTAAGCAGCGGAAGGTTCTGGATCTAGCCACGCAAGTGCCTAGCCTCTACCGATATCTACTCAAGTTAGATCTGAAGATCCTCTTCTTCTCTATCACATCTCCAAAAATTAGATCTGGATCTGATCTGAAGGATATTCAAAACTTCTTTTGAAGATCAGTAGTTGTCCTTTGCAACAGCGCAACCTTCTAGCTTTCAGTCGCCTTTCTCTCATCTGGATTGCACCAACCAAGGACCCAAAATACTTTTGGATGTGGAGAGGAGAGGGAGAAGATGCTTTGGCGTGAAGGAGGAGAGGAGAGGCAGCCTTACGGCATGAGATTTTCAATTCCCTTTCCAATCATATTTTGAGTTAGGCGTAGGGTCTTATTTATAAACTATCTGTGATCTAACTCCTCTTCTTCCCAACCAATCACAACCCTTTGTAAAATCAGATCTAAATCTGATTGGTGGGAATAGAGTCCCTTGGATTTCTTCTTAGATGGCACCTAAGACCAGTCAAACATAGTTCTTAGGAGAACTCTAACCGAAATCCAAAAAGAAGATGGAGTCCCTTGGCGTGCGCCCTCCTCCTTGCTAGGTTCTGGTAGGGGGACAAGCCCCCACCAGCCCTCCAATAGGTGCGTAACATGTGGACAGAAGTCAAAGTGTCAATGGTCAATGTTTGACTAGTCAAAGGTCAACTTTTGATCAAAGTCAAAGGACGAGAAATGGTGGGTGACCAAAAATGGTAGATATTATCTTACAAAATAAGACAACCCTTTTCTGATCTGGATAGGCTCCAGTCAGACCAAGTGAAGGCCTCTGATTGAGCACAAACTCCTTTGGCTCAGTAAGGACAACTATCTATGATAGTAAAAGAAGAACGTTAGGTTCAATCGAGTGCTAGCACGATTTTCTTGAACCTAATTGAATCTCATTCAGATCAATTAAACTGGATCAGTTCAATTGATGATCACCAGATTCAAATCCTTGTTTGTGTGACCCAATTAGGTTCAGTTCTGTATGGTAATGGGATATGTCATGATCTCTATCATCGACATCATCGAAACTCCTTTCGATGGATCAGAACTCTTCTGATTCGAAACAGCTAGAATGATCGATCATCTAAATCATTCTAATTGCTCCCAAAATCCACCAGTGACACCTAGCAGTATATGGTGGCAACCCATCAGAGCTGAATGCGAACCTCTTGGTGCAGCTATCTATGTGATTAAGTTCTTCTATCTTGAGCTCCGATCAGATTAGGGTTAAGGTGAACTCGTCAAACCCTAGTCTCTATCATATGATGTAATCATTTGATTCAAGTCCGATGTGAAAACCTAAATAGAAACTCTTTCTATTATTTCACTCTGCCATGGCCATGGACTTCTGGACTTGATTCTCATGATCATCATAGGGCTGCTCCTCTACCACCAAGGTAGATAGATTCTATCTTGATGCTATCCAGTTCCTACAATGAACATGCTATAGCCAACATATACCTCAGAATTCCGTATGGCTAGGAGACCAAGTTATGGTGTAGTCAAACTATAACACCCTCAAGATGAACTGCTGATGCATCTCAGGTCAAAGAATCAGACACACCACTGCAGCATCGAGTTAGTCATTGACGAGAAGGTAGACTTTCTAATGACTACTCGAGGTGGTCACACTCAGTGCCCTCGTTCTCTAACGAGTACCTGTACTCTCGCTCTGGTGTCTCCACACCGTAGACTCAAGACTCATCTACTAAAGAGAAGCGATTGTACACCAACCTTTCGGATCAATCACCATCCTCGTGATGATCCTATGGTCGGGAGCATTTTATGAGTTAATAATGATTATTCATATCTTAAATTTTTAACTCTTGAAAATATGAATTATCATTACCATTAACTCAAAGGATGTATCACAGACACTAAATACATATATGTGATAGAAAATAACCTATTTTATTTATTTTAGTCAAAATTATAATTTTGCCCCTAGAAGTGTATTACAAGTGTCAGCCAATTCTAGCTTCTAGGACACATATATCTAACACCATCAAGATGGAAGAGGTGACTTCTGCACAACTTTAGAATGAGATTCTTAAGAGAAAGAACTGAGCCTCGAGTTCAAGTGATAACTCGGAACTTATGGTTACTGAAGATGATGGCGGCAGAAGATGAAGTGGCAAGAGATCGCAAGATGGATAGTCCATTCCAAGACGAGGGACCAGAGCAAGATCAGGTGCTACTAGTGCCATGAGTTAGGGCATCGAGTCAAAGATTGTCCATAAATCAAAGCTCGGATATATGGTACTTTTGCGATGGCTAGTAGTGATACAGAAGGCAATAATGATGTCCTTCTAGTTACTAATAAGGTATCTATTTCTTCCTCCCAGTGGATTATGGATTTTGCTTGTTTTCATCATGTATATTACAGAGAGGAGCTATTTGACTCTCTGAAGATCAGTGAAGGCACTGTGTTCCTGCCAGATAGATCGAGCTATAAGATCAAGGATAGCAGGATGGTCAGTATGAAGCTCCATGATGGAACAGTGAAGAAGTTTGGTGAGGTCTGATACATACCTGGTTTTAAGAAGAATTTAATCTCACTAAGCAGACTAAATTCGATTGACTTCAAATGAAAAGCTTATGGAGGAATCCTAAAGATCATGCGCAGTAGTAGGATGGTAATTAGAGGAAGAAAGTATAGAGGATATTACCTCATGGTAGGAAGTCCAGTACGAGGTGGAGCTCCAAGTGGAGGTGGATCAGGCATGAGATGAAAGACTCGGAAGGATGATATACGACATCATAATGTGAAGTTTCTATTACCATAGGAGGCTATCCTAAGTAGATCTCAAGTCAGGAGGATCACAGCCATTGACGGAGGTGGGATCGAGCAGCCTGACTCGACTCCCACATTTGCCTATCCATGAGATAGTAAGTGATTGCTCGAGGAATGGGGGTGAGAGGATCCAAAAGCTCTCAAAGTTAGGTGGAGGCTGAATATCGAGTCAAGGTGGAGATTATTAGGATTTGACATCTTGAATTCGATTCATAGCAGAGAAGAACCCAGAAGAAGTATTAGCACATAGCCAGGCTAGCTCGGAGATGGGTCAAGCCAGCTTGGGTTGAGATCGAGCTGGCTCAGATCGTAGTCGAGCTAACCCTCTCAGGCTGATAAAAGATAGTGTTCAGGCAAGATGCAGTTGAGCCAGCTCAATATTTAACCAAGTCAGCTTGATGGAAGTGAACAGAATAGGATAGGGTTTTTTGTTTAGTCTTAGATTGTGATTAATCCAAGGGATCTATGGGAGTTATGCATAGACTGAATGTATTCATAGGGTCTAGGGCTTATTTGCACGATCCAACAGCCACGAAGGGCTACGATCGCTATCCGAAGACTAGGCAATGCTTTAGACATGGTCAAGATCCTGTTTAACTCATATTAGGAGATAAAGTTCTATTAGGACTCCTATGGATAGTTGCTGAGAGGATTCTTAGCCTATTTAAAGGCTAATAGCACTATGGATTGGAGGAAGAGGCATCAGACAGAGCCATGAGTTCTTGGAGGCCATGGGAGTGGTCGTGAGCACAGGAATAGAAGCTGAGGTGTAGAGCTATTGCAGTAGTGGTGGGCAGCACTGCAGCATCAGGTAGGATAGCAGTAGTGCTTGCAGGTAGCAATAGGTGCATAGTATCTGGTGCGGAGGCCATGAGGTTAGAGCATCCTATAGCTGCTGAGGGTCTTCTTGGAGATTTTAAGAGAACTTTTTTAAGGATAGCTTCTAGTTGAGAGAGATTTGTGTATAGTGAGTAGAAAGTAGATATTCTCCTCTTGTACTTATTTTTTCTCTTTCATAGTGAAGCTTGCATGCCCCGTAAAGCTAGCACTTGGGCTAATCCATGTACTTGATTATTCTTATTTTATTTTTTTTCTTTATGCTATAATATTCTAGTATGAGATCCTCAATAATTGGTATCAAAGTGAGTCGATACCATAACATATCTTACCATGCAACAATGAATTTTGATTAATCAAATGACCTCTTTTATCTCTAGAGTCTTCTTCTGATCTTTGGTCATACGCTTATCCTTTGCACAATCCAATCATTATGGTCAAATGATCACTGCTGAGGCTCTTTCGTAGGCTGTGGCCTATCTTGTTGAGAAAAGTGCTTCAAATTTGACCCATAGGTGAAGCCTACGTGAAGAAGGAACACACAATGGCTTGCAAGAGGGCATGGTCTGTAGAAAGCCATGGTCTGGGCCATAGGCGCACAGCCTACAACTGGGTGTGACCCAGGCATGAGTATGGCCCCAACGACCCAGGAAGGCATAGGCCTAGGTGACCACATGGTGCATGCATGGTCTACCGCGCCAGGCCTGCATGCGGTCTAGGAGAGCACTCACGTGGTCCACCCCCCAGCTATGCAGTCTATGCATACGTTAAGCATGGTTCACAAGTAGTTGATGCGGTCCACACACCCTGCATGGACCGCTTAAGGATCTAACGTTGATATATGAGATCTATAGAGTCTTCTTGCATGGTTTTGTGTGCAACCCATGATCAAAGGGCCAGCAAAGCATGCAGGTGAGATCCAATGGTCCAAGGTCTTATTTGGGTCCTATTAGGAGATCTAAAGCGATTAAGACTTGATTTTGGGCATTTAAAAGGGCCATGATGGCATGTCGCAGACTACATGTGGTAGATCGGCAGGTGTAGTGGTTCGGCAGACTAGAGCATAGCAGCTAATAGCAGAGCACAATGGTGGCCGAGAAGAGATGATGAGAGCAGAAGCAGAGGGGTTCTTCGAGCAAACTGTCAAACAATGGTCAGAGCTATAGGAGGTCTCTTAAAGAGAATGTTTTGTGAGAGATTAGAGCACTTTTTGTTAAGAGAGAGGGATTGATGTATAAGGGTTAAGAGTGTATGATCTTCTCTTGTAAATTTTTTTTTTGCTCATAGTGAAGCTTGCATGCCCCATGGAGGTAAGCCTTAGCTTGATCTGTGTATTTGATTGTGTTCTTTTATTTATCTCTTCTTTTTTCTATTGTAGTTTCAGTATCGTTATCGATATTCCAATCCTAAACTTGGAGGATCTATATTCCGCATGAAGGATCTTTCTAAGAGATGGTGCAAGAGCAAGTGGTATCATAATAATTGGTATCAGAGCCAAATCATACCAAAATGCTAGATTGTAGTGGTGTTGATCAAGATTAAAGAAGATAGAGAAGATAGGGCCAATCAAGATGGAGATCAATTAGTTTGATAGAAAAAAATAATTTCTTCTTAATGCAAACAAGTGTGAAAGATATGCTCATCCAACAAGGATTGATTGATGCTCTCTTGTGCAAGGAGAAGCTAACTACTATGGAGGTAAAGGATTGGAGAAGGCCCTAAATGCAGGTGGTGAGTATGATCTACTTGTCCTTAGTGGATGATGTGGTGATCCATGTGCTTAGCGAGATTGAAAAAAGTTTGACTTTCGAGATATGCATGCAGAAATTAGGATATGTAGATTTTAACTTTTAAAGATCTGAACATAGTGGAATAAAATTTTTGATCTGGATTTCATTCTTTTAATCTATCTAACATACATGATGTAGATCTAATCTATATGCAATAGGATCATTTCACATGCTGAATTAAGATGCTAAAAATAAAATCAGATTTTACAAGCAAAATAGAAACTAGAAATTAAAATTCTAAAGATTTGATCTCCATACCTTAGAGTAGGTAGCTATTCACTGCAGTTGGCAATCATGGTAATCTAATAAGGTTCTCAACGAGCCGCACAGGCATCCAACCTCTATGGATATCCATAAGAAGCGGCTTGCATCTTCATCAAGGTGCTAGCTCTCTTACAGAAGATATCTCCTGATAGTTGTTACTATTTTTTTCTTCAGATCTCTTAGACTGTCTCAGATCTCTAAAGATGGATAAGAAGAAGAGGACGATGAAGAGAGATCCTTCTCTCTTTTCTCTCAAAAACATGTACAAGAAAACAAGAAAACCACCCCTAAGAGAAGAACCCTTTCTTCTCTTCTTTCTTTTCTCTTAAAAATATGTATAAAAGAACAAGCAAAATCCTAAGAGAAGAATCCTTTCTTCTCTTCTTTCTTTTCTCTCAAAAGGACATGCAAAGGAGGTGTCCAGAATAAACCTCATGCCCACCCTATGATAACCCCACTTCCCATGCCCTCTCTCCTCTTTTTCATAGTGAAAATTCCAATATTTCTCTTTCCCAAAAGGTAGATAAAAGAGGCATCCATATGGATAGATTTTTGGAATTCTAAAACTCTATCCGATAGAGTTATAGACAAATAAGTCTTTCGCTATTTCACCAGGATGACTTGCATTCCAATTCTAGAAGGGAGGGGGCGGCAAGGACTTCTCTTTTGCATGAGAAAACTCACAAAAAAATTAGAAGAGGGTGGATTCTCAATGGGGGCATGGCTTAAGTTTGTGCAAAAGGGAGAGGGAGAGTCCCACTCCAACTGGGCTCTCCTTTTTGTTTTAAGTCAAACCTAATTAAATCCCTAACTAACTAGAAATTAGTTGCACCTAATTAAGAAGAATCCTAGTCTAACTAGGAGCCTAATTAAATGTTAATTAAATCTCATTTAAATCCTAACCTAATTAGGAATTAGGTGCACATAAGTCCTAATCAAATAGGAAATCAATCTTTCTTATACTTGGATTATCTTATAATTCAATTAGACAACCTAATCAAGTCCAAACCAAACCAAATTAAATCTAATTCAATTAGACTTAATTTTATCCCTAATGCTCAATCAAATTAAGCTAATTAACAATCCAATTACTAATTAAAACTCCTATAATTCACTAATACTCAGCAAATTTCTTTATCATAACTTTTGTACTTGATCAATCATCAATCATATTTTTAATTAGATCTCTCTATGATACACAATCATAGATCAACCATCTGATTGGACAAAAATCATTTTTGTGTGTGATCCCATAGGTTTAATTCTATCTAGTAGTGGGATATATTATGATCTCCATCAATAATATCACTAAACACCTTTCAATGGATTGGAACCTTTTCAATTCAACTAATTGAGATTTATTAACACCAAAGTAAATCTTATTGGTCCCATAATCCACTAGTGACACCTAGCAGTATATAGTGGCAACTCGGCAGAATCAAAAATAAATCTCTAGGTATATTTACCATATAGTTTGATTCTTCTATCGTGAATCCTGACAGGATGTAGGATAAGAATAACTCGTCAGACCCATTCGTTCATCATATATCAGATTCAATTGACTCGAGTCTGTGTAAAATCTTATGAAATTTCTTTTCCATCATTCACCTACCATGGCCATAGATTTTAGGACTCAGTCTTATAAACTTTATAGGACCTCTTTCTATCTACTAAGATTGATAGATCCCATCTTGGTGTACACTCTATTCCTATAATAGACCGACTATAGCCAATATATACTACAAGATACCAAATGGCTAGGTATCCGAGTGATAGTGCAGTCAAACTACAACAACCTCTATTATGAACACCCGAGACACCATAGGTCAAAGAACTATCTACACAACTACAATATCGAGTAAGTCACTGATGAGTGGATAGCCATCCAAGTAACTTCTCATGTTGGTCATGCTCAGTATCCTTGATCTCTATTAAATACCTGCACTCTCACTCCAATATCCCTATACCATCAACTCGAGACTTGTCTATCCTCAAAGAAAAGAGATCCATGCATCGATCTATCCAGATTAGTCACCATTTCCATGATGATCCATCGATCGGAAGTATTTAGAAATTGATCCTAAATGACACATGCCTCAAATTCTTAACTCTTAAGAATACATGTAATTATCAGGTTAACTTCTTGGATGATTCATGGACATAATTTAAACACATAATATATGAATGAAAATAACCCAAATTTTATTTATTTCAAAATTTTAATTATAAAATTATGTCCCTAGAATTTGTACATGTCAGCCAATTTAGCTTCTAGGATATACATCTAACAGAGGCTTTCCTGATGGTGATGTGGTTAAAGCTTGAGGAGATATATATGAAAAAGTTGCTTACCAATTCTCTCTTCCTCTGAAAGTAGTTCTACCAACTATAGATGAGTAAGAGATAAAGCATATAGAAGCATCTCATCAATTTTTAGAAAACTCTCATCGACTTTCTTAGCATTGATGAAAAGGTTGAGGAGAAGACCAAGGTGTTGGTCTTGCTTTCATCACTTTCTTCCTCTTTTAAGTCTTTGATGATTATTTTTCTTATGAAAAAGAGCACTATCAAAATGGAAGAGATTACTTCTATACCTTTTTAGAATAAAATTCTCATATGGAATAATCGAGCCTTGAGTTTAGATGGCAACTCAGCTATGATGGTGACTGAAAGTAATGGTGGCAGAAGATGAAGCGATAGGGGTGTAAGGATTAGTAGTGCTTCCAAGCCTAGGAAGACCACGGAAGGAGTCAGGGTGATGGCTTCAGAAGACTAAGATAGGTGTGATCCTAAGACTAGGACAGGAGTTATCCTAGGGTGGAGGTGGTGTCTAGCCCTCTACGGACTTGAAGTTTAGATGTGAGGATCTTTAGGAGCTTGGTTGGTGCTCTAGAGACTTGAGGACATAAGGTGGAGCAAGAAACAGAGCTAGAAAGAAGTTTCAACCAAGGAAGGGGCTACCACACAACTAGAGACATCTTGGTCTTAGGTGGAGAGGACTTGGTTTTAATCGAGTCATCTCAAGAATGGATTGAGATATCAATCTCAAAGTTCATCCAGACAGACAGTAGCATTCGGCATAGTTCCAAATAGAGACGACTCGATTTTAAGATAAGTCATCTTAGATGCAGGCGAGATGTCTTGATCTTAATTAGAGACTTCTTGATTTTTGTGGATAGAAATGCATGGGAGTTCTATTTGGGTCTAGGATAGGGCTTAATCCTGGGGGTTTTAAGGCCTGATTTGAGAGGTCTTAAAGGGGCTAACTCATATATGGATCGAGTTTAGATCTAGAAGATGAGAACATGAGAGATATGGGTGTACATGGGCTCGATAAATGCTTTCATGTATTGGATTAGCTAAGAAAATTTTTGATCGGGCCTAATGGCTATGTATAAATACATAGATTATATTAGAATTTTAATTGAGTAGTGGAATATAGATCTTTTCTCTCTCAATCTTTCTTCTCTCTCCTCTCTAGTGTTGCCGTCTTAGGTTCTCGAAGAAGCCCTAGAGAGGAGGGGTGCCTCCCTCAAGCCCTAACAGGAAGGTGCCCCATCATAGATTCAGGTGGTGGATCGATGGTCTACCGTCCTTAAAGAATATCAAAGGTCTCCTCAGGTCTATGCTAAAGATTTGGAGTTTTTGCAATATGGTATTAGAGTGGTACCATGGATTTAATAATTGGTATCAGAGCCTAATGGTTTATAGAAGCAAAAGAGAAGTCATACAGGATGAAATTAAAAATCTACACAAGTATTCCATGGTATGTCTTAGATCTATTTTTGTTATTGATATGGTTTGTCCAACCGGAAGCAGCAGATTGAAGGTGAAGGCTGAGAGAATTAACGAGAAGAAATTTTTTCTAGGATGGAAGGTTTGGATGCATGATTTTTTGATCGATCTTGTTGGAAAGATCAGAATGTATGATAGTTAGATGATAGGATTCCCTAGAAAGATGGGTAGTATGGAGCAGTTTAATAGATGAAGAGAGATTTTTCAAGGAATAATGATCGAAGAAAAGTTGAAGAAGTGACTATACGTCCTTCGATTGCAGGAAGGTGGGGAGTAGTTGGGGATGTATTCAGTAATTCGACTAGAGCATGGATTTGTGAAGCTTTGGAGGTGATAGAGATGGTTGATCCATGGAGCATTACAGCAAATTCAGAGAAGATGAAAGTCCTCGATGGTTTTGGAGGTGCCTATAGGATTGTGGAGTATTCGAGATGGGAGCAGTAATGGTGAAGGTCTAGCAAGTCAGGGCTGGATGGCTGATCTTGGATCAGATTTCTTCTACATGAGCACTAGGGAGAGTCGCGATTCAGGTAGAGAATGAGTTATGTGCAGCAAGAGAGGACCCAGATACCTATAGAAAATGGTGTTGAGCCTCAAGATGAGATAGATGGGTCTAAGTCCAGGATAGAATTTGAGCTATTATTCCTTCGGGTGCAATAGAAGTGATGGTTGACCTCGATGGCTGAGCTATTAGTTGGTGCTTCGAAGACTTGGAGACACAAGATGGAGCAAAGAACCAGAGCCAAAAAAAAGTTTTAGCCAAAAAAAGGGCTGGCACACAGTTAGAGATGTTTTGATCTTTAGTGGAGAAGACTCGATTTCGATCGAGTCATCTCAAGGATGGATCGAGACATCTCGATCTCAGAGTTCATCCAGACAGAGAGTGGTGTTTGGTATAGTCTCAAGTAGAGATGACTCGGTTCTGAGACAAGTCATCTCAGATGCAGGTGAGATATCTCGATCTCAGTTAGAGACATCTCGATTTTCATGGATAGATATGCATGGGAGTTCTATTTGGATCAAGGATAAGATTTTATCCTAGGAATTTTAAGGACTGGTTTGAGAGGTCTTAAGATTACTAACTCATATATGGGTCGGGTGTAGATCTAGGGGATAAAAGCATGGGAGACATGGATATATATGGGCTCGATGAGTGCTTTCATGCATTGGGTTAGTCAGAAAAATTTTTGGTCGGGCCTAATGGCTATGTATAAATATATAGATTGTATTAGGATTTTAATTGAATAGTAGAGTATAGATCTTTTCTTCCGCAATCTCTCTTCTCTCTAGTATTACCACCTTGGGTCCTTTAAGCAGCCTTAGAGAGGAGGGGTGCCTCCCTCAAGCCATGGGAAGGAGGTGCCCCATTACAAATCCAAGTGGTAGATCGATGGTCTGTAGTCCTTAAAGAACGTCAAAGGTCTCTTTAGATGCATGCTAAAGATTAGGGGTTTTCGCAATATTGTATCAGAGTGGTACTATGAATTTAATAAGGGGATCGCAAGGTAGATGGTCTAAGTCCAAGTTGAGGAACTTTAATAAGATAGAAGCTATCGGTGTGATGAGTTGGGACATTGAGTCAGAGATTACCCGTAACTCAAAGATCAGATGAAGGCTACTGTGGCAGTGGTCTAAGGTAGTGACACATATGAGACAAATGATCATGTACTTATGGTCTCAAATGAGGTATCTATTTCTTTTCAATAGTGAATTTTAGATTCTGCTTACAGCATCATGTTTGTTGTAGAGAGAAGCTATTTGACTTTCTAGAGAGTAGTGAGGGCACTGTTCATTTACTAGATGGATCGAGCTATGCGATAGCTCGATCAAGGGCACCAGGACCATCAACATGAAGCTACATGATGGAGCAGTAAGAAAATTGGGTGAGATTCGATATATATCCAGTTTTAGAAGAAATCTGATTTCACTGAGTAGACTAAATTCAAGAAGCTATAGATGGAGAGATAGTGATGGAATCCTAAAGGTTATGCATGGTAATAGGATTATCTTGAGAGAAAGAAAGTATGGAGGACATTACCTCTTAGCAGGAGTTCAGTATGAGGTAGAGCTTCAGGTGCTAGTAGGAGCTCAAAGCGAGATGGAGCTGTAGTGCAAGTGGATCGGGCATGAGATAGGAGAATTGGGAGGATAACAGGTGATATTATAGAGTGAAGTTCCTACTGATATAGAAGGCTACCCCGAGCAGATCTTAGATCAAGCAGAACATAGTATATGATGAAGATGAGATTGAGCGGCCTAGCTTGACTCTCCTATTTGCCCATCCATGAAGGCGAGATCATCCAGAAAGCACTCAAGATTAGGTGGAGATCGAATATCAAGTCGAGGTGGAGATTGTTAAGAAAAGTGCCTCAAATTCAACCCACAGGTGAAGCCCATGTGAAGAAAGAACCCATAGCTATCCGCAGGAGGGTATGTCCTATAATAGGCCACGGTCCAGCCCACAGGCATGCTGCTATGGCTGGGCACAGCCCAGGCATGCATGCGGTCTAGGTGACCCAGGCGGGTGCAAACCCACCACACAGGCACGTGGCCTAGGCAACTGCACAATGCATGCATGATCTACCATGCTAGGCTCGTGTGTGGTTCAGGAGGGTGCTCATGTGGTCCACCCCCCGGCTATGCAGTCTACATTGTGTTAAGTGCGGTTCATAGGTAGTTGATGCAGTCCACACACCCCATGTAGACCGATTGAGACTCAATTTTGGATCTTTAAAAGGGTGTGATGGCCTGTGGTAGATTACATGTGATAGATCAGTACGTATAGTGGTTTGTCAGACCAGAGCATAGTAGCCAATAGTAGAGCATAGCAGCGGCCAAGAAGAGCTGACAGAGAGCAAAAGCATAAAGGTGCTTCAAGCAAACTGTCAAGCAGCAGTCAGAGCTATAGGAGGTCTCCTATAGAGAGAGAGCTTTATAAGGGATTACAGTGCTTCTTGTTGAGAGAGAGAGATTGATGTATGAGAGTTAAGAGTGTGTGTCTCCTATTATAAATTTTTTCTTTTCTTATAGTAAAGTTTGCATGCCCTATGGAGAAGAGATTCCACACAAAGTCTGAAAAGAGGGAGAGGGGGTGTGAGGGATGATGCGCTGATATTATTGAAGGCATGGTTTCTTTAGGACAAGTCCTTACTTTGTCCTGAAAAAGAGAAATAGAAGAGAAGATGGTCTTCTTGTAGGGTTTATTTGTAAACCTTCTTCTTGTCCATGTTTTGTATGATTCTCCATAGGAAAAATTAGAGAGAAAGAGATCTGGAGTGTGGAAAAATTCAAGAGAAGAAGGTTGTGAGGATTTGACGTCTCAAATTTGACCCACAGCAAAGGAGAATCCAAAAGAAGTATCAGTAGTCGGGCTGGCTTAGATACAGGTTAAGCCAGCTCAGGCTAAGATTGAGCTAGCTCAGACCACAGTCAAGCCAGCCCTCTTAAGCAAATAAAAAGTAGATATTCAGGTGAGACATAGTCAAGCCAGCTCGACCTCTGATAGAGTCGGCTTGATGGAAGCGAACCGAACCAAATAGGTTTTCTATTTGGACTCGAATTATGATTAATCCAAGGGATCTACGAGAGTTATGCATGGACCATGGGATCTAGTGGCTACGAAAGTTTATGGTCATGATCTGAAGGTTGGAAAATATTTTAAAATTCCATCAAGATCCTATCCGACTCATATTAAGAGAAAGAGCCCTATTAGGATTCCTATGAATTGCTGTGAAGAGGATTCTTATCCTATTTAAAGGCCTGAGATGTTGTGGAGCAAGGTATAGTGTGATGTGGCATAAGTAGCATGAGAGATACGTAGAGAAGCTTAGGCAACCATCGAGAGGAGTTTGGTAGAATGTCGAGTGCGTGCAGTTCGCGAAAGAGTAGTAACAGGTGCATAGCATCCAGCATGGAGGTCATGAGGGCAGAACATCTTGTAGCTATTGAGAATGTCCTTTGGGATCTGAGAGAGCTTTTATGAGAATAACTTCTAGTTGAGAGAGGATTTGTGTATAGTAAGTTGAGAGTGGTTGTTTTTCTCTTGTACTTATTTTTATTTTTCATAGTAGAGCTTTGCATGTCCCATGGAGGTGAGCCTTTAAGCTGATCCATGTACTTGATTGTTGTTCTTATTTTATTTTCTTCTTTCTTGCTACCATAATAATCTAGTACTAGATTCTCAATTAGTATCAGAGTAAGTTGACATTACAATAATTGATATCAGAGCCAAGCAGTACTAGAGTACAGATTACAATAGTGGTGTTAAAGATTAAGAATATGGAGAAGACAAGTGCAATTAAGATAGAGATTAACATGTTCGATGGAAAGAAAAATTTCTCCTTATGGCAAGCAAGGGTAAATGATGTCCTCATCCACCAAGGTTTGATCAATGTTTTCTTGTATAAGGAGATGCCAGCCACTATCGAGGTGAAGAATTGGAAGCAGATCTAGATGCAGATGGTGAGCATGATCTGCTTGTACCTAGAGGATGATGTCATGATCCATGTACTTGGTGAGACTTTCTCAACGGTATTATAGTCAAAGCTCGAGAAGTTGTACATAATAAAGTCGCTTACCAACATGCTATTCTTTTGGAGGTAGTTTTACTAGCTATGGATGGACGAAGGTCAGAACATGCAGGAGCATCTATCCAACTTTTAGAAGATCCTCACCGATCTTCTCAGCATTGGCAAAAAAGTTGAGGAGAAGACTTGGACATTGGTCTTGTTATCTTCGCTTCTACTCTCTTTTGAGTCTTTAGTGACTACTCTTCTTATAGGCAAGAGCACCATCAAGATGAAAGAGGTGACTTCGACGATTCTCCAAAATAGAATTCTCAAGAGAGAGAACCCAGCTTCAAGCTCAAATGGCGGCAGCTCAGCTTTAGCGATTTTGGAGGAGCAGGTGGCAGAAGATGGAGGGATAGAGGATCGCAAGGAGGATATTTAGATCCAAGATGAGGAACCAGAGCAAGATCAGATGCTATCGATGCGATGAGTTGGGACATTGAGTTAAGGATTGCCCACAACTCAAAGATTAGATGAGAGCTACTATGGTGATGATCAGTAGTGACACAGAAGATAGTGATGATGTTCTTCTAGTTACTGATGAGGTATCTACTTCTTTCTTCCAGTGGATTATAGAATTTGCTTGTTCCCATCATATATATTGTAGAGAGATATTTGACTCCCTAAAGATCAATGAGGGCACTATATTCGTGCCAGACAAATTGAGCTGTGAGATAAAGGACAGCGGGATGGTCAACATGAAGCTCCATGATGGAATAGTAAAAAAGTTGGATGAGATCTGACATATACTCAGCTTTATGAAGAATCTAATCTTACTAAGCAGACTGGATTGGATTAGCTTTAGACGAAAAGCTGATGAAGGAATCCTAAAGGTCATACGCGATAGTAGAGTGATGTTTAGAGCAAGAAAATATGAAGGACATTACCTCGTGGCAAGAAGTCTAGTGCGAGGTGGAACTCTAGGTGGAGATGGATCAGAGACGAGATGGGAGACTCGAGAGAATGATATGTGACATCGCAAGGTGAAGTTCCTATTACCGCTGAAGGCTATCCCAAGTAGGTCTTAGGTCAAGAGGATCGCTACCATTAATGGAGGTGAGATTGAGCGGCCTGGCTCGACTCTCATGTTTGCCCATCCATGATCAGCGGGTGATTGTCCCAAGGCATGGGGGCGAGAGGATCCAAAAGCTCTTAAAGTCAAGTGGAGGCTGAATATTGAGTCGAGGTGGAGATTGTTAGGATTTGACGTCTTGAATTCGACCAATAGCAGAGAAGAATCCAAAAAAAGTATTAGCAGTCGAGCTGGCTTGGATACGGGTCAAGCCAACTTGGGTTGAGATCGAGCCAGCTCGGACCACGGTCGAGTTGGCTCTCTCAGACAGATAGAAAGTAGGTATTCGGATGAGATGCAGTCAAGCCAGCTCGATCTTTGATAGAGCCAGTTCAACGAAAGTGAACAAAACTGAATGGGTTTTCTATTTGGACTCAGATTGTGATTAATCCAAAGGATCTATGGGAGTTGTACGTGGACCACAGGATCCAGCGGCCATGGAGGGCTGTGGTCATGATCTGAAGGTTGGAAAATATTCTAAGACTCCATCAAAATCCTATTTGACTAATATTAGGAGAAAGAGCCTTGTTAAGATTCCTGTGAACTACTGTGAAGAGGATTCTCATCCTATCTAAAGACCTGAGATGCCGTGGAGCAAGGTGTGGCATGGTGTGGCACGAGTAGCATGAGAGGTATGCAAAGAAGCTCAAGTAGCCACTAAGAGAAGTTCGATAGAGCATCGAATACGTGCAGCCCACGAAAGAGTAGCAATAGGTGTATAGCATCCAGCATGAAGGCCATGAGGGCAGAGCATCATGTAGCTATTGAGGGTCTCCTTAGAAATTCTAAGAGAGCTTTTATGAGGATGGTTTCTAGTTGAAAGAGAATTTATATATAGTGACTTGAGAGTGGGTGTTCTTCTCTTGTACTTATTTTTCTCTTTCATAGTGGAGTTTTGCATATCCCATGAAGGTAAGCCTTTAAGCTGGTCTATATACTTGATTGTTGTTCTTATTTTATTTTCTTTTTTCTTCTTGTCATAATAATCTGATACTAGATCCTTAATAAATGGTATCAGAGTGAGTTGATATAACAACAAAGATCTCCTCTTGTCTTAGCATGGAGATCTATTTAGGACATCAATGGTTAATGTCCTAAAGAGAAGATGGGTCATCTCTTAATGATCTTTCTTCAAGCCTTTTCTTTTCTTCTTTAAGGGAGATCCAAGTGTTGGTATTCTTCCATATTCCTCCTAATCTTTATCTCTTGAAGGATCCAAGAGATCTGAAGAAACTTTTTAGATCAACTATCAGGATGGATCTGCAAAAAGCCAGTATTTCGAACGGATCTTCATTTGACAAACATTCAATCTGTATAGTGATTTCGTGTGGACAACCTATAGAGACCGGACATACTGTGCAACTCTAAGCAACAAAGACAATATCAAATTTGAACTACGATGTTCTCGACTCATGCGAAGATAAAAGATCTGATCTCTTGTCTGATCTAGATGTGATCTAGAATTTCTAAAACTGTTCTAGATCTAGGGTATTGATGTGATTAATATCAATTTATTTTTATTTTTAGATTTATACATACATCATGACATGTCAAAAATCTTAGATATAGGGTTTAGTAATTGAATTACATGCACAAATAGGTTAAATTGTTTAATCTATGTCTTCCGCTGCATCTAGTTTTGAAAAAAAATTGCAATATATGCATAAAATCCTGCATTATTTTTCAATAGTAGTATCGAAGCTCTAGATTTTTTTATGACATGATCATGTTTGCATTTAAAATAGATTTAAAAATAATATTTAAGATTCACATATACTAATTATAAGATTGTCCTATTGTAAGGTTATCCCTTATAATGAAAAGGCTATCCTTGTATGTGTTGATCTGATAATCTGAATCATGAATAAGTTAAATAAGATTTAAGTAAATTTATGATTTATTTTTTTATTTTAAATCTAAAATAAATAGATATTAGATTTATTTTAGATTATTTAGATTAAATCTAAATAATATCATATTGTACATATTGATAATAAGGTTGTCTTGCTGTAAGGTTTATCCATTACAGTGCAGAGATTGTTCTAGTATGTGCTGACCTGAATAACCTAAATCATAAATAAGTTAAATAAGATTTAAGAAGATTTATGATTTATTTTTTGATTTTAAATCTAAATTTTAATTAGTTTATGATCTGATTTTGATCTTTTAGATAAGATACATACGATATGTTTCATATTTAAATCTACATCCTCATATTACATATGCTTGATATGTAGTTTTTAATTTGAATCTTGATTCTATATATATAATATATATGCTTTATAAAACTTAAATTGAGAACTTACTTTCTACAAAATCTTAGATTTAAAATCTTAGGATATGATCTAAATATTGAAACAATTCAGATCTAAAACCATGACTTAAATATAATTTAATGTAAAATATTTACAGACTTAAAAATATTTCAAATGATTGATAATCATCATAAATATATAAATAAAAAATATTAAATTATATATTAATATATATTTATTTTAAGAATTGATGTTTTTATTATTGTTTTTTAGGAAAAAGTCTCACCAGTGCAAAAAGCTTGATTTATGTATTCAAATGAATCAAAATTGATAAAAGTTAGAGTTAAATCAAAAAAAATAAAAACTAAAAATTTAAATAAAAAAATAGTTCAATTGGTTCGACCTAAACCGGCTCAAAAAAAAATTGATTCAGACCACAGCAAACCCCAATCAAATCAGTTCAGCTCACAGCTCGCAGCCTGGATGCACGTCCGCAACTCAGCCCAGCCCGGGCTAGCTAACGTCAGAAAACATCGACAATGCAACATTAAAACCCAGCACCCCAATGCGAGACTCTCTGTCTCAATTAAAGTTCAGGGCTCCACCTCCCTTTCTCCAGCATTTAATTCCCCACTCTCTTCTCCAAAGTTCCTTCGCGCAAAGCTCAAAACGCCCAAACTAATTAATTCACCGTGGCCCATTTTCCACCCTTAATTCCTTACATCCCAACTTTCCAGCTTCCCAGCTGATTCCCTCCTAAAATTCCATAGGCCCTCTCCTCCCTTTTTAAATCGAGCGGTTTATGTCAATTCCCAATCTAATACGGATTCTCCCAACCCCCTTCTCTATTTAAACCCCCTTCATGCCGAAGATTCTGAAGAGAGCCCTCGTTTGGAAGATTAGCCCTCTTTGAGAGGCCTCCAAGCCTTCTTTCTCTCCTCCTCTCTTCTCTTCTTTCTTTCTTTCTTCTTTTTTTATTCTTCTTCTTTTCTTTTTTTTTTTATTGAAAGATTTAAACATGCCGAAAGCTAGAAGGATCAACATCATAAGTGGCTAAAAATCTCGTATCTTGAAAAGTAAGGAAAATCTTCTAATCATGAAAATTTGTAATTTAAATCTTATTTAACTTTTTATTAAGCAATAAAATTTATTTATCTTTTACATATCTTTTTTATTTATACTTTAATATTTAACTTTTTGTAATTTATATCTAAAGAGACAAATCGTGTTTGTAGATAAATATGGTCTATGCTCATATTAGGATGAATTGTAAGAATTAATATAATTTTTTGATTGTATAATCTAAATAATCTTTATCTATAAGATGGGTCATGATCATATTAGATATGGTCCATGCTTGATAAAATAGACTATGTTAGAATCAGATCAAAAAAATATACATCTCATAAAATTACATGTTAACAATGAAAAGATTATATGAATCAATTATAAACTTAAATGAGAAAAGATGAAACTAAAATCCTAGACTTTTTCTCTTCTTATCTTTAATTAATTTTAAAATCCTAATTAATAATTATTTACTTTTTTTTTATTTTAATTTGCTAAAATCTTAATTATTTCTCTTTAATTTACTTATTTAAATTTTTATTTTTAAAAATTAATTTATTTTTTTAAAATTAAATGTAACTCAGACTTCAATCTTCAAGAAAATCGATATCCGACTTATCACTATTTTAATTAATAGTAAGATTAATTTAACTTTTATTTATTACTGTAATGACAAGCATCAAATTTTTGGCACCATTATTAAACATTATATCATGATTGCTTCAATTAAAAAAATAATTAATTAATTTAAAAAAATATTATTCTTTAATTTTATTTAGCTATTATTATCTTTCATAACTAATTTTTGCTTTATATAGTTTAGATTAATTTATTATTTTTTAAGACTTAATCACTTAAATTTACTTTCTTTTGTAAAATCAAAAGAATCAAAAACTAAAAAAATATCTATAAAAAGATAAAATCATAAATTCTAAAAATACTGCCATCTCATAACACTTAATTAATTTAGCATCACCAAAAATATAAAATAAAAATTTTAAACTTGATTGGACAACTTGTTTCTTTGCATTGTAACTCCATAATTAACTTTAAGAGCACAACCCATTAAAGAAGATATGGTAGGAATTTGATCATCCTTTCTTAGCCTACAAACCATCATCCTTTATATTATCTTAATCTAAAATCAATTATATGTTGGCTCTAGGATATTCGAGCTCAATAGGATAAAAAAAATTTAGAGTTGGATCGGGTTTGCATTGATTAATTACTCGGTGTCTAAGGCAAGTAGTTAAAGAAGATGGTTTTCAATTGGTTCCATTGTCTAACCTGACTAATTCAGTTAATGTCTAAGAAAACAAGCAGGAAGCCTTCAATGTCTTACACTTATCTAGCCTAGTTAGTTAATCAGCCTTGGACTTAGATTACTCGAAGATGATCTTAGAACAGTTAGGAGCTGTCTAGATCCAAGTTAACCCTAGGATCGAGAGTCGATTTTGAGCTAACTTGTTTGCCATTATAATTCAACCATAATTAAAATACTCTCCTCAATCATCTCTAGATCTAAGATTCTTTAGGGCTCTCATCTTTAGAATTCTTTCTCTTTGTTCTTTATATATATATATGTATATTATATTAAAAATATGGAGAACATAGCAAACTACCTACTTTCTTCTTAGAAAAAGAAATTTGGACATTCAGTGAGAATTGAACAAAACCCTACCCTTGACTAAGTAGCCAATGAATCTACTATGGATTGTGAACCTCATGTGTTAATGGATCTTTGCTACCCAGTGGGCTTAGCCCAACCATCCTGTATTTGACCACTCTAGACTAATGTTACCATCTTCGAGCTAAAATCTCAAATTATTAATATGCTCCCCAAATTTACTGAAATTGAAGATGCATATATTTTTATTAGAAAATTTGAGGAAGTTTGTGACACCATGCAAATACATCAGCTCTCAGAGGATGATATTAAACTAAAACTAATTAATTTTGTCCTTAAGAAAATTGCAAAAAAAATGGGTATATAGTCTACCTAACCACTAGATTACAACATGGGATGGCTTTGTAAAAGTATTTTTTAGAAAATTCTTCCCACATCATAAAATAGCCAAATTAAGAAACAAAATTAATCAATTTTATCAATTAGAAAGAGAGTCATTCTAGAAAGGTCTAGACCATTTTAAGAACCTCTTAAGCTAATGCCTACATCATGGGATAGAAATTTAGAGGTTGTACCAAATTGTGTATAAAAGTTTAGAACCAAATTCAAGAACCGTAGTAGAGTCAATGTGTTAGGGCCAATTCATGTATAAGAAAGCTAATGAGGCATGGCAATTTTTAGAGAACCCAGTAGAAAAGAGTCTATAATGGGAGGCAAATAGGAAACTAGATAAACCCACACCATCAAGAGGAGGGATGCATCATGTCCAAACTTTCCTAGCTGAATTTGCAAGCCTAGCCCATAAAGTTGAAGTCTTAGAATTGCAGAGATCAGCCAATATAAACCAAGTGTCTGCATCCATATGCAATAGCTGCAGTGCACTAGACCATGTCATAGAGGAATATCCCTTTCTGATAAACTAGACTGATAATGATTATGCACAGGAGAATGTAGCATACCAAAGATCAAATAATAATTCCTATGCATCTACTTATAACCCAGGATGGAGAAACCATCCCAATTTTTTATAGTCACAAGGTCTAAATGCAGGAGGTCCTAACTTCAACCAATCAAATTCAAGGCCTAACCCTACACTAAACAACCCACTAGACTTTAACAATAATGAAAAGAAATTAAACTCTCTAGAAAAAACCTAGAAAACCTAACAAAATCAACTGTTGATAATGCAACTACCTTTAATACTTTTATGCAAGCCACTAGTCAATTGCTAATAGCAAACACACAAGTAATAGTTTATTTAGAAATGCAATTAGGATAGTTAGCTACTACTATGAGTGAAAGAGAAAATGGTAGATTGCCAAGTCAACCTAAGGCTAACCCAAGAATCCAAAATAATTAGAAACTTCAGTAAGGAGCCTAAATTAACCAATTAAATGCTATCCATATACTATGATTTGGGAAACAAATAGATAACTATGTGGGTACACCTGAAGCACCAAAAGAAGAAATAAAAGATCCACTATCTAAACCAATATCTATCTAGAGCTAGTTTGAAGAACCTAAAAACATAGAACCTGATTCACCAGCAGAGCCCACATCAGAATTAGTTGGACCAATACCCAAGATTGTAGCATCCTTTCCTAACAGACTTAAGTCCAATCGAAACTCAGCCTAATTAGATAAAATCTTGGAGGTCTTTAAGCAAGTTAAAGTAAATATTCCTTTATTAGATATGATCCATCAAGTCTCAACATATGCTAAATTTTTTAAGAACTTATATACCAAAAAAAAGACCACCAATGTATCTAAGAGAGCCTTCTTGGCAGCTAGTGTGAGTTCATAACCGTCAAACCATGCGCCAGTAAAATACAAAGATCTAGGATCTTCTACTATTTCTTGCATCGTAGGAAAAATTCTCATTGATAAGGCTCTATTAGACTAAGGAGCGAGTGTCAATATACTACCTTATTCAGTTTATGAAAAGTTAGATCTAGGAGAATTAAAGCCTACAAGAATGACTTTATAATTAGCTGATCGATCTTTAAAAGTACCAAGAGGAATAGTAGAGGATATATTAATTAAGGTCAGCAATTTTATTTACCCAGTGGATTTTGTGATTTTAGAAACTGAATCTATAATAAATCCTAATGGCCACATTCCAGTTATACTAGATAGACCATTTCTAGTCACAGTCAATGCTCAAATAAACTATCGAAATGATCTAATGAAACTTTTCTTTGATAATATGACCATAGATCTAAACATTTTTAACCTATCTGAAATGAATCAAGTAAGAGACCTGAACTAGATACAGGACAATGTTTATGAACCCATTGACCTAGGTGATCAAAAATTTGATATGGAACAATGGATGAATCAAAACTATGAAAAATTTGAGAAGGTCAATGATTTAGCTATAGTCAATGTGAAACTTAGATGGAAACCTCCAGTTGAACCATTGTTTAGATCATTAGTGGAGGAAACACTCATGCTAGAATTAAAAACACTCCCTAAACACTTGAAATATGTATATTTAGGTCGATCAAAAATTTTGCTAGTAATTATTTCAGCAAACTTAGACCCTATACAAGAAGGAGAATGATTGACTATCCTTAAGAAAAATAAAGCAGCATTAGGATGGACCATGACTGATTTAAAGGAGATTAGTCCCTTGATTGTTCAACATAGAATTATTTTATTAGATGATGCTAAGCCAAAATGAGATCCCCAAAGGAGACTTAACCCCGTCATGAAAGAAGTTGTAAAAAAAAAATAATAAAACTTCATGACAATGGAATGATATATCTAATCTCAGATAGTTTATGGGTAAGCTAGTACAAGTAGTACCCAAGAAGTTAGGAGTTACTATAGTCCAGAATGATCATAATAAATTGATTCCAACATGAGTTCAAACCAGATGGAGGGTCTGCATCAATTATAGAAAATTAAATACAGCTACCCAAAAGGATTATTTGACCAAACATTAGAATGACTAGTAGGGCATGACTTTTATTATTTTCTGGATGAACACTCAAGATACAACCAGATTTCAATAGCTCCTTAGGATCAAGAAAAGACTATCTTTACCTATCTATATGGAACTTTTGCCTACAGATGCATGCCCTTTGGGTTATATAATGCACTAGCTACTTTTCAAAGGTGCATTGCTAGTATTTTCTTAGATATGGTTGAAAGATTTCTTAAAATTTTTATGGATGACTTTTTCATCTTTGGATCCACTTTCACTGATTGTCTTCATCATCTAAAATTAGTCTTAGAAAGATGTAAAGAAAAGCATCTTATTTTAAATAAAAAAAAATGTCAATTTATGGTTAAGAAAAGCATAGTCCTTGGTTATGTAATTTTAAAATGAGGTATGGAAGTAGATAAAGCCAAGGTAAATTTAATTGAAAATCATCCACCACCAAAATTAGTAAAAAGAATTTACTTTTTTTTTGGACACATTAGTTTCTATAGGTGATTTATCAAAAATTTTAGTAAAGTGACTCGACCATTAACAAACTTATTAGCCAAAGATGTCAAATTTGACTTTACATCTGAATGTCTTGAGTCCTTTGAAAATTTAAAGAAGAAATTAACTTCGGCCCCAATTATTCATCTATCTATATGGACTTAACCTTTTGAGCTTATGTGCGATGCATCTGATCATGCCATAGGAGCTATTCTAGGTCAAAAGATTGATAAGCTACATCAAGTGATCTATTATGCTAGTAGGATCTTAAATGAAGCACAGCTTAATTACTCAACCATTGAAAAAGAATTTTTAGTGGTGATATTTATATTAGAAAAATTTAAGTTCTATTTAGTAGTACCTATACTGATCACTCAGCTATTAGGCACATTCTCTCAAAGAAAGATGCTAAGGCATGCCTAATTAGATGGATCCTACTTTTGCAAGAATTTAACCTAGAAATCAGGGATAAGAAAGGTACTAAAAATATAGTGGTAGATCATATATCTCATCTAGCAATCGGACCAACTGAGGAAACATCTGTCAATGAGTCCTTCCTTGATGAATAATTGTTAGCAATCTCAAAACCATGGTATGTCAACATAGTAAACTTTCTAGCCATCGGCCAAATTTTAATGCATTGGACTACTCAGGATAAGAACAAAATTTTCTTTTAAGTGAAGTATTTCATTTTGGATGATCCATATTTATTTAAATAATGTTATGACAAAATCATAAGAAGATGTATCCCAGATAATGAAGTTAGGAGCATTTTATCCTTTTGCTATGATCAAGCTTGTAGTGATCATTTTAGATAAAAAAAGACTACAGCTAAAGTGCTCTAATATGGATTCTATTGGCCTAACCTATTTAAAAATGCCTATGAATATTGTAAAAGTTGTGTTAGATGCCAACAAATAAGTCGAATCACAAAAAAAGATATGATGCCTTAGAATCCAATTTTAACTATAAAAAATTTTAATAGATGGGGAATAGACTTCATGAGACCATTTCCAAAATCTTTTGGAAATAAGTGCATCTTAGTAGCCGTAGACTATGTATCCAAGTGGGTAGAGGCAGTGCCATGCAAGACCAATGATAGTAGGATTGTTATAAAATTTCTTAAAAAAAATATCCTATCTCAATTTGGTACACCTAGAGCTATTATCAGTGATCGTGGAACAAACTTCTATAATCAATCTTTCACATCACTAATGAAAAAGTATAACATTACCATAAGCTAGCCACGCCCTATCATCCACAAACAAGTGGGCAAGTTGAAGTTTGTTATCGCCAAATCAAGCTAATCTTAGAGAAGACAGTAAGCACCAATAGAAAAGACTGGTTTTTAAAATTAATAGATGCACTTTGGACATATCGCACAATTTTTAAAACCAACTTAGAGATATCTTCTTATAAGTTTGTATTAGGCAAAGCATGTCACTTACTAGTAGAACTGGAACATAGAGTGATATGGGCTATTAAACAATTAAATATAGACTTAGATGCAGTTGAAGACCTAAGAAAATTACAAATTAATGAACTTAAGAAAATAAGAAATGAAGCCTATAAAAATGCTAAAATTTATAAAAAAAAACTAAAACTTTTCATGACCAAGTGATTAATAGAAAATCTTTTATACCTGGCCAAAAAGTTCTTTTATATAATTTTAGACTATACCTATTTTTAGAAAAATTAAGATCTAGACGGACTGGACCTTATATAGTTAAGAAAGTTTTCCCATATGGGGCCACAAAGATTGAAAACCCAAGTAATAATATTACTTTTAAAGTTAACGGACAATAGCTAAAAACATTCTTAGAACTACCCACTAAACCAAATGAAGAAGCCATGATTCTTTACGAACCTATTTACTCAAATCAATTTTTGGTCTAGTTTGGCTGAAGATGTTTAAATTTAGCGCTTACTAGGAGGCAACCTAGCTTTTGCTCTTGCATTTTCTTTTTATTTTTAGTTTATCTTTCTTTCAGGACAAAGTTGGGGAGAGAACTACGGACCCATGCTAATGAAGAACAAATAAACCCCAGACCGAGCCAAGAACTATACTAAATCAGGTGAACTCTTTTCTTGTTATTTTTTTATCATTTATTATACTCTATTTCTTTCCTCCATTAAGAATAATGAAAATTAGTTAGAAAGAAGATAAATAAAAATAATTAAGTCCTCAAAGTATAGTAATAATTAGTCTTATGTATCTGATTTCATCCCGATTTGAAGTTTTCGAGCATCTTAACCAATGATTGATTAATGATCTAAAAATTTTTTAAAATACTAAGAATCAAATTATTAAAAAAAATTAATAAATTATTAATTCTAGAATAGAATAAATTTTTGAGTGATTTTAAAATATTCCTCTAGTCTATATTCAATAAAGAATCTACTTTGTATAGGTATGAGTAAAAAAATTCAAAAAAAAATTTTTATAAAAAAATAAAGATCAAGTTATAAATATTGGTCTTCCATCAAGTAATTGAATTTCATTGCCTAAGTAAGCAATATTATTCGCATCAAAAGTGAGCAATATGAAGAAGCTTATTATAACCTGTAGCCTATTTGCCTATTTGACTCAAGTTAGTAGGTCCAAGAGGTGTTCTATACATAATGCCCTAAAGCCAATTGATTTGAAAGTCATTAGTCCAAAGCTTGCTACAAAGATCAGATAGAAAGCTTAAGGGATCACTACAAGAATTTTAACTATTAGCGACGGCTAAACACCATCAGTAATAATCTATTTGCCATCACTAATAATGTTGTCGTCTCTAATATCATTGTAAAATTCAATCTAAAAAATTTTTATTGCTAATTGCTATTATTAGCGATAGCAAAATTCACCATCACTAATATGCTTATTAGCAATAGATTTTATGATGAAAAAATTCTATGTCTAATAATTTTTTAATGTTTAAATTACTTTTCTTAAAAAATATTAGTAATGGTAAAGTCATGGCTAATGTCAACACTAATAATTATTAGCGATCAAAAATGCCATCGCTAATATGGTCACTAAATTTTTATATTTTTAAATTAAATAAAAAATATTTAAAGAATTATTAGTGATGGGGTCTTCGTCTCTAAAGCTATTGCTAATAGTTATTAGAGATGACCAATTTCGTCTTTAATACTATCGCTAATAGTTAATTTATTTTTTTAAAAAATTAATAATAATAATTTTTAAAATCTATCTTAATTTTATAATATCTATTATAATTAAAATTCAAAAATAATTTAATAATTAAAAATAAAAAAAACTAATTATATTTTATTAAAAATATAAATTATATAATTTTTTATAATTAGTATCAAAAAATATAATACATCAAGAAAAATATAAAACATCCAAAAAAATATTAGATCTGATCCTCGTCGTTGCTCGCCTTCTCCTCCTCCTCCTACTCCTCTCCAGTAGTTGGTGGATGAGAATCGGATATCCCAACATCCTATAATAAAAAAATAAATATTATTAGTAAATTTTAATATGGAGATATATCTTTCGATACCCTCTTTCAATTTTCAAATAGATTATTTCTACATATTACATTTGATGATACGGAGCTATAAATATCTCTGGCCCATCGATTGAATAGTTAGATTGAATTTTTAGGCCCTAGATCTCCTTTCCAGACTCAAACCTAAATATACGAAGCTTCTAAAATTAAAACTTAAAATAATTAAAATAATTTAATAATATAATTACTTGATGTGATGGCTAGGATAATGAGTCTAGCTGGTCATGCAGCTATTGATCTTGGAGAAGCTCTACGGTCATGTCGCAGATGGCATCCAAGAGGCTTTGAGGTCGCTGGCTTAGAAGCCTCTACACGATCTTCTCCATGTGTGCATCACTCCAGGTTTGGGATGTTAAGGCCTATGAGGATGCCGAAGGATATCGAGGCAGTGGAGGGTTGAAGTGTTGGAAATTATGTTCCAAAATCAATCATCAACCTATTGACGGTTGAGTTATTTTGTAATTATAGTTAATTTATTAATTAATAAAAATATTTTGACATCTTTTTTATCATAACTTTACATCTTCTAATGAACTTTATTGTTATGATGAAGTCCTTAGGATTGTTTAGTTTCGATAAAGGGAGAATTTATCGATTAGTTCTTAAATTTATTTACGATCAAATGATAGACTGTTAATTAGGACAACAGCGTCTATCGAGCATAGGTCACTATATGACATATATGTTGGTTGTCCTCTAAACCAAGAAGTATGGAGACACTGGTATGGCATACAGATGAGATGTATGGATACATCATCATTGAACGTGACTAACTCCAGAGCATTCTACTATCGAGAATGTCTTTGATGGGATATAGGTATAAGTATCCCTTAGACCTGAGATCACCTCAGTGACTTGCAAGCAACTCATTGTGCTTTGGTACCGGACTAACTAAATTTTTAATTCAACAATAGAAGGCTTCTGGGCATAGTCAAGTACTTGCGAAGTTAGAGTATGATCAAGATGGAATTGACCACTCTAAGAGTTGGAGAAGAATGTATCACTATATTTCAATATAGCAAAACCATGGCCAGGATAATCCATCAGATAGATTTGATATTTTGAAATACAATATGGACAACCTGATCAGAGTTGACAGTTGAACACTGAGGTATCCTATAAGCATTATGGCCAAGGAGATGAATTATATGAAAACTATATCTACATGGATTCTAAGGATGGTGTTCTACACCTTCGACCTATCCGACCGTCGGGCATCATTGCTAGATGGTCACTTCGATTGGTATAAAAATTTATTTCTATGCTACTGACTTAGGTTCGAACCTATGAGATCATACACATTAGAGCTTACAATCTGATCGGATGGTTGTGTTAGATATGTGTGCCCTAGAAGCAAGAATTGGCTGACACTTGTAATACACTTCTAAGGGCAAAATTATAATTTTGACTATAAATAATAAAATGAGTTATTTTCTATCACATATGTATATTTAGTGTCTGTGATACATCCTTTGAGTTAATGGTAATGATAATTCTTATTTTTAAGAGTTAAAAATTTAAGACAGGAATTTTCACTATTAACTCATAAAATGCTCCTGACCGTAGGATCATCAAGAGGATGGTGATTGATCCGAAAGGTTAGTATACAATCACTTCTTTATAGTAGATGAGTCTTGAGTCTATAATGTAGAGACACCAGAGTGAGAGTATAGATACTCGTTAGAGAACGAGGGCACTGAGCGTGACTACCTCGAGTAGTCATAAAGAAGTCTACCTTCTCATTGATGATTAACTCGAAGCTGCAGTGGTGTGTCTGGTTCTTTGACTTGAAGTGCATCGATAGTTCACCTTGAGGGTGTTATAATTTGACTACACCATGACTCGATCTCTTAGCCATTCGGAACCCTGATGTGTATGTTGGCTATAGCATATTCATTGTAGGAATTGGATTGCACCAAGATGGAATCTATCTACCTCGGTGGATGAGGAGCAGTCCTACGATGATCATGAGAATCAAGTCCATAAGCCCATGGCCATGGTAGAGAGTGAAATAATAGAAAGAGTTTCTATTAAGGTTTTCACATTGGACTTGAATCGAATGATTAAATTATATGATAGAAATTAGGGTTTGACGAGTTCACCTTAACCCTAATCTGATCGAGGCTCAAGATAGAAGAACTTTATCACACAAGTAGCTGCATCGAGAGGTTCATCTTCAATTTTGATAGGTTGCCACTATATACTGCTAGGTGTCACTGGTAGATTTTGGAAGCAATTAGAATGATTTAGATGATCGATCATTCTAGTTATCAAAATCAGAAGAGTTCTGATCCATCGAAAGGAGTTTCGATGATGTCGATGATGGAGATCACGACATATCCCATTACCATAAAGAACTGAGCCTAACTAGGTAATACAAACAAAGGTTTGGATCTGGATATCATCAATTGGACTAACCCAGTTCAATTGATTTGAATTAGATTCAATTAGGTTCAAGGAAATCGTGCTAGCACATGATTGAACCTAACATTCTTTTTTTTCTATTATTAAAAGTTGTCTTGACTAAGCCAAATGAGTTTGTGCTCACTCAGGTACTTTTATCTGGTCTGACTGAAGCTTGTCCAGATCAGAAAAGAGTTATCTTAATTTATGAGATAAATTTAAGACAACACCTACCATTTTTTGTCACCTGCTAATTCTTATCCTTTAACTTTGGTCAAACGTTGACCTTTGACCCTTGAACATCTGCTCATGTGTCATGCACTTATTGAAGAGCAGATAGGAGCTTGTCCCCTCTCTAAAAATTAAAAAGGAAGGGGTGCATGCCTAGGATGGCATGCGCCCATGGATAGGGATGCCTGGAGTCCCATACGGATGGGACTCCTGGTTGCTTCTTGGATTCAAACTAGGTGACCCTCACCTATGGACTTTGACCAGTCTTAGGTGCCACCTTAGGATAAATCTGTGGGTTTTTCATCTAATTAGATCAGATGATGTCATCCCATCAATCAGATTTAGATCTGATTGAATGAAGCAATGTGATTGGCCGGGGTAATGTGGCACTGCATGGCACGCAGGGTCTATATAAAGACCTATCTGCGCCCACTTTTAATGAGTTCCTCTTAGCCATGCCCCAAGGCTGCCCCTCTCCCTCCTTTATGCCACCTTTCTAATCCTCTCTCTCCTCTCCATGCCCAAGGAAGTTGGGCTTCAGATTAGTGCGAGTCAGGCAAGAAAAGGCTGACGAAAAAGGAAGAAGGCAGCACTACTGCAGGGACGACGGGTGATCTTCAGAAGAAGTTTTGAAGATCCTCTAAATCAGATCCAGATCTAATTTTTGGAGAAAAGAAAGAGAAGGAGAAGATCTCTAGATCCAGCTCGAGTGGATGCCAGTAGAGGCTAGGTGCTTGCGTGGCTAGATCCAGAAACTCAGGCAATCAGCAGATCATCAACGGGTAATTAGATTACCTAGAATCAAGATAAAATTAATTTAGATTTAATTTAATTTAATTGTTTTATTTATTAGATTAAAATAAAATTAGATCTAATTAGGATCTAAGAAAAAATTTTTGAAAATATCGCCTCTCGATCTAATCAGATCTGAACGAACCTGATCTGAAAAATCAGGGTTTTTCCTTCAACTTAGTATCAGAGCCAGGTTTTATAAAATTTATTTAGATCTAATTTAATCTAATTTTGAAATAATTATGATTTTAGATATCACATGAGATGTGAATTAGATCTAAAATTAGAAAATTAAAAAATTAAATTAATTAATCTAGATCTAAGATGTATGAGATACATAACTAGACTAGGAATTAGAATTATTCTATATATAGTCTAGTATAATCATAATTTTTAATTTGATTAAATATAATTTTTAGATTTATTTATTTACTATTTTTTGATCTTATAAATGTTATAATCAGATCTAAAAATAAAAAATAAATTAAAATTTAATTTTGTTCATATGAGATATGATAGATGCATGTTTAGACTAGTTGTAGAATAGTTCTACAAAGTTAGGGTCTAGATTAAATTTAATTTGATATGATCAAATTTAAATTTTATTTTTTTAGATGATTTATGAGATAATTTAGATCTGAAAAACATGTATGCATGATACATGAGATGTATGCAAAATATATTTTAAGTTAGATCAATTTTCTATATATGATGATATATGCTTAGATCTAATTAGTTTTGTAGAATTCAGTTGTATTTCTGATTAAGGCGTTCCCCTTGACCATCCGATCATAAGAACAAAGTAAGAGCTTTAAAGACCCTCTCCTTCTCATTTGATGGGATATTCTTATGATGTGTAGGGGTGCTGTGCATTTGTCCTAAATCAAAAATTAAAAACTTACTTTCTGCAAAATCCTAGATTCTGAAATTCTAGGATCTTATTTGCATGTTTTATTTTTGAATCCTAAACTTAATTAAGAATTAAGAATATGAAATATATTAGGTCTAAAATTAAGAATTTTTAGATCTAAGATATGTTCATAAAATTGGGTTCAGACTTGGGTAGCTCAATTAGGTCTAGTGGTTGATCAAACCGAATCAAGAGTTGGTTAGATGGGATCAACAATGCTTATATTGACTAGCCTAATAGGATTAAGTCTAGGTCAAGATCGAGTCATGTGAGTGATCGATCAAGCTAAGACCTAATTAGGCTCAGTGGTTAGAGTCTGGATTGTAGGCTAACCCAATTGGTTCTAGCTCAACAATTTGGTATCTAAGGCAAGTTTGGCAAATACGACCGACTAATTTTTAATTGGGAGCTACTCGACTAAAATGCATTTTTATCGAGTTAATGGCATATCCCTTCCACCAATCTCACTTATCTGACCATGTTTGTTGACTCAGTTCTGATCTGAGGTGGCCAATAATCTGAGCTAACCCATGCCACTAGGTTAGTCATAATGATTATGACTATGTCAAGTCTAGATTAATGAGACCAAAATCAAATCTTTCTAAGAAAAGATTAAGTCTAAGGTCTTCCACCATTGTAGATATGCAGGACCTTCCTAGAATTGATTGTTCTCGACTGATTACAGTGGCTCAATTGCATTAGAAAGATGCAACCATGTCTATTAGGTATTGGATGCTACAGGTTGGAGGATGGATTGGGCTCAATATTTTAGATATGGTGAGAGACTCAATTAGAAATCCAATCTATGCAAATGGTGGGTCTGACTTAACTAAGGAGTAGATCAATATTTTGGACATGGTGAGATTCATGAATTAGAGACCAAGTTTGGGTACATCATGATTAGAGAATCATTGAACAAGAGTTGTTCACTCATTGGCTACCCTATCACCAATAACTATTAGGTGAGGTGATGAGTCAGTCGATGGGACTGCACCATCCACTAAAAATCAGTAATCATGAAGATTTTTGCATCTCTACAGAGGAAGTGTAGGGATTCAAAAAAATAGTGAGAGCTAATTTATTTAAAAATAAATTTTTAAATAAATTGGTTAAGTCTTAATTACAGTATCTAACTAGAAACTTTGATTTTCTACAAGAAAATGTCTGCATCCAACCCACTAGCACGAATCCTGGACACCCACAGACTGACCGGACCAAATTACAAGAATTGGCTCCAAAACTTCAAAATTATTTTGGGTTCTGAGAAGTTAACTCATGTATTGGATCAGGATCCTTCCATCTTACCAGCTCGTCCATCCACTGAGCAGAGAGCGTCTCTGAATAAGTGGACAGATGATGATAACAAGATCAGATACTACATGTTGGGCTCAATGTCTGATGAACTTCAGCACCAATATGAAGATATCAGCACTGCTCGCCAAATATTGGCTCACCTATAGAAGATGTTTGGTGAATAGAGTCATGCAGCCAAGTATCAAGTCACTAAACGACTATTCAAGACTAAGATGCATGATGGACAGTCAGTCTAAGATCATTGTCTGATGATGATCAAGGACATGGAAGAACTTGAGAAGCTTGGAGTGGGGTTGGACTTGGATCTACAGAATGATATAATTCTATAATCTTTGACTGATGCGTATGGGCAGTTCATCATGAACTACCATATGCATAAACTTCAAAATTCCTTGGCCGAACTTATGAACATGCTGGTTATCGCTGAGCTTTCCATAAAAGGTTCTAAAGGCTCAGTACTTACTATGGAATGGACTTCTTCCAAGAGAAAGTCTTTTAGAAAGAAGAAGAAATCTGTGAAAAAGCAGAAGATGGAAGGAGGAAAGAAGAAAAAGGCAGAGCTGAAGAAGAAGACCGCTGATAAAGAAAAGTATTTCCATTGCAACAATGACGAGCCACTTGGAAGCAAAACTTGTCCTACTTACCTGGCCACCCTAAAGAAGAAGGAGGTAGGTCCTTCTGGAGGTATGCTCGTTATTGAGTCTAACCTTACGGTTTCTTCTGCATCCAGTTGGGTGCTTGACTCTGGTTCTAGTGCTCACTTGTGCACTTCCATGTAGGATCTTGAGGATAGCAGGAGGCTGAGGGATGGTGAGATGATCCTGCACGTCAAAAATGGAGCAAGAGTTGCTACCGTGCCGTGGGAACATACCCTCTTCGACTTACCATCTGGTTTAGACTTAGTATTAAAAGACTGTTATTATGTGCCTACAGCAAGTAGGAATTTGATTTCTGTTTCATGTCTTAGCATTAGAAGGCTATATAATTAGTTTTCTTAAGGACCATTGTAACATCTTTATAAAAGAAATAAAATTGCAAGTGGTTTCCTTATTAACGGTCTTTATCAATTACATGTTGATGTATCTATTTTTAATTTCGAGCAAAATGTGAATGCCATAAAATCAAAATGACCTAGGGATAGTCCAAATGATAGGTATCTATGGCACCTAAGACTAGGTCATATAGCAGAAGATAGGGTTAACAAATTGGAGAAATTGGGCTATTAAGTTTGTTGACTTCTGAGTCATATCCAATTTGTGAATCCTATCTTCATGGCAAAATGACTAAACTCCCTTTTATAGGACATGGGGAAAGGGCCATGGATCTTCTTGCCCTAGTACATACAGATGTGTGTGGCCCATTTGATGTATCGACTAGAGGCAATTTTGTCTACTTCATAATTTTATCGATGATTCATCTAGGTATGGGTATGTGTATCTTATGAAATACAAGTCTGAAGCCTTTGAAAAGTTCAAGAAGTTCAGACATGAAGTAGAAAAGCAAATTGGAAAATCCATTAAGATTCTTCGATCAGATCGAGGAGGTGAATACCTTAGTCGGGAATTTCTGGACTATCTCAAGAAAAATGGCAGTCTCTTAATGGACTCCACCAGAAATACCTCAACTCAATGGGATTTCAGAATGGAGGAACCGAATCCTATTAGATATGGTCCGATCCATGATGAGCTACATAGACCTTCCTGATTTTTTTTGGGGATATTGTTTGTTAATTGCAATATACTTACTGAATAGGGTTTCTTCTAAAACCATTTCTACCACACCATATGAGATATGGCATGGTAAGAAACCAAGTCCGAGTCATCTTAGAATTTGGGGTCGTCCGACTCATATCAAAAGATAACAAGCGGAAAAGTTAGATTTTAGGTCCTTTAAAGCTCGATTCATAGGATATCCTAAAGAGTTATTAGGATATTATTTTTACATTCTAGAAGATCACAATGTGATTGTGAGTCGACATGCCATTTTTCTTGAAAAATAGTTTATTCAAGATGATAGCATTGGAAAGCAGATTAAGCTCGAAGAGAAAGTCTCATAAGAGCAACGAGCTAAGAACCAAATGGAACCAAATCAGATTAAGCCAATCAATACACTACCTCCTCCATCTCATAAATCGAAAAGGATTTCTCATCTCCATTAGAGGTACTTAGGTACTATTTCAGAGGATGTAGAGAAAATATTTCTCGTAGGTAATGGGATTCACGGTGATAATCCTAAAATCTATAACAAGACGATATCAGATATCGACTCCAAAAAATGATTAGAGACAATGAAGTCAGAAATTGACTCGATGCACTCAAACCAAGTCTAAACCTTGGCAGACCCTCTAGAAGGTATAGTACCTATTAGGTGTAATGGATCTACAAGAGAAAGATTGGTGTAGATAGAAATGTGGAGACATTCAAGGCTAGATTAGTGGCAAAAGGTTATAGTCAATGCGAAGGCATTGACTATCAGGATACCTTTTCGCCAGTTGCTATGCTAAAATTCATCCGCACATTGCTTGTTGTTGCAGCCTATTTCGATTATGAAATATGGTAAATGGATATGGAAATGATATTCTTAAATGGATATCTTGAGGAAGATATCTATATGGAACAGCCGCTAGGTTTCACATCCAGTGATGATGATCACAAGGTATGCAAGCTGCAAAGGTCCATATATGGACTTAAGCAAGCATCTCGAAGCTGGAATACTCATTTTAATGATGTGATCAAAATGTTTGATTTCATCAAAAATGAGGAGGAGCCATGTGTCTTCAAAAAGGTCAGTGGAAGTGCTGTTGTCTTCCTCATATTATACGTGGATGACATCCTCCTTATTGGGAATGATATTCCCATGTTGACCATAGTTAAAATGTGGTTATCTAAAGAATTCTCCATGAAAGACCTAGGAGAAGCATCCTTTATTCTAGAAATTAAGGTCTATAGAGATAGACCGAATAGGATGCTAGGACTTTCACAGAAAGATGTACATAGAGGAAGTGCTAAAGAGGTTTAGTATGGAAAACTCTAAGAGGGGTTTAGGTACCCTTCAGACATGGCATTCATCTTTCCAAGAAGATGTGCCCTAGCACACCTGAGGAAATAGAATGCATGAGCAAGATCCCTTATGCTTCAGCAATAGGGAGCCTCATGTATGCCATGTTATGTACACGACCTGATATAGCCCATGCTGTGAGTGTCACGAGCAGATATCAGTCGAAATCCAGGTGAAGAACACTGGACTTCTATGAAATGTATCCTTAAGTACTTGAGAAGAACTAAGGATATGTTGTTGGTCTTTGGTAATGGAGAACTCCAAGTCCAGGGATATACAGACTCAGATTTTATGTCCGATGTAGATGATCGAAAGTCGACATCTGAAAGTCTATTTTTGTGTGCAATGGTGGAGCTGTCAGTTGAAAAAGTTTCAAGCAGACAGTGATAGCAGATTCCACCATGGAAGCAGAATACATCGCTGCATCAGAAGCTGCAAAGGAGGCATTCTGGTACAAGAAGTTTACCGCAGAGATCGAAGTGATGCCATCAGATGCCATTCCTCTGTACTGCGACAATAATGGCGCCATAGCCCTTGCTAAGGAGCCGAGGTCTCACCAAAAATCCAAGCACATCGAGCGGCGATACCACCTCATCCGTGATTACCTCGAGAAGGGTTACGTCGAGGTCAAGAGAGTCGACTCCGCAGACAATGTGGCGGACCCACTTACAAAGCCGTTGGGCCAGCAGAAGATCGAAGCCCACCTTGAGAAGATGGGACTTAGATTTGTAGCCAATTGGCTTTAGGTCAAGTGGGAGTTTGTTAGATATGTGTGCCCTAGAAGCCAGAATTGGCTGACACTTGTAATACACTTCTAAGGGCAAAATTATAATTTTGACTATAAATAATAAAATAGATTATTTTCTATCATATATGTGTATTTAGTGTCTGTGATACATCCCTTGAGTTAATGGTAATGATAATTCTTATTTTCAAGAGTTGAAAATTTAAGACAAGAATTTTCATTATTAACTCATAAAATGCTCCTGACCGTAGGATCATCATGAGGATGGTGATTGATCCAGAAGGTTAGTGTACAATCGCTTCTTTATAGTAGATGAGTCTTGAGTCTATGGTGTAGAGACATCCGAGCGAGAGTATAGGTACTCGTTAGAGAATGAGGGCACTGAGCGTGACCACCTCGAGTAGTCATAAGGAAGTCTACCTTCTCATCGATGACTGACTCGAAGCTGCAGTGGTGTGTCTGGTTCTTTGACCTGAGGTGCATCGATAGTTCACCTTGAGGGTGTTATAGTTTGACTACACCATGACTCGATCTCCTAGCCATTCAGAAATCCTGAGGTGTATGTTGGCTATAGCATGTTCATTGTAGGAATTGGATTGCACCAAGATGGAATCTATCTACCTCGGTGGATGAGGAGCAGCCCTATGATGATCATGAGAATCAAGTCCATAAGCCCATGGCCATGGCAGAGAGTGAAATAATAGAAAGAGTTTCTATTAAGATTTTCACATCGGACTTGAATCGAATGATTAAATCATATGATAGAAATTAGGGTTTGACGAGTTCACCTTAACCCTAATCTGATCGGAGCTCAAGATAGAAGAACTTAATCACACAAGTAGCTGCACCAAGAGGTTCATTTTCAGTTTTGATGGGTTGCCACCATATACTGCTAGGTGTCACTGGTGGATTTTGGGAGCAATTAGAATGATTTAGATGATCGATCATTCTAGTTGTCTGAATCAGAAGAGTTCTGATCCATCGAAAGGAGTTTCGATGATGTCGATGATGGAGATCATGACATATCCCATTACCATATAGTACTGAACCTAACTGGGTCACACAAATAAAGGTTTGGATCTAGATATCATCAATTGGACTAACCTAGTTTAATTGATTTGAATTAGATTCAATTAGGTTCAAGAAAATTGTGCTAGCATACGATTGAACCTAACATTCTCCTTTTTCTATCATTAAAAGTTATCTCGACTGAGCCAAATGAGTTTGTGCTCACTCAGATACTTTTATCTAGTCTGACTGGAGCTTGTCCAAATCAAAAATGGATTGTCTTAATTTATGAGATAAATTTAAGACAACACCTGCCATTTTTCGTCACCTGCTAATTCTTATCCTTTGACTTTGGTCAAATGTTGACCTTTGATCCTTGGACATTTGCCCATGTGTCATGCACTTATTGGAGAGTAGATAGGGGCTTGTCTCCTCTCTAAAAATTTGAAAGGAAGGGGCACACCCCTAGGATGGCATGCGCCCATAGATAGGGATGCCTGGAGTCCCATACGGATGAGACTCCAGATTGCTTCTTAGATTCAAACTAGGTGACCCTCACCTATGAACTTTAACTAGTCTTAGGTGCCACCTTAGGATGAATCTGTGGGTCTCTCATCTGATTAGATCAGGTGATGTCATCCCACCAATTAGATTTAGATCTGATTAAACAAAGCAACGTGATTGGCCGGGGTGATGTGGCACTGCATGGCGTAGTAGGGTCTATATAAAGACCTGTCTGTGCCCACTTTTAATGAGTTTCTCTTAGCCATGCCCCAAGGCTGCCCCTCTCCCTCCTTCATGCCATCTTTCTGATCCTCTCTCTCCTCTCCACACCTAAGGAAGTTGGGCTTCAGATTAGTGCGAGTTAGGTAAGAAAGGGCTGATGAAAAAGAAAGAAGACAGCACTGCTGCAGAGACGATGGGTGATCTTTAGAAGAAGTTTTGAAGATCCTCCAAATCCGATCTAGATCTAATTTTTGGAGAAAAAAAAGGAGAAGATCTCCAGATCCAGCTTGAGTGGATACCGATAGAGGTCAGGCGCTTGCGTGACTAGATCCAAAATCTCAGACAATCAGAAGATCATCAATGGATAATTAGATTATCTAAAATCAAGGTAAAATTAATTTAGATTTAATTTAATTTAATTTTTCTATTTATCAGATCATAAAATCAGATCTAGAAAATGTCAGATCTAATTAGGATCTAAGAAAAATTTTTTAAAATATGTATCTTGATCTAATCAGATCTAAACGAACCTGATCCCGAGAAATCAGGATTTTTTCTTCAGGTTGATCAACGATTAAGAATTGTTCTAAGGTTAAACAATCAATACGATTGGTGTTTAACCTAGTAAAAGTATTGCAGGAGGATCGATTATCAATTGGATTGCTAATTAGATTAATTTGATTAAGACAATAGGTTGAGATTAAGTCTAATTAAATATGATTTAATTAAATTTGGTTTGAGCTAGATTCAATCAAGTTTAATTGATTTATTGGATAAGCCAAGTGCAAGGAAGAACTAGTCCTAATCTAACTAGAACTCGGATTAACCCAATTTTCTAATTTGATTAAAAAATAAATTAGAATTAAATCTAATTAGATCTAATTTAATTAAGTTCTTAAATAGATTAGGATCTTATTTAATTTAATTGGTTTAATCTTGATTTTATTTGGTTAAAAGATCTTGTTTGACCAAGTCAAAATAGGAGTCCTAGTGTGACTAAGACTCCCTATCACTTATGCCACTTAATCCTCACGCCCCATGCCCTTTTTATTTTATTTCTTACATGAAAATTCTCTACTCCCATGGCTTCTCATTCCCTCTTTCTCTCCCTCCTTTTTTCATAAGGCAATTTGTTGGAAGACCAAGTCAAAAGAGGAGTTAGTTTTGCTTAAGATTATATGAGATAGAATCCTCATTGACCAAAACACCTTTCCTTGAGTGCCGCCCCCTTTTTTAATTAATTATTCTCTTATTCCATAAAAATAATTTTTTTTTTGTGCACCCTCCCTTGCTGGGTCCATGCCAATAATTATGGAGGAGGCGCCCAAGAGTTGAGCACCCCAACAACTTCCCATGTTTGGACATTCCTAGTCTAGGATTTTGATCTAACTTGGACTCTTTTTTTTCTCTATTTATTGGATGAATTTTATTCTAGTCTTTTTATAAAATATAGATCTTTGGGAGAGGTCTGGAGTGTGCAAAAATCAGAGGAAGAGGGTCCTTGGGCATGGAGGTTCCATAGGCACACAAACTAGGTGTCTAGGTGAGAGAAAAGAGAAGAAGAAGAGGGTCTTCTTCTAGGGCTATTTTATTTTCAATCTCTCCTCCTTTCTTTGGGTTTTTTCTAAGAGAGTCTCAGATCAGTAAGCTCTCATCTTTCTTCTCATATTTTGGAGAGCTCAAATTTCAAAGAAGGGAGCATCAGATCAACCATCGAAGAAGGATCAGCACAGTATTAGCATGCTATGCTGATTTTCTACATCAAACTTCAGATCAAAGATCGTAGGCTCGTATGGATGACTCCTAGAGGCTGGACGTGTGTGCAGCTATGCTGATTTTCTACATCAAACTTCAGATCAAAGATCGTAGGCTCGTGTGGATGACTCCTAGAGGCTGGACGTATGTGTAGCTCGTGACTTCATCCTCAAGTCTGGATTAGTAAGTTAGAACATCTAACTTGCTCAGGTAATAGATATGATCTATAAACTTCATACCTGCATTTGATGTAGTATAGATCTAGGTTGATTTGATCAACCTTTTCTTTCTTATTTAATTTTAATTTTTAATTTAATATCATGCCTTGATCATGTAATAGATTTGAGATCTAGGTATTTACATATTTATTTAAATAAATATTTGATTTATTTAAGTATTTCATTGTAAGATCTTGAAAAAGTTTCAAGATCTACCTATAAAATCCTAGATCAAGAACCTTCAATTGGTATCAAAGCAAGGTTGTTATTACATGATTTTTATGTATGTTTAGATTATTTCTTAGATTAAATATTAGTTATAATATAATTATTAAATTTAAAATAAAAAAAATTTAGATCTCACGAACTATCATAAGGTTGTCCTGCTGTAAGGTTTACCCCTTATAGTGAATAGATTATCCTAGTTCGTGATGATCTGACACTAATCATAAATTTATTAGATTTAATCTAATTTTATTTTATAATTTAATAAATTTAAAATAATTTTAGATCTAAAAATAAAATATTTTAGATTGCACGGACTATCATAAGATTGTCCTGCCGTAAGGTTTACCTCTTACAGTGAATAGGTTATCCTAGTACGTGCTGATCTAAAATATTGATCATAAAATTTTAAATTAGATCTAAAAAATTTTATGATTTAATTAAAAATATTTTAATCTATTTTTAATCTTTATAAATATGTCAGATTTGATCTAAGAAAATTTATGATTGATTATTATTGAAACTATTTTAATTACATGAACCTATTTAGATTAGATCTAAAGTAGATTGATGTTTATGTTACTTGCATATTGATTATGAATCAAACATTAAACTTGGTTGATAGAATCATATTGTAAAAATATTTACAAACATGAAAACTAATTTTGAAAAGCCAAACCCCAACCCTCGGCCCAAAACTTAATTAAGAATTAAGAAGTTGTTTGATTAGATTCTAGGATTGTAAATTAAAGATCCTATGACACGAATTATAACACATTGGGTTAATGGGTTAGTGGGGATTATGTCCATTAATTGGATTAGACCTAGGGTTATATTAAAGAATGGACTTAATTTGAGAATTGACTAAATCTTATCAATTATTGTCTTAGATTAGGTCAAGGATTCTCTAGATCAATTACAATAGTTATAGTTGGTCAAGTCCATGTCTTTAACAAGACCCAAGATGGACTTGATTCTTGGCTATGCGGTCTAGCACGAATTGTTATGTTGATCTAATTGAAACTAATTAAATTAGTTGGTGTCTAAGGTAAACTAGATCAGTGGTTTTTAATTGGCAGTTCACTTATTTAACCATTTCTGATGGTTTCTAAGGCAAGCCTGGCAAACCCTTCCACTGATCGAACTTACCTAATCTCTTGGTGAGATTATATTTTGATCAGATCGCTTAACTATTCGAGCTAACCCATGTTAGCTAGGTAAATTAGTTTGACTGCTTTAGGTGCTCCTAGACCAGTCTATTAATGGTCTTCCTTAAGCTGACTTGGTGAAGTTAGTGAGAGGATCATGATAAGCTGGTTAATCTGACCTACTCACTGAAGGAGAAATCTTGATTTTCCGTATCAAGTTTGTTTAAATTTGATCAGATCAAGAGTGATATTTTAAAAATTTTCTCTCATGTATCTAGATTAAATCTAAGATATTTTAGATCTAATTTTATAGATCTAATAATATAAAATAAAAATAAATTAAATCTAATTTAATTTATACCTTTTATTGGATAATCAGATTATCCTATGATGATCCTGCTGATTATCTGAGGTTCTGGATCTAGCCACGCAAGCGTCTGGCCTCTACTGGTATCCACTCGGATTGGATCTGGAGATCTTCTCCTTCTTTTTGACTTCTCCAAATATCAAATCTAGATTTGATTTGGAGGATCTTCGAAACTCCTTTTGAAGATCAGCAGTCATCTCTGTAGTAGTACTGCTTTCTTCCTTTCTCGTCAGCTTTCTCTTGCCTGGATCGCACCAAACTAGAGCCCAACTTTTCTTGGGCATGGAGAGGAGAGAGAGAACCAAAAAATGGCATGGAGGAGGGAGAGGGGCAGCCTTAGGACGTGGGCTAGGAGAGAACTCTTTAAAATTGGGCGCAGACAGGATTTATATAGACCCAGCTGCGCCATGCAGTGCCACATCATCCCGACCAATCACATTGCTTCATACAATCAGATCTAAATCTGATTGGTGGAATGACATCACCTGATCCAGTCAAATGAGAGCTCCTTCAATTCAGCCTTAGGTGGCACCAAGACTGATCAAAGCTGAGTCTTAGGTGCCTTCCTAAGTTGATTCAATGAAGCAACCTGGAGTCCCATCCATATGGGACTCCAGTCATCCCTATCCATGGGCGCACACCTCCCTAGGCATGTGCCCCCTCCTTTCTAATTTCTAGCAAGGGGACAAGCCTCTATTTGCTCTCCTATGGTGCATGACGCATGGGCAGATGTCCAAGGATCAAAGGTCAATGTTTGACCAAAATCAAAAGACAAGAATTAGCAGGTGATAGAAAATGGTAGGTGTTGTCTCAAATTTATCTCATAAATTAAGATAATGCTTTTCTAACCTGGACAGGCTCCAGTCAGATCAAGTAAAGATACTTGAGTGAACATAAATACATTTGGCTCAGTCGAGACAACTTTTAATGATAGTAGAAGGAGAACATTAGGCTCAATCATGTGCTAGCACGATTTTCTTGAACCTAATTGAATCTAATTCAAATCAATTGAACTGGGTTAGTCCAATTGATGATATCTAGATCTAAACTCTTATTTGTGTGATCCAGTTAGGTTTAGTTCTGTATGGTAATGGGATATGTCATGATCTCTATCATCGACATCATCGAAACTTCTTTCGATGGATCAGAACTCTTCTGATTCAGACAACTAGAATGATCGATCATCTAAATCATTCTAATTGCTCTCAAAATCCATCAGTGACACCTAATAGTATATAGTGGCAACCCATCAAAATTGAAAATGAACCTCTTGGTGCAGCTACTTGTGTGATTAAATTCTTCTATCTTGAGCCCCAATCAAATTAGGGTTAAGGTGAACTCGTCAAACCCTAATTTCTATCATATGATTTAATCATTCGATTCAATTCCGATGTGAAAATCTTAATAGAAACTCTATCTATTATTTTACTCTGACATGGCTATGGGTTTATGGACTTGATTCTCATGATTATCATAGGGTTGCTCCTCATCCATCGAGGTAGATAGATTTCTTTTTGGTGCAATCCAATTCCTACAATGAACATGCTATAGCCAACATACACCTTAGAGTTCTGAATGTCTAGGAGATCAAGTCATGGTGTAGTCAAACTATAACACCCTTAAGGTGAACTGCTGATGCACCTCAAGTCAAAGAATTAGACACACCACTACAGCTTTGAGTCAGTCATCGACGAGAAGGTAGACTTTCTTATGACTGCTCGAGGTGGTCATGTTTAGTGCCCTCGTTCTCTAATGAGTACCTGTACTCTCACTCAGGTGTCTCTACACCATAGACTCAAGACTCATCTACTATAAAGAAGTAATTATACATGAATCTTCCAGATCAATCATCATCCTCATGATGATCCTACGGTCAGGAGCATCTTATGAATTAATTAATAAAAATTCATATCTTAAATTTTCAACTCTTGAAAATATGAATCATTATTACCATTAACTCAAAGAATATATCATAGACACTTAATACATATTTTATTGAAGAAAATTAATTTATTTATAATTCTATTTTATAGTCAAAAATTATAATTTTGCCCCTAGAAGTGATTCTCTCTCTTTTTT
>QRFJ01001540.1:362018-394742 GCA_006176705.1 Cocos nucifera | reverse complement strand
ATTTTGGTCTAGTCTAGGTTTTAGCCATGGTAGGAGATTTTCTATTAGTGACTTCTATCTCACGTTTGCTTGTAGATATCCACTAAGGTGAAGCATTATTTTATCCTTTGTGGCTTCATAGAACTCACAAAGTCGATATCGCTGAATTATTTGCCGTATCAAAGATCAATACTTTAGGGAAGACCATACCGTAAATAATGACTCCCCAAATAAAAATCTCTAACTTTTACTTCAATTATATTAGGGCTAGAGGCTTGGTTTTCAATCCATTCATTGAAGTAATCATGGCATAGAAAGAACTGTAAGCGTTGAGAAAAAAGGGACCTAAAGATGTCCATTCCCCATTGAGCAAATAGCCACAAAGGACTTTGATAGGAGTTAGAGTGCTGCTGTTGGCAACGGACTCGTAGCATTTATTACACTATCACATCTTTTGACAAAGCTTCTACATCTTGTTGCATAATGGATCAATAGTAGCCTTGCCGAAGGATCTTGTAAAATAGGGACCTACCCCGCATGTGACTTTCATAGATTCCCTCGTGAACCTCTTGTAAGGCATAGTCAGCCTCGGATGGATGCAGGCACTTCAAGAAAGGAAAAGAGAAAGATCACTTGTATAATCTATTAATTTTTTTTTATTTTTTTTGCAGCACATTTACCAACCAGCCTTGCTCCCTATCTTTCAGGCTTCTTTTCGATCAGGCGGCAGCTCGTCTGATCTTAAATACATCAAAAGAGGATCCATCCAACTGGGTTCTTCATCAATTTGCTAGACATCAGTAGGCTCCTCGAGACTCGAGGTTTTTAGGATTTTGAAATAAGTATCCTTCTTCAGGTTAATAGGCAATGACGATGCCAACTTAGATAATGCATCTGCTCTAGCATTTTATGCTCTAGGGACCTATCTTTGCAAGGTTGAAGTTAAGTCCTTTGCCTTTTAAATGTACTTCTTCATGTTCTCTTCTCAAGCTTTATATTCACCATTAATCTATCCAACCACCAGCTAAGAATGCTGAAGACTTTCAGATATCGAGCCCCCAGCTTCTTTTGCAATTCGTAGACTGGCGAAAATTCAAAAAAGGGAAGGCTTTTTTTCCATTTTTTCCTTTTACTTTTTCATGAATTTATAGGCTGGAAAATTCAAAGCACAGGGGCGTCTTCATTATTATAGCTACATCTCCTCAGGATCGGCTAAGATAGGACTGCCCTTGACCCTGAAGTAGAATTTGATGAGTCGTCGACGTGCAGGGTCCATAAGCTCTTTCAGATCTGGTTCTATATTTTCACTATTTTTGAACTCCCTAGATCTTCTGAGCTTTCTATGGCTCCTTTATCTTTTAGGTTTTTCCTATCTAGGATGGTACATTCAGGAATGAAGTCAGCCAAGACTTGGGCTTTTAATGGAAGATCATCGGTTTATATTGGTATGTCCAACTCTGAGAATTCAAGGCCCACTTGCTACCCATCCTGAGGTCTCTGGGTGATGCAGCATAGCTCTAATCAACTAATCTATAAGTAGCACAATAGTATAAGCCTAGAAATAGGATTGGAGTTTTCTTGCTGAGATAACCAGTGCAAAAACCATCTTCGTATGTTTTGAATATCCGATCTCCACATCATGAAGGACTTTGCTGGTATAATAGATAGGCTTTTGAATTCATCCTTCTTTCCGAATAACGATCGTGCTGATGGATGCTAAAGAGACTGCAAGATATAATAAAAGTTCCTCACCAGGTTGTGGCTTAGTAAGCAACGGTGCAGACCTGAGATATTGCTTCAGTTCTTCAAAAGCTTTTTAGCATTCAGAGATCCATTGAAAGTTCTGCTTGAGGGTCTGAAAAAAGGAAAGACATCTCTCGACCCATCTAAAGATGATATGATTAAGAGAAGCAACTTTACCAGTAAGGCATTGTATGTCTTTGACCATTCTTGCAGTGTCATCTATAGGACCGCCTTGATCTTCTTCAGATTTGTCTCAATGCCTCTGCATGAAATCATAAAGCCGAGAAATTAATTGATAGTAACTTCAAAGACAACTTCTCAGGATTTAACCTCATCTTGAATCAACGAAGGGTGTCAAAAGTCTCGTGAAGATCGGCAATGTGGTTCAGTGTTGCTTGGCTCTTGACTAGAATATCATCAATGTTCGAGATAAACCCTGCTCCCACCAAAGTTTGGTCTAGAGCTCGACCGAAAGATATTTATAATCGCTGAAGAACACCAATCGTGGCTTTAACTATTCTCCAAAAAATGATCACTTCTTCTTCAGATGGATTTCTCCGCCAGTCGAACTCCTCCCAGACTTCTCCTTCAGACAGACTTCTCCGTCAGTCAAACTCCTCCGTGAACTTTTGTTCCTTTAGACGGACTTCGCCACCATTTCGAACTTCCTTTTCAGACTTTCTCCTTTAGACGGACTTCTCCACTAATCAAACTCCTTCCAAACTTCTCCTTCAGATGGACTTCTCTGTCATCGAACTCTCTAGACTTTTCTTTCAGACGAACTTCTCCACCAATCGAACTTCTCCCAGACTTCTCCACTAGTTGAACTCCTCGCGACTCTCCTCTGTTCACTCCCAAAAATTTTCTCTCTGACACCAGAAGGACCTCAGCATCTAAACTCGATACAGTAAATACCAATCAAGCCATGGTCGATCTGAGGGACATCCAAACCACTCAGAGAGCTACCAAATAGAGGTTCTTCACCGCCTAGTCGATCTATCCAAACTTTCACTATTAAATCCAATAGACTGGCACATTACATAAACGATCATTCACCTTCATAACAAAACCCCACATGGCCTAAGCGGCCTCACTACTACCTGATGGTTACGCTGTTACCATCAGTTTGTTATAGGCTCTGTCTATATAAGACCTTCATATATGCCTTTCTCCCTTAAGCTCTCATCTCTTACTCGAAAACTCTGCTCTAAATTTCTCTGAGTTCTTCATTTTTGTTGGTCAGAAGAGCTAACTGACCATTTTAAAGGTCTTACGGAGCACCCAACCCCCGAACTTCTGGATAGACTTGTTTTGCATCATCGACGCGACTTCGTCGTCTCCAGCTCACAGCCAACTCCGCGATTCTATAGTTTTCTACACCCATAGAATTATCACAGAGGAAGAATTTTTTGAAAGTTTTCCTATTCTTAAGGAGTGCTCGGAGAAGCCTTTGCTCTTCTTCTTCCTCATCCAAAGTTCTTCTTCATCGGTTGATTTCATGAGGATGCCCCCCAAGAAGGCCTCTACCCAATGGTCAACCACCTCCACGGTCAGATCTCATCTAGATCTGTCCGTCCCTATTTCATCTCCAGTATCTTAGGCTCCACCAATAGTGATGGTGGATGTAGAGTAGTTCAACTTACTGATCTAGCAAGTTAGGAGCCTCACTAAAATAGTGCAAATCATATAGCAACAACAACCTTCGATGTCGATCCAGCTAGAGTGGGCTTCATCGAAACCCTAAGATCCCATTTGGGGTGCCGACTTGGGCTAGCCGCTTGCAACCTCTAGAAGAAGAAGTAGTAGGGCGGAGAAGCCCTTGCTCTGCCATTGAGTTGACTTCTGGTAAGACTTCCCCCATTCTTACTAGAAAAATTTGGAGATTCATTGATCGGAAAGGATCTTCCTAGACAAAAAGCTATGAGAGATAATCGATAGATCGAAGGAACTCTGCCATGCTCCCCCATCTCATGGCAATGAATCTGCACCTGATCCTCCTTTCTCCTAGCAAATTATGTAGGATTCGATGCCCACTGAACTTTAAAGGCATCTCTTATAGTATTAAGAAGCTTATGATGGGACTACTGATCTGAGTCGACCATGTGGACGGCCGTTATTCGGGACCATGATGCTGCTCCATGGGCGTCCGATGTCATTCGTATTTTGAGCTTTCCATCCATTCTGAAGAAAAGAAGCAGGAACTTGTTACTCAGCCCTTCAAGTTAGGTACATCTTTTCTTTTAATCAAATGGCATCAACTTGTAGCTTATTTGTTAGCAAGTCGATGCCGCCCGACGGCAGGCATCGATCTCCCTCATTCAACATCAAGCTAGGAAAGGAAAGGACCATCGAGTACGTTCACCGTGCTTCAAATGCCGCTGCTTTAGAGGGTCTAAAATTTGGATCAATCTATTGCAATGGCTGACACAGGGCGGCCTTCAGAATGGATGACTATTGTTCTTCCTAGAGAAAGAAATGATCCCAAAAGATTTTACTGATATTGCTGGCTCGGGCTGATGGTTATTGGCTCGGTGAGGAGACCTTTAAGGGCCAAAGATGATGTGAAGCCCATGGGAGAGCGGACACGTGTGAATCAAGCAAAGCCCACTGCTGAAGAAAAAGCTGAGTGAAGCTCGGTCATGCTCCCCAAACTTCTCTTGACAGTGCCAAGATTCTGAACTCCTCCTCGGGCTCGAAGACAAAGAAGCCCTGATAAAAGGGCACGGTGGGGCTCTCCTCCCAAAAGGTTCCATAATTATGCTCTCCTTAATGCTCCAAAGATCTAGATTTTGATGAAGATTAAGGAGTAGCTACGAGGCTGAAAAGAATGTGCATCCATCCTGGTAAGTGCAGTCCCAATAAATACTACCTCTACCATTGTGACCATGGTCACGATACTAAAGAATGCATTCAGCTCCAAGACGAGATCGAGAAGATCATCTGGCAGGACAAACTTGATCGATTCCTGCAACATCGCCAAAAGGATGGAGGATTCCAGCCAAGACAAACCCCCAACCGCTAGAACCACCAAGAAGGAAAAGCAGCAAGAAAGATCAGCCCCTGCTTGGTATCATCAATTACTATCTCTAGGGACTTCAGCTGGAGGATGCTAGTGGATCGACAGAGTCTATGAAGAGGTGGAGAACTGAAGGGCTCATCACTGTCACTGATAAAGATGCCCAAGGGGTTCAATTCCCATACAATGACATGATTATAATTTTTTTGAATATTGCTGAACTATGATGTCCACCATATATTAGTAATAATGGAAAGCTCTCTAATATCTGTATTTTATGATTATTTTCTCTTAAAATTGTCCATACCTAATAAACCACTTGGATCTATAATTCTCAATTGTGTAGGCTTTGCTGGCGAGGCTATTGCTAGTTGAGAGATAATGAAACACTAGCTATGCTGCAGGACAATACCCAAAATAGGCTAGAGTGTAAGTCGACTTTCTAGTAGTAAAGGCCCTATCTGCTTAGAACGATTCTGGCCGACTTTGATTAAATGCATTCAGACTGTGGTATCAATCTATTACTTGAAAGTGAAGTTTTCGACGAGCTATGGGATTGAGAAAATTAGAGAAAATCAAACCCTGGCAAGATACTACTACTCCATTGCCTTACAAAAGAATGGCCAATCTGATCCTTGCCCAGTTGATGTGCTGGATGTCCATGATGACCTTATTGAGGAGCGGGATGAACCCATGGAAGACCTAATAGCTGTCCCTCTGAATGATGGAAATAAGGATCACACAGTGCAGATCGGTTCCAATCTAAGAGAAGAGGTGCGAGAGAAACTCATTGAATTCTTATGGAGAAAAGCGGAAGTTTCACCTTGGGGTCTCCGCTGACATGCTAAGAATTGATGCCAAAGTTATGGAACATCGACTAGCTGTTGATCCTAAATATCGGCCAGTGAAAGAAAAGGTACGCAGCCATACCCTAAAGAGACAGAAGGCAATAGTAGAGAAAGTAGACAAACTTCTTAAAGCTGGATTCATTCGAGAAGTCAACTACCCAAGTTGGGTCTCTAATGTGGTCCTAGTCAAGAAGACAAATGATAAATGGAGAATATGCCATAGATTTCAAGAAGCTGAACAAGTCTACCAAAGGATAGCTTATCCTCTAACCTAGAATTAAATCAACATAGGATGCGACTTCGGGCAAATGAGCTCCCCACCTTTATGGATGCTTTCTCTAAGCTACAACCAATCCGGATGGCCACTTAGAGGTGAATGCGGAGAAAACTATTTTTATTATGACCATGGTCTTTATTGTTATAGAATCATGCCCTTTGGGCTTAAAAATGCAAGCGTGATCTATCAACGTCTGATCAATAAAATCTTCAAGGAGTAGATCAGCCGCAATATAGAGATCTATATGGACGACATGCTTGTCAAGAGCCAAACTTCTGCAAATCATATTGTCAATCTTGAAGAGACCTTCAATGCTCTCCAGGGGTATAAGATGAAGTTGAATTCAACCAAATGCACCTTTTGAGTGACCTCGAAAAAGTTCTTGGGGTTCATGGTATCGAGGTAGGGGATTAAGGCTAACCCAAAGAAGATTCAAACCATCCAGGAGATGACTGCCCCAAAATAATAAAAGAAGTTCCAGCACCTACCAGAAGGTGGCATCATTGAATCGCTTTATCTCCAAATCGACCGAGCAGTGCATGCCCTTCTTCCAAGTTCTTAAGCAACCAAAGAAGTTTTGCTGGATCGTGCAATGTCAACAGGCATTCGAAGAGATCAAAAACTACCTCAACTCATCCCCTCTATTAGCTAAGCTCGAGTCTAGAGAGAAATTATTCCTATACCTGGCAGTCTTCCCAGCAGCTCTTGCGATGGTCTTGGTCAAGGAAGAAGCGAAGGTGCAACAATCGGTCTGCTAATTAGCCAGTCCTGAGGATGTGAGACTAGGTACACTAGGTTAGAAAATTAACTTACGCCTTCTAATTCAGTTAGGAGACTGTTCCCCTACTGTCCAAGGGCATACAATAACTCTCCTCAGTCGATCAATCAATCTAGGCTAGTCTTCACCGAATGGATACCTCTAGAAGAATCGTGAAATGGACAATTGAACTTACATAATTTGATATTAACTTTTGACCTTAGCTATCAATCAAAGCTCAAATACTGGTAGATTTCATAGTGAAATGCACTATCCCAGATGACGCCAAACTTGAACAAAATGAAGTTGGTATTCCATGGTTATAGCCGAGCACCTCTGAAGAAAAGGCCAACCTTCCTAAAGGCTTCTGGACCCTGTATGTGGACGGCTCATCCAATGCTTTAGGCACAGGCACTGGACTGATCTTGGTTAACCTCGAAGGAGTTATCATCGAATATGCACTATGCTTCGAGTTTTTCACAATCAATAATAGGATGGAATATGAAGCTCTGATAGTAGGACTAAAGATCGCTAAAGAATTAGAAGTAGATCGGCTTCAAATTTACAGTGATTCTGAATTGGTGGTTGGACAAGTAAGTGATAATTTTGAAGCTCGGAAAGAAAATATGATAAAGTACCTTGAGGAAGTAAAGAACCTAACCCCAGCTTTCAACCGCTACAATATCCAGTAGATCCCAAGGGCAGAAAACACTAGAGCCAATCTCTTATCTGTTGGAAATTATGTCCCAAAATCAATTATCAGCCTGTTGATGGTTGAGCTATTTAATAATTATAATTAATTTATTAATTAATAAAAATATTTTGACATCTTTTTCATCATAAGTTTATATCTTCTAATGAACTCCATTGTTGTGATAAAGTCCTTATGACTGTTTAGTTTCGATAAAGAGAGGATTTATCGATTAGTCCTTAAATTTGTTCAAGACCAAATGATAGACTGTTAATTAGGATAATAGCGTCCATCAAACATAGATCGCTATATGCCATATAAGTTGGTTGTCCTCTTAATCAAGAAGTATGGAGATACTTAGTAATGGCTACAGATGAAATATATGGATACATCAGTCATGAAAGTGACCAAACTCGGGTAGAGCATGTCTACTGTCAAGAATGTCTCTAAGGGATATAGATATAAAGTATCCCTTAAATGAATCCACCTCAGTGATTGCAAGCAACTCATTATGCTTGATACGAGACTAACTAAATTTTTAATTCAACAACGAAAGGCTTCTAGGCATAGTTAAATACTTGTAAATCAGAGTTAATCAAGATGAAATGGGACTACTCCAAGAGTTGGAGAAAGAATGTATCACTGTAGTTCAATATAGCAAAAATCTTGGCCAGGATAATCTATCAGATGGATTTGATATTTTGAAATACAATATGGACAACCTGATCAAAGTTGATAGTTGAACTCTGAGGTATCCTATGAGCATTATGGTCAAGGGGATGAATTATATGAAAACTATATCTGCATAGGTTCTAAGGATGAGTGCTCTACACCTTCAACCTATCGATCGTCGGTATCATTGCTGATGGTCACTTCGATTGGTATAGAAATTTATTCCTATGCTACCGACTTAGATTTGAATCTATGAGGTCACACACATTAGAGCTTATGATCTGATCGGATGGTCTTGATCAATGATTAAGAATCATTCTAGGTTAAACAATCAATACGATTTGATGTTTAACCTAGTACAAGTAATGTATAGGAGATCGATTAGCAATTGAATTACTAATAATTTTAATTTGATTAATTAATAGACTAAAAATTTTAATTTTAATTAAATATATTTAATTTATATTTATTTTGACTTGATGGATCAAGTCTAATTGGTTTTAGTAGATAAAGCCCAAAGGTGCAAGTTAAGAATAGTCCTAATCTAACTAGGACTCGATAACCTAATTTTTCTAATTAATTAAAAAAATAAATTAAAATAATCTAATTTTAATATAATTAATTAAGTTTCTTAAATAGGTTAGTGCATTTAGTTAATTAGATTGGTTTAATTCTTAATTTATTTGGTTAAAAAGATCTGTTGGACCAAGTCAAAATAGGGAGTCCTAGTGTGACTAAGACTCCCTAGTCACTTGCGCCACTTAATCCTCACACCCCATTCCCTTTTTATTTTAGTTTTTATGCTAAAAAATCTCCACTCCCATGGCTTCTTGCCGCTCTTTCTCTTCTTCTTTTCTCATAAGATAATTTGTTGGAAAGACCAGAGTCAAAAAGAGGAGTTGTTTTGGCTATTAGGGATTTCTATGAGATAGAATCCTTGTTGACCAAATACCTTCCCTGAAGTGCCGCCCCCTCTTTTAAATTATTTCTTCTATTATTCTATAAAAATAATCTTCTTTTTGTGTTAGACTCTCTTACTCATCCATGCCAATAAATTATGACGAAGCACCCAAATTGGGTTGCCCCAACAACCTTCCCATGTTTGATATCCTTAGTCTAGATTTGATCTAACTGGACTCTTTTTTCTCTATTTTATTGGATGAATTTTATCTCTAATATTTGCATAAAAATATAGAGCTTTGGGAGAGATTTGGGTGTTCAAGAAATAGAGGAAGAGGGGTCCTTTGGCATGGGGGTTCAAGCACCAAACTAGGTGTCTAGATGAGAGAAAAGAGAAGAAGAAGAGGGTCTTCGTCTAGAGCTATTTATTTTTAATCTTCCTCCTTCTTTTTTTTTGAGTTTTCTAAGAGAGTCTCAATTAGTAAACTCTCATATTTCTTCTCATATTTTAGAGAGTCCAAATTTTGAAGAAAGAGAGCATCGCGAATCGACCGTCGAAGAAGGATTAGCACCAGTACTAGCAGCTGTTGCGATATCTTGCATCGAAACTTTAGATCAGAGGATCGTAGTCCGTTGTGAATGACTCCTAGAGGTGAACATGAGTGCAGCTCTTGACTTCATCCTCAACTCAAATCAGCAAGTTAAACATCTAACTTACTTAGGTTATAGATCTGATCTATTAAACTTCATACCGTACATATTGAGTAGTATAGAATCTAGTTATTGATCAACCTTTTACTTTCTTATTGATTTTAATTTTTAAATTTAATATTATATCTTGTCATAATAATAGATCTAAGATCTGATATTTATATATTTATTTAAATAAATATTTAATTTATTTAAATCTTTTGCTGTAAGATCTTGAAAATATTTTCAAGATCTATCTGTAAAACCCTAGATTCTGGTTCCTTTCAATTGTATCCAAAGCAAGGTTGTTATTTACATAATTTATTTTGCATATTTTAGATTATTTCTTAGATTAGATTAATTTATAATCTAATTATTAAATCTATTTTTTTTAAAAGAAATTAGATCTTACGAACTGCCATAAGATTATTCTGCTGTAAAGTTTACCCCTTATAGTAAATAGGTTATCCTATTTCATGATGATCTGACTGTAATTATAAGTTTATTAGATTTGATCTAATTTTTATTTATAATTTAATAAATTTTTAAAAATAATTTTAGATCTAAAAAATAAAATAGTTGTTTAGATGGTACAGGACGTGCCATTAAAAGTTTTTGTTTCCCTTGTTTTTTTTTATAAAGGGGTTTTTTATCCCCCTTTTTTAAAACCCCAGTGGAAAAAATAGGGGTTAATCTAGTACGTGCTGATCTAAAAATATTAAACATAAATTGTTAAATTTAGATTCTAAGAAATTTATGATCTAATTAGAAATATTTTAAATCTAGTTTTAAAAATCTTCATTAAAATGTTAGATTTGATGTAGAAAGATTTATTGAGTTGATTATTATGAAACTGTTTCAATTACATTGGAACCTATTTAGATTAGATCTAAAGAGATTATGTTTATTTACTTGCATATTGATTATTGAATCAAAATACAACTTGGTTAATAAACCATGTCTGTAAAAATATTTTACAAAAATTGAAAAAACTATTTTAAAAAGCCAAAACCCCAATCCTTAGCTCAAAACTTAATTAGCTAATTAAGAGTTATTTGATTAGGTTTCTAGGAGGTGTTAAATTAAAGACCTATGCATTTGGAATCATAACACTTTGTTAATGGGTGTGGGGATTAGGTCCATTAATTAGGGTTAGACCTTAGGGTTAGATTAAAGAATGACTTAATTAGAGGGAATTGACTAAATCTATCAATTATTATCTTAGATTAGGTTAAGGATTCTTTCTAGATCAATCTGTAATAGTTGGTTAGTTAGTAAGTCCATGACTTTAGACAAAGATCCCAAGATGGACTTGTTTGGCTCGTGGTCTAGCACGAATTGTTAGATTGATCTAATTAAACTAGATTAAATCAGTTGTATCTAAGATAAACCAGATCAGGGCGTTTTAATTAGCAAAGCTCGCTTTACCTAGCCAATTTCTGATTTGTGGTCTAAGGCAAAACCTGGCAGATCCCTTCCACTTGATCGAACTTACCTGGCCTCTTGGTGAGATTATATTTGAATCAGATCGCTGAAACTATTCGAGCTAACCCATGTCAACTAGGTAAATAGTTTGATTGATTTAGGTGCTCCTAGATCAGCCTATTAATGATCTTCTTTAAGCTGACTTGGTGAAGTTAAGTGAAAGGATCATGACAAGCTGCGTTAATCTGACCTATTGCTTCTATAAATAAATCCTTTAAAAAAATATTAGGGTCCTAAAATAAATAGTTAGTATGATAACTGGCAATCATAGTCTCCCATTAAAGTGAGATAATAATGAAGTCCATCAGTTAGATAATCATTGGAGCCCAAAGGCCTGGTGCTTATCAATTGATGGAATTATCATTCATTATATGATCTCTGGATACATCTTTGCTAAATGGTGGTCAGGTGGGCCAACCAAAGTTGAGCTGATCATTCATTGCGTTAGATGGGCCAAGACATGTCATGTTAATGGTTGGACTTAACTGACCCTTTTCTGAGAAGCCAAAGCCAACTGATCAAGGCCCTGGGATAAAATTATAAATTACTAAAAATTATTTTGGAAAATAATGGATTATAAACCTATCCATTAGATTACATGGGTGGACCAACCAAAGTTGGAACTCGTGATCACGTCTGATGTAGATTCTAGTATCACTAAGAAATTAGGATAATTTCTTAAAATTGGAGGTAGAAGGCTTACCAATTTGAATAAAATTAATGGAAGAAATCTTTTGATTAAAGTCTAAATCTTTATGTGTTAAAATGAATCAATTACTAATTAGCTTTGGATTTTCTTGTGCAGACATGGCCACTCCCTATCGCTCGATCATTGGTTGGACATGATGAAGTTGGGTGGGACCCAACTTCGATAGTTGGTACCAAAAAGTTGAAATTATCCTAGAGCATAACAAATTCTAATGACTACGATCCTACACTTGAGGAGCCAGCTGCCAAATGCACATGGAAAAAAAAAAAAAACAGTCAGAGATACTTATCAAAAGTGGCTTAGTGACGAATACGTTGTACTACATTATGCCTGGCCTGCGATAAGCGATGAGTCAGTCGCAGGTTTGAGATAGCTCAGCTAAATGGAAAGCTCCAAGTGTTGGAGGATTCTTTTGGCACACCCGATGATGTTGAGAGGCACAAGGACTAGTTGCACCACTCTTCAATGTCAAAAATGGATGGAGCCTCTATCACTGGATCATTACTATATATGATTGATCTGATAGAGCGCTTGAGCAAACTTCGAGCTTTTTCTTGCATGAATAACTTGAGAAAGATGCAATACTTTGAACTCGCTGCCAAAGTCCTATCCTCCCTTCCTTACTCATTATAGAATGGACAAAGTCTAAAGTAAACACATGGCTTAACTTTGGTTACTTTAGAACTGTTAAGAAGGATTCACCAGCTCCCATTAAAGAGTCGCGTGAAACTAATGGGAAGGTTCATCTTCTGGTTTTCTCAATCATTTAGGAAAGGGAAGGCAGGAACAAGAAGAAGAAAACCAAAGAAGGGGGCAAGTTCAGACTAAACATCAGTGCAGGCCAGACCAGGAAAATCAAGCCCGATAAGAGTTCAAGCTGAATGCTTCTTTTGCAAGGAAATGGGGCACTGAAAGAGAAACTATCCTCAGTACATTTGGCCTCCCTAGATCTGAATAGATAGGAAAGAAACAAGCTGTTGCTGGGCAAGGTTATTTATATGAAAATCTTTATAATTTTCTATTTGTGATATTACTAATTGAGGTATTGGGATATCGGTAGCCCTCCATATTTGTAATCTATTGCAGGGGTTGCAGGTCAGTAGAAGATTCGAGCAAAATGAGAGATTCCTAATGTTGAGATGAGATCAGTTCCAGTTCTAGCTTTAGAAATTTTAAAACTTGTATTTTGAATCTATATACTATTGTTTCTTAGTAATTATCATTTCTATGCCTAGTTTCTTTTTAAATATTATTTTCTATAGAAAAAATCTTTTGGCCATGAACAATTAAAAATTTCAAAAAAAAAAGGAGTTTTGTAATGTTATTATGAAGGTGTTATTGCTTTCTGTGGATAATTGAATAATGGTGATATATAAGTTTATCATAAAACCTTATTAATGTAGTCTATCTTACTGCAAGCATCGCTAGATCTAATAGTGTATCAGAATAATTACTTATGGCACTATAGGCTAGGTCATATATATAAAAATAGGATAACAGGGTTGACTCAAGAGGAAATCCTCAAATCAATGATTGTTGAATCACTTCCAACTTTATGAGTCCTATCTTCTTGTAAAATGATCAAGTCACCTTTTACTGAAAAAGGTTGAGAGACCCAATGAGCTCTTAGGTCTAGTACCAGTACTGATGTATGTGGACCAAGAAGCACAAGTGCAAAATGGATAATGTCTACTTCATCACTTTCACAGATGAATCTATCCAATAATGAATATGGCTATCTGATGAAACATAAGTCGGATTCTTTTGAAATATTCAAATGTTCCAAAGTGAAGTAGAAAAATAATTGAAAGGAGTATTAAAACTTTCTTCAATCTGACCGAGAAGAGAATATCTTTCTGATGAGTTTTTTACATATCTAGAGAGAAATAAATTCTTCTCAATGGACTCCTCTTGGAACACCACAACATAATGGTATGTCTGAAAGGAAGGAATCAAATTTTGTTAACATGGTCCCAATCCAGATGATGGAGTAGCTAGCTTCCATTATCATTCTTGGGATATGCACGGCTCGATCGCTATTATCTATTAAATAGGATTCCAAGCTAAAGTCTATAGTTAAAACCTATATGAGATATGGACAGAGCATAAACTAGCACTTTCACACCTAGGATTTGGGGTGCCCGGCGTTATGTCAAATGGTTAGTTACAAACAAACTTAGACCTAGACCTGATAAGTGTACATGCAATAGGTACCCAAAAGATCAAAAGGGTACTGATTTCTATCATGTGATGAACAAAAGATATCATCAGCCTTAGGACAACCCTTTTTAGAAAAGAAGTTTCTTGGTGAAGGAACTGTTGTCTCTAAAGTTGAACTTGATAAAGTTCAACAAGTAGAAAGTTTGACAAATAAATGTTGAAGCTAATCAGATTTGATTAGATCTATGGGTGCAGAATCGAATCGAGTCAGATTTGAGCTAAGTTGAGGATGAAGAGTCATCGTGTGACCGCCAAAAATAAGAATTTCCATCCAGAGTCAGGTGGTGGCTACGCAAGGACTCTCCGATGATCAAATCAGCTCTTCTGGCCAATAGAAATAGAGTGCTCAGGCAAGAATTCAACAAAGTTTCGAGAAGAAGAAGAGAACTAAGAGAAAAAATATTTGAAAGATTCCTTTTTAAGATGGAGTCTGTAGTAGACTGATAGTGATGGTTGTAATCGTCCGATAGTGGATCGCTCAAGGCACGGTGGAGTTATTACGGAAGAGATGATGGGTCCATTTATCGTGATGTGGCCGTTCGTTGAGATTATAATAGTCGATGTTCGAAAGAAAAGCGGAAAATTGGTTTGATGGAAAAGCTTTACATACATCAATCAGAGGAGTTCGGCACTCCTAAAAAGAATATAGGCTAGAGGAAGATCATTCGAAGGAAGCTAGCTGAAAATTTTGAAAGTAATCGCATTGGAGGAATCCAACTAAAGGAGAAAGTCTAGAAGGAGTTTAGCTCTTGGAAGGAATTCGACGTGAAGGAGAATTCGAAAATAGTTTGGCTTCGTGAAGGCATCCAACTGAAAGGTAGAGGTCCGAAAGGAGTTGACTCCTATAGGAATCAGAACTGAAGGAGAGGTCTAGAAGGAGTTCGGTCCTAGAGGCATCCGACTGGAAGGAGAGGTTCGAAAGGAGTTAGCTCCTGAGTTCAGCTCTTGTAGGCATCCAACTGAAGGAGAGATCCGAAAAGAGTTCGACTCCTAAAGAAATCCGACTGAAGAAAGTCTAGAAAGAAGTTTGGCTGGCCTAGAAAAAGTTCGGGACCGAAGGAGAAGTTTAGAGGATTCGACTCCTAGAGAGTTACGATCTCGAAGAAGAAGTTCGGAAGGAAGTTTGGCTCCTATAGGGCGAATCCAACTGAAGAGAGCGTCCAGAAGAAGTTTGGCCTCTTAGAAGAACTTACTGAGGAGAAGTTCCGAAAGGAGTTGGCTACGTGTGGTATAGGAATCGATTGAAGGAAGAATCCGAAAGAATTTTGGCTCCTGAAGGCATTCCAACTGAAGGAGAGGGTCGGAAGGAGTTTGGCTCCTGGAGGCATCTAACTAAAGGAGAGATTCGAAGGGTTTGGCTCCTATAGGAACTTGACTGAAGAGAAGTCCGAAAGGAGTTCACCTCCTGTAGGCATCAGACTGAAGGAGAGGTCTAGAAAGAGTTCAGCTCCTGAAGGCATCCGATTGAAGGAGAGGTCCGAAAGAAGTTCGGCTCTTAGAGAAATCCAACTGAATGAGAAGTTCAAAAAAAGTTTGGCTCCTGGAGGCAACTGACTGAAGGAGAGGTCCGAAAGGAGTTTGGCTCCTAGAGAAACTTGATTGAAGGAGAAATTTAGAAGGAGTTCGACTCCTGGAGAAACTTGACTGAAGAAGAAATTCAGAAAAAGTTTGGCTCTTGGAGGAACTTGACTAAAAGAGAAGTCCAAAAGGAGTTTGATTCTTGTAGGCAACCAACTGAAGAAAAGGTCCGGAAGGAGCTCGGCTCCTTTAGGAATCCAACTGAAGGAGAGGTTCAGAAGGAGTTTGGCTCCTGGAGGCATTCGACTGAAGAAGAGGTCCGAAAAGAGTTTGGCTCCTAGAGAAACTTGACTGAAGGAGAAATTCGGAAGAAGTTTGGCTCCTATAGGCATCCGACTGAAGAAGAAATTTGGAAGGAGTTCGACCGTTGGAGGAGTTCAGCCACTGAAGGAGTTTGGTTAGGGCCCAACCGCTGAAGGAGTTTGACTGGGGTTCGATCATTAGAGGAGTTTGATGGGGTTCAGCCACTAGAGGAGAATTTTCGATCTAAGCTCTTCCATGGTTATCAGTTGCATTAGGCTAAGCATCAGGCTGGACTTCAGCGGAAGCGGGGTTTATCCCTAATAATAGTATCTCCACTTTCGAGTTCAAAATTCAAAGGAAGGGAGTACAAAAAAGGTGACTGTCGAAGTCCTCTTTCGGGCTCTACACCCATTCAGATTGAAGCTCGGGAGAGATCTTATCTTCAATCAAGGTTGAAGGAGATCTTATCTCCTATTGAGATTGGCGTTGAAGCTCGGGGGAGATCTTATCTTCAACCGAGGTTGAAGGAGATCTTATCTTCTATTAAAGGGTTGGAGCTCAGGGGATATCTTATCTTCAGTCAAGATTGAAGGAGATCTTATCTCCTGTTGAAGTTGGCATTGAAGCTCGGAGGAGATCTTTTCTCCAGTCGAGTTGAAGGAGATCTTATCTCCTGTTGAAGGTTGGAGCTTAGGGGAGATCTTATCTCTCGCTGAAGTTGACGTTAAAGCTTGGAAGAGATCTCATCTTCAACCAAGGTTGAAGTTGAAGCTCAAAAGAGATCTTATCTCCAGCCAAGACTGACGTTGAAGTTGAAGCTCGGGAAAGATCTTATGTCCCATCGAGGCTGATGTTGAAGTTGAAGCTCAGGAGGAATCTTATCTCCAGCTGAGGTTGATTTGAAGTTGAAGCTCGGGGGAGATCTTATCTCCAGCTGAGGCTAACGTTGAAGTTGAAGCTTGGGAGAGATCTTATCTCCAACCGAGACTGACGTTGAACTTAAAGCTCAAAAGAGATCTTATCTCCAACTGAGGTTGATGTTGAAACTCGGGGGAGATCTTATCTCCAACAGAGGTTGAAGTTAAAGCTCTAGGGAGATTGATAAGTGGTAAAAATATACTAATAAAAGTATTAAATTATAAAATAAATTAATATATTTTGTTAGAAATTGATACTTTTATTAATCTTATATAGAAAATAAGGCCACCAATGTGAAGATCTTATTTTTCTGGTTCAGATGAAAAAAATTTCAGGCAAAACGGACTTCAAACGAGTCCAGAATTAAATTTCAAAAAAAAAAAAAACCACCGATGCAAGGATGACGTCAGCATTTTTCGTGGTGCACGATGGACCATCTGAAGGGTATTTTGGGAATTTCACAGCAAGAGGCATGCTCTGATTGGCTGAAGAACGTGGTGGTCCATGCAACACCGGGCTCGCGCATGGTCCACGGAGGGCAATTTGGGAATTCTGGCTGATCCAACGGGCGGTTTTCACTGAAAGCTTGATCGGACGGCCGAAACGAAGGTGCTGATGGATGGCATCGCATAGCTCCCGATCGAGATCCAACGGCTGAGATTCATCCCAACGTTAAACTAATAGATCTGAAGGCTTATTTCAATGCGATCGGACGGCCCAGATTTGATCCAACGGTTGATCCAACGGCTGATATTAAATCCAGACTTGATCTGGGTTATTTTAAGAGGTTTTTGAGTGGTTTTTGGACCGTTTGATCAACATCTAACGGCCAGAATTATTCAGATCTTAATTTGAGTTGTTTTAGGAGTCTTAAACCTAGTTTTTGATGGATTTTGGGGGAAATCAAACTCTTTATCTATAAAAAAGAGTTTATGGTTGTCGTGAAAGAAGAGAGGAATCAGAGAGAGATGGAGACAAAGAGAGAGACGGGGAGAAAGAGAGAGAGGGAGAAAGAGAGAAGAGAGAAAGAGAGAGGAGAGAGGATAGAAAAAAAGAGTAATTTGTGAGAAAATCAAAAAGGATTTTTGATTTTTCTTCGACGATCAAGACATCGATCAAGGAGCCTCTTCTTCTTCGCCAAGTTCTCCACATCAAGAGCAGCAGACAATCAATTTCAGCAATCAAACAGTCTAATTTCTCTCTATGCTTTTTATTTTATTTGCTATTTTTGAACTTGTTATTCATGAACTAAATTTTATTTTACTAAGGCTAAGGTGTAGCCACTCTTTTGATGCAATATTCAGTATGATTTATTTTTAAATTTTATTCATGAGGAGTATATAAATCTGATCTTAATGCTTTTAGATTACTGGCCATCTTCTAATTGATCTGATGAACATAGATGTTACGGACCAAGTACATCTATGTTAATGCTTCTTGATTATATACCTTGTATTATGAATCAAATTAGAATTCATATGCATGCAAAAATTTTAGTGCGCTTTGGACGCAGCGTATTTTAATTAGAGGGTTTCACAAAACCTAATGCATTAATATTTATTTAAATTACACCTGGACCAAAGGATAATTAATAAATATTAATAGTTTTGCTATGCCTGGACCAAAGGATAGTGAATAAATTAGGAGACTCCACCGTCACATGAAATAAAATTAATCTAAAAATCTGAATATTGTATTGACTGAGTTGGTGAACCGATTGCCTTAGTAATCCATTGCTCTTGAGTTTAAAACCCTAATAATTTACACTCTCTCTATTTAATTAAAAACTTTTAATTATTTTTTTTTATTTTCTTTAATTTCTTATTCTCATAAATCGATCTTCTAAATAAAGCATAGGAAAGAGCTTTTCAGTACTTATTTTTCAATCCTCTAGGGACGATACTCTACTCATTCACTTTATTACTTGATCGACTGGTGCACTTGCCATAGCTATAAATTAGCATGCATCAAGTTTTTGGCGCCGTTGCCGGGGATTGTGTCTAAAATAATATTAAAATTTTGATCCTAGCTTTACTTTAGAAATTTATTTTTAATTTTTATTATTAAAAAAAAAAATTTAGTGCATGACACGTACTGGACATAGTAACTTACTACCTTTAGATCCAGAAATTGAAAGAACCATTAGAAGACTACAACAAGAGAGAAACATGGCAGCTGAAGATCCTAACGACATCAATCTAGGAGTGGATATGGCGACTGAAGGACAGCATGAAGCTATTCGACCAGTACATCGTCCATTAAATGATTACATCACACCATCTATAGCCGATGCAGCTTCGAGCATCAGGAGACCGCCTGTACGAGCAAACAACTTCGAAATAAAGCCGGCGATGATCCAGATGATTCAATCAACTGTCCAATTCAGTGGACACATGCATGATGATCCGAATGCCCATATTTCTAATTTTCTTGAACTTTGCGATACTTTTAAAATTAATGGGGTGTCGGATGATGCTATTAGATTAAGGTTATTTCCTTTCTCTTTATGGGATAAAGCTAAAAATTGGCTTCATTCTCTTCCTGCAGGTTCTATCACAACTTGGGATGTTCTAGCCCAAAAATTCTTAGCCAAGTACTTTCCACCTTCCAAAACTGCTAAGATGCGCAACGATATCACTTCTTTTATGCAGATGGATATGGAGACACTATATGAGGCTTGGGAGCATTTCAAGAAACTGCTGAGGAGATGTCCACATCATCAACTACCCGTATGGCTTCAGGTACAAACTTTCTATAATGGTTTATCTCCTACTAATCGATTCTATGATTGATGCAGCAGCAGGAGGAACCATTAATCGAAAAATGGAGGAAGAAGCCTTCGATCTGATCGATGAGATGGCATCAAATAGCTATCAATGGCAGACAGAGCGCATGATGCCAAAAAGACTAGCAGCTGTGCAGGGAGTAGATTGCGTGCCAACTTTACTAGCTGAAATTGCAGCCCTTAGAGCCGAAGTCAACAACTTAAAGGGAACAGCTATGCATGTTCAGAGCATTACTTGTGACCTGTGTGGAGGAGGACACGATACGAGCAATTGCCAAACAGGTAATCCTTTTGCTAAAACAACTGATACAGCTAATTATATTGATAATTTTTTCAGGCCGCAACAAAACAATCCCTACTCCAACACATACAATCAAGGGTGGAGGCAGCACCCAAATTTCTCATGGAGCAATCAAAATGCAGCACAACAGCCACCCCCAAAATTCCAAGTACCTGAAAAGAAGTCCAACATGGAAGAGCTGATGGTCAAATTTATGCAAAACCAAGAAGCAACTATAAAAAATTTGGAAGCCAAACTTAGGCAGGACCAAACAGCAGCAATTCGAAACTTGGAGATGCAAATAGGTCAAATGGCTAAGATAATCTCCGAGAGACCTCAAGGATCCTTGCCAAGCAATACGGAGACAAATCCAAGGGAGCAAGTCAATGCTATCACCTTAAGAAGTGGTACAAAGTTAGAGGAGCTACATCAGAAGAAAGAGACTGAAGAGCCAACTACAAATAAGGAACCATCAACTCAAACTCATCAGTCACCAAAACAACCAGTAGATGGATGGTCTCCAGGTATATGATTTGCTGATCCAAATGTGAAGCCCTACGTGCCTGCCACTACCATTCCCAGAGAGACAAATACAGCATCCAGATAAGGAATTTTCTAACTTTTTCAAAATTTTAAAGAATTTACATATTAATATTCCTTTTGTAGATGCTATTACTCAAATGCCCAGGTATGCCAAGTTTCTCAAAGAAATCTTAACAAATAAGAAAAAGCTGAAGGAGCATGAGAGAATAAATTTGAATGAAGAATGCTCAGCAATACTTCAAAATAAATTACCACAGAAGCTAAAAGATCCAGGGAGTTTTACTATCCCCTGCATTATTGGTGATTGTAGTTTTGATAAAGTTTTATGTGATTTAGGAGCAAGCATTAATCTCATGCCTTTTTCTATTTTCAGAAAGCTGGGTCTAGGAGAACCAAAGCCTACCACTATTACTCTTCAATTAGCTGACAGATCCATTAAATATCCAAGAGGTATAGTGGAGGATGTCTTGGTAAAGGTAAATAAGTTTATTTTTCTGTTGATTTTATTGTTCTTGATATGGAAGAAGATTATGATGTACCCCTTATTTTAGGGAGATCCTTTTTAGCTACTAGAGGAGCTTTAATAGATGTTCAACAAGAAAAATTAATTCTTAGAGTCCAAGACACAAGTTACTTTTAATATTTTCAAAGATACTAAACATCCTGATGATAATCAAACTTGTTTTCTAATTGATATTATTGATAATCCATTATATGAGAATTCTGTAGAAAATACGTTTGAGACTATAAAAGCGAATAATGTCAAATTGAAAGAGGATGCAATCAAACATGAAAGTATTCCAACTGAAGTGGCACCGGATTGATCCACTTCAGAACTCAAAGAAAGTCAAGCTGAAGACTATAAATCAGAACTACTAGATAGGTTGTTTCTTTTCTTTTTAGTTTTGATCATTTTTCTTTTCTTTTATTTTTTTTAGTAATTTATTGTTGCTCTTTTACTGCTCTGGTGTGTATTTTCAATTTTGCAGAAAAATCAATGAGAACTCAAGCAAAATTTCAAAGCTCCAAAGAACCAGACTGAACCAAATCAGGTGTATTCCTTCCTATCCTTTATTGCACCCTTTATTTTTCTTTCTCCTTTAAAATAATGTAGAATAATATAATAAAAAAAAAAAACCCATGTGTCAAGAAGAAAATCTTAAGCAAGATAAACTGGATAAGTGATAAAAGATAGAATTATTTGCTAATGAATGTAATGAGTTAAAGAAGTAGATTAGTTGGTCAACTTTTAGTAGCCTACTTAGGTCATTAAAAGACTATTAGCACTTTTAATTGCACATGCACACTAACAAGGCAAAGTAGGTATTGATTATAAGGCCAACTGAGGATTCAATTATCACTAAAAATTGGTAATTAATATACATTCTAATAAAAGAAACTTGAATTTAAGGAAAGAGCTACCTGCCTATAAATAAAGTGCAAAAGATAGAGTATATGTGGATTGCCCAAAGCCTAGTAACTGGGTCTCTGCACCTAGGTCAAGTGTGAAAATTCATGTAAAATGGTGAAGAGAAGGCCAGGATGCTCAGCACAGTAAAAAAAAAAAAGAAAGAAAAGAAAAGAAAAGAAAAGAAAAGGCAATGTGAAAGCTACCTTAATTCATGAGTATAAAATTGAGAATGTATAGAAAATTGATCAAAATAGGTGATAAGAGAGGATACTTTTGTTCTTTTAATTTAATACTGAAATGCTAAAGTTAGTCATCACGAACACAAGTGCTATAGATCTTTGATGTACTTTAAGAAAATTTTTAATTGTATTGACTGAAAAATTTGCTTCTGAAGCTCAATGCTTAGTTAGCAGTATTTTTTAAACTTTTTGACCTTTAATCCTAGATTTTATCTTTGTGATGGATAATCTTATTGAAATATGGTATTAAATAAAACATTGCTAAGGGACTAGCAATGACTAAGTTGGAGGGTGTGATAAGTGGTAAAAATATACTAATAAAAGTATTAAATTATAAAATAAATTAATTTATTTTATTAGAAATTGATACTTTTATTAATCTTATGTAGGAAAGAAGGCCACCAATGTGAAGATCTTATTTTTCTGATTCAGATGAAAAAAATTTCAGGCAAAACGGACTTCAAACGAGCCCAAAATCGAATTTCAAAAAAAAAAAAAAATCGTCGATGCAACACTAACGTCAGGATGATGTCAGCATTTTTCGCGGTGCACGATGGACCATCTAAAGGATATTTTAGGAATTTCATAGTAAGAGGCGCGCTATGATTGGCTGAAGAACGCGGCGGTCCTCGCAACACTGGGCTCGCGCATGGTCCGCGGAGGGCAATTTAGGAATTCTGGCTGATCCAACGGGCGGTATTCATTAAAATTCGATTGAACGGTCGAAATGAAGACGCTGATGGATGGCATCCATAGCTCCCAATCGAGATCCAATGGCTGAGATTCATCATGACGTTAAACAATAGATCAGAAGGCTTCTTTCAACGTGATCGGACGGCCCAGATTTGATCCAACGGTTGATCCAATGACTGATATTAAATCAGACTTGATCTGGGTTATTTTAAGAGGTTTTTGAGTGATTTTTGGACCGTTTGATCAACATCTAACGGCCAGAATTATTTAAATCTTAATTTGAGTTGTTTTAGGAGTCTTAAACCTAGTTTTTGATGGATTTTGGAGGGAAATCAAACTCTTTATCTATAAGAGAGAGTTTATTATCGTGAAAGAAGAAAGAAATCAGAGAGAGACGGAAAGAGAGAAATAGAGAGAGAGAAATAGAGAGAGAGAGGGAGAAAGAGAGAAAGAGAAAGAGAGAGGAGAGAGGTAGAAAGAGAAGAGTAATTTGTGAGGAAATCAAAAAGGGTTTTTGATTTATTCGACGATCAAGACATCGATCAAGGAGCCTCTTCTTCTTCGCCAAGTTCTCCACATCAAGAGCAGCAGACAATCAATTTCAATAATCAAACAGTCTAATTTCTCTATGCTTTTTATTTTATTTGCTGTTTTTGAACTTGTTATTATGAACTAAATTTTCTTTTACTAAGGCTAAGGTGTAGCCACTCTTTTGATGCAATATTCAGTATGATTTATTTTTAAATTTTATTCACGAGGAGTATATAAATCTGATCTTAATGCTTTTAGATTACTGGCCATCTTCTAATTGATCTGATGAACATAGATGTTACGGACCAAGTACATCTATGTTAATGCTTCTTGATTATATACCTTGTATTATGAATCAAATTAGAATTCATATGCATGCGGGAATTTTAGTGCGCTTTGGATGCAGCATATTTTAATTAGAGGGTTTCATAAAACTTAATGCATTAATATTTATTTAAATTACACTTAAACCAAAGAGTAATTAATAAATATTAATAGTTTTGCTATACCTGGACCAAAGAGTAGTGAATAAATTAGGAGACTCCACCGTCACATGAAATAAAATTAATCTAAAAATTTGAATATTATATTGACTGAGTTGGTGAACCGATTGCCTTAGTAATCCATTGCTCTTGAGTTTAAAATCCTAATAATTTACACTCTCTCTATTTAATTAAAAACTTTTAATTATTTTTTATATTTTCTTTAATTTCTTATTCTCATAAATCGATCTTCTAAATAAAGCATAGGAAAAAGCTTTTCAGTACTTATTTTCCAATCCTTTAGGAACGATACTCTACTCATTCACTTTATTACTTGATCGACTGGTGCACTTGCTATAGCTATAAATTAGCATGCATCAGAGATCTTATCTCCAGTCGAGATTGAAGTTGAAGCTCGGAAGAAATCTTATCTCCAGCCGAGATTGAAGTTGAAGCTCGGGGAATAATTTTGATCTCGGATTTTCGCGCTTGCTGCTTGTTGCGGACGTCGAGCTCGTTGTGAACATCGGGCTTGTTGTGGACATCGAACTAGGATTTCTCTTGCAAACCACGATAATGTTTTGCCTTTCGCATTTGACGTAGTCAGATTGTCATGAGAAAGCATATGTAAGGATTCTCCATTGAGCTTGTTTCTTCTCTTTATCTTTGGTCTATGGGGTTCCAACCTTTGCTCATGCTAGGACGAGGTTCTCCTCCTATTTCTAATAGGCTATTGAGGCATATTTAGGATTGTTGCTGGGGCCTCTCCTCTCACCTTATCTAAAATAAATAAGGCCTTCAACTTTGCTCACATTAAGATGAGATTCTCCTCCTGTTCCTAACGGGTCGTGGGAGCACATAAGGGCCATTGTCCAGACCTCTCCTCCCATCTCGTCTAAAATGAACAAGATCTTCGACTTTGCTCAAAGTTAGGATGAGGTTCTCCTTCTATTCCTAATGGGCTGTGGGGGCACATAAGGATCATTGTCAAGGCCTCTCCCCCATCTCATCTAAAATAAATGAGATTTTTGACTTTGCTCACGTTAGGATGAGGTTCTTCTCCTGTTCCTAATGGACTGTGGGGGCACATAAGGACCGTTGTTAGGGCCTCTCCCCCCATCTCATCTAAAATGAACAAGGTCTTCGACTTTGCTCACGTTAGGATGAGGTTCTCCTTCTATTCCTAATGGACTCTGGGGGCATATAAGGGCCATTGTCAGGGCCTCTCCCCCATCTCATCTAAAATAAATGAGGTCTTTGACTTATCCACGTTAGGATGAGGTTCTTCTTCTATTCCTAACATGGCCACTTTTGATTATTTCTTTTCTGTCGTCACATAGTTTTTGCACCAAGAAACAATAATATTGAAATGGAGAAATTTTATTCAAGAAAAATTATCGGCAGTACATTCTCAGATTCTTTGAGTTTCAAGGTCGTGGGAGCATTGTTCCTCCGAGCTCCTTCAGGCGATAAGTTTTCGGATCGGATGACCTCCTCTACTTCATATGGGCCTTCCCAATCTGGGGGCAAGCTTCTCTTGGCTTTGAGGCTACGAGATGGTGGCTCGCTGAAGTACTAAGCCCCCTAGAGATAGCGTTGATGATGTCAAGAGGCGGCAGATCTCCTTGTTGTTCCTTCCTCATTGGTGGTTCTAGCTGCTATAGCGCCCTTGGCTGATCTTCTCTTCAGGCCAGCACTAAAGAATTCAAGCCTCTCCTAATGAGCTCCTCGCATCTGTGGCATTCTTCAGCATAGCCGTGAGGATACAAATAGTACTTGCTTTGATTATGCGTGAGGGAGTTATTCTTCTGATGTTAACTGATTCTTAATTTTCGAAACTAGTTTTAGGGCATCAAACATAGTTTGGAACCTTCTGAAAAGAGAACTTCTTCACGCCCTTCCGTCGGGGCTTCTTTGATGACGAGCTCGAGAAGGAGTTTGGGCTCACTTGCGCTCGAGGGTAGATCATGAGTGTGGCCAAACTTCATTCGACCTTCCATCAATCATGGGTTTACTAGACTCATCCGTCTGCTACTCTCCTGTGGCTCCCTCATCTCTCAATTTGAAGGCTTCTTCCGCTCAAACATATCCTTTAGCCTGAGCTAACAAATCGGTAAAGTCCGTGGGGTATTTTTTCTCTAGGGAGAATAGCAAATCATTCTTCTAAAGGCCGTCCTTGAGTACGATCATTGCAACAGACTGGTCCAGATTCTGAACCTCCAATGCAGCAGCATTAAACAGGGTGACATAAGTCTGAATAGATTCCTCCTCCTTCTGCATGATATTCATCAAAGAATCTGAACCTCGGTGCGGATGTCGACTACTGACGAAGTGAGCCATAAATTGATGGCTCATCTGATCAAAGAAGAAGATCGTACCCGATTTTAATGTCGATACTAGTTTCTTGCTGCTTCCTTTAAGGTAGACAAAAAAACTCGGCATAAGATGGCGTCTAGTGCACCATGGAGCAGCATCATAGTTTGGAAGGCCTCCAGGTGATCAACCGAATCAAAGGTTCCATCGTAGCTTTCAAACTGAAGAAAGCTCAAAGTTCGGTGGGATGGGCTCTTGCATAATCTTCTGAAAGAAAGGAGGGTCGGTGCAAATATCGTTACAGTGGATGGAGGGAGCGTGACAGAGTTCTTTGATTCATCGGCTCATTTTCTAAAGCTTTTGATCAAGGAGATATTCATGATCGTTAATCTCCAGGGTTTTCTGATCGAGTGGGTGTGAAGCCTCCCCCTAGGTCGAGTCATGGTCTGAGTAAGGGCCCTCCATCCTCTACTTCTTCTTTTCGAAGATCAAAGGTCGGGTAGCCCAAGTCGGCCATCCCCAAACTAGATCATGGGGCTCCGAGAAAGCCTACTCTGATCGAATCAGTGTCGGGGTCTATCGATGTATGGTCTACACCACCTCCATGAGATCGTGAACTTGCTGGACCAGTAGGTTAGACTACTCTGTATCCACCATGGCTATAGACGGAGCTTGAGTTGCCGAGATTGAAGTGGAAGTGAAAAGGTTTGGATAGAATCTGGCTATGGAGGCCGTTGATCATTGGGTTGAAGCTTTCTTGGAAGGCATTTTTTCTCAAAAAAGAATTCTAGAGAGGAAGAAGAGAGATCGCTACTGAGCACTCCTTTAAGAATAAGACATCCTCAAAAATAGAGGATCCTTCCACTAGTGCCAATCCTATTGGTGCAAAATTTGATCGATGCTAGATCGAGCTAGAGTTGAGGAGGAAGAGATCGCCATCGGTGACCTGCAAAATAAAGTCCTACCTGGAGTCGGTGGTGGTGGCTCCGGTAGGACCCTCCGATGATCAAGTCAGCTCTTCTAGCCAACAAAAATGGAGTACTCAAGCAAGAATTCAATAGAATTTTAAGAAGAAGAAGAGAGCTTAGAGAAAATGTATCTGGAGGATCTCTTTTTATAGATGAAACCTATAGCAGACTGAAAGTGACGACCGTAATCATCCGGTAGTGGGCCGCTCGGGGCCACATGAAGTTTGTTATGGAGAGAGATGTCTGTTGCCGTAATGTGGCTGTTCGTTGAGATTTAATAATCGAAGTTCAGAAGAAGCAGACGTTGGTTGGTGAAGAGCTTTGACATACATCAATTTTAGAAGAGTTCGGACTCCTAAAAGGAATATGGCTAGAGAAGATCATTCGAGAGGAATGCTAGCTGAAATCTGAAAGTAATCCACTAAAAAAATTTGACTGAAGAAGAAGTTCGAAAGGAGTTCAGCTCCTGAAGGAATTCGAGGAATCCAATTGAAGAAGAAGTCTGGACGGAGTTTGGCTCCTAGAGGCATCTAACTGAAAGAGAGGTTCGAAAGGAGTTCGGCTCCTGTAGGAATCCGACTGAAGGAGAGGTCCGAAAGGAGTTCGACTCCTGGAGGCATCCGACTGAAGGAGAGATCTGAAAGGAGTTTGGCCCTTGTAGGCATCCGACTGAAGGAGAGGTCTGAAAAGAGTTCGACTCCTGAAGAAATCCGACTGAAGGAGAAGTCCGAAAGGAGTTTGGCTCCTAAAAAAGTTTGATTGAAGAAGAAGTCCAAAAGGAGTTCGGTTCTTGGAGGAGTTCGGCTAAAGAAGTTCGGAAGGAGTTTGGCTTCTGTAGGTGATAGGGACATGATGCTGTCGTTAAGACACCGTGTTTATCAATTTAAATCCGACTCTTCACTTTTTAAATTAACTAAAAATTATGAAGAAAGTGGTGAGTCGAGTCGAATCCACAGAGAGGCAATGATTTATTTCTAAAATCTTTGATTCTTTTTTTTTTTTAAGAAAAGAAAGAAAGAATTTTTTTAAAAAATTAAAGTCAAAAACTAGATCTATAAATAAAAATAGAATTTAAATTATGCAAAAATAAATTTGATACTAAGATCTACTATTTAGATCTTAGCAACTACTTATAGTAAAATTAAAAAGCAATAAAGAACAAATAATTTAAAGAGCTAGAATTGAAAAGAATAATGAAACTTTCTTTATTAAATTTAAAACTAAGATGCAGAATTTAAATACAAGAAATTAAAGAAAATTCAGAATTTTAATACAAGAAATTAAAGGAAAAAGACTAGATGGAGATCGCAGATCAGCGTAGGCATGAAGATGGCGTAGAAGACCGGCTCTTCTTCTCAGCACCGCAGCTTTGAAGCAACCTTTAATCCAGAGCTTGACTTCCACCCTATACCTTAGCTTCCCTTCCAACCCTCCTCCCTTTCTTAGAGGCTTAGGATCCTTTTTATAGAGCTAGAAGAGGTAGATATTTATTTCTAAAAGCAATATGGGACTAATTACCTTTGTAATCATAAAAATCTGAATAAAATTTGAATAAAAACAACTCTGTTATGACTCTGGTAAATCTGGTAAAATCTGGCTATTCGATAGGAATCCAACGGTTCAAAAATCATCAAAATCGGATGCCTATCAGCCCAGATCAGGTCGGATTAAATTCTGGCCGTCCGATCGCGCTTGATCGAGGAAATCTGGCCGCAAATCGTGCTTCGGGAGTCCTGATCACCGTCGGGAGCATTCTGGACCGTCGGATCGAAGCTGGAATCAGGCGCTGCCATCCGATGGTGATCCGAGTGAAATTGGCAACCGAAAAAAATGCTGACCGTCCGATCTTAACCGCAATCAACCGCAGCCGTCCGATCGCGCAATCACTGTTCCCATGGACCGCGTAGACCGGCCGCACCGCACACCGCAACCAATCAATGCTTCTGTCACCGAGTGAAATGACCAGATTGCCCTGTGAGCCGCGATAAATTTCTGTAGACCCTTTAAGGGTCTAGGTCCACCACGTGGCAGATCTCTGATTCGTCGGATTTCTGCTGAGCTGGCGGTCCACGCCTGGATCGTAGACCGGCTGATGGCTTCAATGGCTGAGTCGGCTTTGATGGCTTGGCTTGGCTTGGTGGCTCGGCTTACGGAGCCGGCTGAGCCATTTTCTTTTTTTTTATTTAATTTTTATTTATTTTATATTTCTTTAAAAATTCATATCTTTTCCATTTTAGCTCCGTTTTACTTGAAATTTATTTCGTTGTGATCAAAAAAATGAGCTCTTTCTTATTGATAATAAAATTTTATTTTTTAATTTTTATTATTTTTTAATTAATTTTTTAATTAATAAAAATATGAATTTTTTCAAAAATTATATATAAATTGATTGATAATTCTTAAAAATTAATATAAATTAATTAATAAATTAATACTTTTATTGGTGAATTTATTGATGCTTATCACACCCCCCAACTTAAGCTTTGCTCGTCCTCGAGTAAAGAAAGAATTTAGTTTAGATCAATTACCATATTTTGTTGAGATCTTCCTTCACAAAAATAAATCTAGAATTTAAGATCAAAAGTTTAGACAGTATCACTAACTAAGTATTGAGTTTCAGAAGTAAATTTCATGGCAGATTAATCAGAAACTTTCTTAGAGTTCATCTAAAGATTTTCAGCACTTTGTGTCGTGAATACTAACTTAGCATTTGGGTGTTGATTCAAAGGGCAAATGAATCTTCTTTTTATCACCTATTTTGGTTAGTTTTCTATATACTCCCAAGTTAAGTGCATGAATTAAGGTAGCTTTCACACTGCTTTTTTTTTTTTTTTTTTTTTTTTTTGAATTGTGCTGAGCATCCTGGCCTTCCCTTCACCATTTGATGTGAACTTCTACACTTGACTTAAGGTGCAAGAGTTCTAGTTTAGGGCAATCCACATATACTCTATTTTTTGCACTTTTTTTTTTTTTTTAAATTTAGAAAGCAGGTAGCTCTTTCCTTAAATTCAAGTTTCTTTAATTGAAGTATATATAAACCATCAATTTTTAGTGATAATTGAATCCTCAATTTAGCCTTATAATCAAACACCTGCTTTACTTCATTAGTGTTCATGTGCAATTAGAAGTACTGTTAGTCTTTAAATGACCTAAGTAGGTTGCTAATGGTCTGACCAAAGTAATCTGCTTCTTGACTCGCTACCATTATTAGTTAATACTTTCTAACTTTATTACTTTTCCTAGTTTATTTTGCTTAAGATTCTCTTTCCCAAAATATGGTTCATCCAAAATTTGATTATTATTATATATATATATATATTTTAATTATATTTATTATTATTATTATTATTATTATTATTATTATTATTATTATATTATATATATTTTTTATTTTATTTTTTTATTATTTTTATTTTTTTATTTATTTTTATTTTTTTTTATTTTTTTTATTTTTATTTTATTTTTATTTTTTATTTTTTTTTTTTTTGAATTTTACCCCCAACTGAATTGACATTGTCCTCAATGGAAGGGAGACAAATAAAAGGGTGAAAATTATGTTTGTTTATTTAGATGGGTCTTGAAGCTTATGATCCTTCTCCAGTCTTTTGTGGTCCTTCTCCAACTTAGCCTAAAAAGAGACTAAAAAGAATAAATTAGATTCAAGAAGTATTGGGTTGCCTCCCAATAAGCGCTAAGTTTATTGTCTTCAGCCAGACAAAATGCAGTTTAATTCATTGTGGTTCTATTAATTGCACTTGATCAATATTTTCGATTTAATGATATCCCTTCGATATATGGTTTAAGCCTTTGGCCATTTACCTTAAAAAAATTTTTAGTCCTGGGATCATAGAGTTTAATTGCACCATGTGGGAATACATGATTAACTATATAAGGTCCATCCCATCTGGATTTTAGTTTTCCAGGAAATAATCGAAGCCTTGAGTTAAATAACCAGACTTGTTGATTTGGCTCAAAGGTTTTTCTTGAAATATGTTTATCATGGAAGGCTTTCATTTTTTCCTTATAAATTTTTGAATTTTCATAAGCTTCTTGCCTTAATTCTTCTAATTCACTTAATTGTAACATCCGATTGGAACCAGCTTTGTTTAAATTAAAATTTAATTATTTTATTGCCCAATATGCTTTATGTTCAAGTTCTACCGGAAGGTGACATGCTTTTCCATAGATTAATCTATAGGGAGACATTCCAATGGGGGTTTTATAAGCTGTCCTATAGGCCCATAATGCATCATCCAATCGATCTGACCAATCTTTTCGATCAGGCCTAATAGTCTTTTGTAAGATATTCTTGATTTCCCTATTAGAGACTTCTACCTGACCACTTGTTTGCGGATGGTATGGTGTAGCTATCTTATGTGTCACCCCATATTTTCGTAATAAAGTTCGAAATTGATGATTTGTAAAATGGGTACCCCCGTCACTAATGATAGCACGTGGAAATCCGAACCTGGAAAAGATATTCTTCTGAATAAATTTTAGGACTACTTTATGATCATTGGTTCGAGTTGCTATTGCTTCAATCCATTTAGAAACATAATCGACAGCTACCAAAATGTATTCAAATCCATTGGAAGGTGGAAAAGGTCCCATAAAATCAATTCCCCATACATCAAAAATTTCAACCACTAAAATGGGGTTCAAAGGCATCATGTCTTTCTTTGAAATATTCCCTAAGGCTTGACACTTAAAACACTCCTGACTAAAAGTATGGGCATCCTTAAATAATGTTGGCCAATAAAAACCACTTCTGTAACACTTTGGCCGCAGTTTTTCGTCCAGAAAAGTGTCCTCCACAAGCAAGAGTATGACAAAATTGTAAGATACTCCATTGTTCAGATTCAGGAACACATCTACGAATGATTTGATCAGCACAAATTCTAAAAAGCTCAGGATCTTCCCAAAAATAATATTTGATTTGAGCAAAGAATCGATCCTTTTCATTCTTAGACCAGCCATCAGGAATTTGTCCTATGACTAAGTAATTGACAATATTTGCAAACCAAGGAGTCTTTGTATGTGAAACTGTTAACAATTGTTCATCTGGAAAAGATTCTCTGATTGATACAGGTTCATTATCTTTCACTAGGATCCTAGACAGATGGTCTGCTACAACATTTTTAGATCCCTTCTTATCTCGAATTTCAATGTCAAATTCTTGTAACAGTAAAATCCATCTAATTAATCATGGTTTAGCATCTTTCTTTGAGAGCAGGTATCTCAAGGCTGAATGATCCGAGTAAATTATGATTTTTGATCCTAATAAGATATGATCTAAACTTTTCTAGGGCAAACACAATGGCTAGCAACTCTTTTTCAGTGGTGGTATAATTCATTTGTGCTTCATTCAGAGTTCTACTAGCATAATAGATCACTACAGGACATTTGTTTACCCTTTGGCCTAGGACAGCTCCTATGGCAAAATCTGAGGCATCGCACATAATTTCAAAAGGTAGTGACCAATTAGGAGGTTGTATGATTGGAGCTTTGGTCACAGCTTCTTTTAAGATTTCATAAGCTTTAAGACAATTTTCATCAAAGTTAAAAGAAACATCCTTAGCAAGGAGATTACACAAAGGACGAGAAATTTTAGAGAACTCTTTGATGAAGCGACGATAGAATCCTACATGACCAAGAAAAGATCGAATTTGTTTGACAGAAGTGGGAGGAGGAAGTTTAGAAATTAGTTCAACTTTAGCTTTATCTACCTCAATCCCTTTCTTAGATACTATATG
>QRFJ01001540.1:323763-361018 GCA_006176705.1 Cocos nucifera | reverse complement strand
ACTGGGGTTTGGTCGCTGGAGGAGTTTGGTGGGGTTCGACCACTGGAGGAGAATTCTTGATCGAAGCTCTTTCGTGATTATTAGTTGTATTAGGCTAAGATCAGACTGGACTTCGATAGGAGTGGGGTTTATCTCCAACAAGATCAAATCTGAAACCTAGTGAACCTGCACCATTAAGGCGATTTGGCATAGTACCGCACCATTCGGACAGATACAATGGATTCTTGGTCCAAGATGGTGATCCCATCAAACTCGATGAGAACGATGAGGATCCGATCACTTATATGGATGCGATGTAAAGATCTGACTCTAAGAAATGGCTAGAAGCCATGAGATCCAAAATGGATTACATGAAGGTCAATGCTGTATGGACATTAGTTGATCCACCTGAAGGGGTTAAATCCATTGGGTATAAATGGGTCTTCAAAAGGAAGAGGGGCATAGACAGAAAGGTGGAGACCTATAAAGCTCATCTGATTACCAAGGGGTATCATCAACATTATGGTATTGACTATGACGAGACGTTTTTTCCTATGGCAAAGCTCAAGTCCATTCGGATCATGCTTGCCATTGCTGCCCATTTGGACTATAAGATCTGGCAGATGGATGTGAAGATAGCTTTCCTAAATGAAGAGCTAATCGAAGAGGTGTATATGATACAACCTGAAGGGTTCACATCCGCGGATGAGTCCAAGATGTGCAAGCTTTAGAGATCCATTTATAAATTGAAGCAGGCATCTCGGAGTTGGAACATGCATTTTGATAAAGTGATCAAAATGTATGGCTTCATTAAGAACGAAGAAGAACCCTATATTTATAAATGGGCAAATGGTCTAGTAGTGGTATTCCTTATTTTGTACATGGATAACATTCTCTTAATTGAGAATGATATCCCCGCACTACAAGGAATAAAAGTATGATTGTCTTCATAGTTCTTCATGAAGGACTTGGGTGAAGCATCCTACATCCTAGGGATGAAGATCTATAGGGATAGATCTAAAAGGATGCTTGGTATATCTTAGTCCACGTACATAGAAACTATGCTGAAGAGGTTCAGCATGGAGAATTCCAAAAAGGACTATCTCTCGATAAGCTAAGAAATTTCTCTCTCTAAGAAGGATTGTTCGACAACTCCTAAAAAGAGAGAGCGTATGAGTAGAATCCCATATATTTCGATAGTGGGGTCTATTATGTATGCAATGACATGTACGAGACCAGACGTGGCATACTCACTAGGAGTGGTGAGTAGATACCAGTCAGACCTTGGAGAAAATTACTGAAAGGTGGTTAAAATCATCCTTAAGTATTTGAGAAATACTAAGGACCAATGGTTGGTTTATGGTGAGTCAAATCTGAAGCTTATGGCATTTATAGACTCTAGCTTTCAATCTGACCTTGGTGACAGTAAAAATATGTTGGGGTATATCTTTACTCTAAATGATGGATCCATCTGTTGGAAAAGTTCTAAGCAGCATATAGTGGCTTACTCTGTTTGCGAAGCAGAGTACATGGCAGCATCAGATGCAGCAAAGAAAGCTATGTGGCTGAGAAAGTTTATCACCGAGCTTGGAGTAGCACCCTCCATTGATGGTCCAGTCCTGCTCTACCGCGACAGCACTGGCGCCATAGCTCAAGCAAAGAAATTGAAGGCACACCAACAGACAAAGCATATTCTGCACCACTTTCATTTGGTCCGTGAAATCATGGATCGTGGTGATGTCGACCTTCAGAAGATCGACGGAAAAGAGAACCTAGTTGACCCTTTCACTAAAGCCCTAGCAATCAAGAAGTTCGACAACCATAAGTCGAATATAAGTATTAGATACTATGCCGATTGGCTTTAGGATAAGTGGAAGTTGTTGAAAATTATGTTCCAAAGCCAATCATCAGCCTATTGACGGTTGAGCTATTTTATAATTATAATTAATTTATTAATTAATAAAAATATTTTGACATCTTTTTCTTCATAAGTTTACATCTTCTAATGAACTCCATTATCGTGATGAAGTTCTTAGGACTGTTTAGTTTCGATAAAGAGAGGATTTATCGATTAGTCCTTAAATTTGTTCACAATCAAATGATAGACTGTTAATTAGGATAACAGCGTCAATTGAGCATAGGTCGCTATATGCTATATAGGTTAGTTATCCTCTTAACCAAGGAGGGTGGAGACACTGGTATGGCATACAGGTAAGATGTATGGGTACATCATCACTGAACGTGACCAACTTCAGAGCATTTTACTGTTGAGAATGTCTTTGATAGGATATAGATATAAATATCCCTTAGACTTGAGATCACCTCAGTGACTTGCAAGCAACTCACTGTGCTTTGGTATCGGACTAACTAAATTTTTAATTCAGCAATAGAAGGCTTCTGGGTATAGTCAAGTACTTGCGAAGTTGGAGTGTGATCAAGATGGATTTGACCACTCCAAGAGTTGGAGAAGAATGTATCACTGTATTTCAATATAGCAAAATCTTGGCTAGGATAATCCATCAGATGGATTTGATATTTTGAAATATAATATGGATAACCTGATCAGAGTTGACAGTTGAACTCTGAGGTATCCTACGAGCATTATGGTCAAGGGGATGAATTATATGGAAACTATACTCGCATGGATTCTAAGGATGGTGTTCTACACCTTCGACCTATCCGACCGTCGGATATCATTGCTAGATGATCACTCTAATTGATATAAAAATTTATTTCTATACTACCAGCTTAGGTTCGAATCTATGAGGTCACACACATTAGAGCTTACGATCTAATCAGAAGGTTGATCAATGATTAAGAATCGTTCTAGGGTTAAATAATCAATATGATTTGTATTTAACCTAGTGCAAGTGTTGCAGGAGGATCGATTAGCAAGTGGATAGCTAATTGGCTTAATTTGATTAAATCAATAGGCTGAGATTATGTCTAATTAAATATAATTTAATTATATTTGCTTTGGGCTTGATTGGATCAAGTTCAATTAGTTTATTGGATAAGCCAAGTGCAAGAAAGAACTAGTCCTAGTCTAACTAGGACTCGGATTATTCTAATTTTTTAATTTAATTAAAAAATAAATTAAAATTAAAATTAATTTAATCTAATATAATTAAATTTTTAAATGGGTTAGGATCTTATTTAATTGGGTTGGTTTAATCTTGATTTTATTTGGTTAAAAAATCTTGTTTGACCAAGTCAAAATAGGAGTCCTAGTGTGACTAGAACTCCCTATCACTTACGCCATTTAATCCTCATGCCCCATGCCCTTTTTATTTTGTTTCTTACATGAAAATTCTTCACTCCCATGGCTTCTCATGCCCCTTTCTCTCCTCCCTTTCTCATAAGGTAATTTATTGGAAGACCAAGTCAAAAAAGGAGTTAGTTTTTCTTAGGATTCTATGAGATAGAATCCTTATTGACCAAAACACCTTCCCTTGAGTGTCATCCCCTCTTTTAATTAATTCTTCTCTTATTCTATGAAAATAATCTTCTTTTCTGTGTGCCCTCCCATGTTGGTCCACACCAATAACTATGAACGAGGCACCCAAAGGTGCCCAAGAGTCTCTTGGACGCCCCAACAACTTTCTATGTTTGGATATTCCTAGTCTAAGATTTTGATCTAACTTGGACTCTTCTTTTTCTCTATTTATTGGATGAATTTTATTCTAATTTTTTTATAGAATATAGAGCTTTGAAAGAGATTTAAGATGTGCAAAAATCAGAGAAAGAGGGTCCTTGGGCATGGGGGTTCCATAGGCACCAAACTAGGTGTCTAGGTGAGAAAAAAGAGAAGAAGAAGAGAATCTTCTTCTAGGACTATTTTATTTTCAATCTCTCCTTTTTTTGAGTTTTTTCTGAGAGAGTCTCAGATCAGTAAACTCTCATCTTTCTTCTCATATTTTAGAGTATCTAAATTTTGAAGAAGAAAGCATCGGATCAACCGTCGAAGAAGGATCAGTACAGTACTAGCATGCTGTGCTAATTTTCTGCATCAGACTTCAGATCAGATATCGTAGGCTTGTGTGGATGACTCCTAAAGGCCAGATGCATATGCAGCTTATGACTTCATCCTCAAGCTCTAATTAGTAAGTTAGAATGTCTAACTTGCTCAGATAATAGATCTGATCTATTAACTTCATACCTGCATTTGATGTAGTGTAAATCTAGGTTGATTTGATCAATATTTTACTTTTCTATTTGATTTTAATTTTTAATTTAATATCATGCCTTGATCATATAATAGATCTAAGATCTAAGTGTTTACATATTTATTTAAATAAATATTTTATTTATTTAAATCTTTCGCTATAAGATCTTGAAAAAGTTTTCAAGATCTACCTATAAAATCCTAGATCTAGTTCCTTCACCATCCAAGCTGGCTACACTCGCTCCGAATGAACTTCCGAAAGAAGTATACTTTGAAGTACTGAAATGTCCAAGTTTGGAAGAGCCGCAGTCTACAATGCAAATTGATCGTGAGCCCTGCTGGATTGACCCGTTGGTTGCTTATCTCAAAGACGGGATTCTCCCTTATGATCCAAAAGAAGCTCGAAAGTTTAAAAATCAGGCCTCCCAATATGTCCTTTATGAAAATAAACTATATAAAAGATCATATTCCTTATCACTTTTAAGATGCCTTCAACCCTTCGAGATCAATTTTGTATTGTGGGAGGTACATGAAGGAGTTTATGGAAGCTATCTAGGTATCAGATCTTTATCTCACAAGCTGTTTCAACAAGGTTACTACTGGCTGACCTTATATCGGGATTTCCTGGACTATATTAGAAAGTATGACCGTTGTCAGAGAAATGGTAGTATTTAGAGACAACCGGCCTTCGAGCTTACCTCCTCGAGTGCCCCTTGGCCATTTGTATAATAGAGGTTAGATATACTCGGCCCCTTTCTGATGGCATCCGAACAATAAAAGTTCCTCTTGGTTGTAATTGACTACTTCACCAAATGGGTCGAGATCGAACCCTTGGCTAAAATTACTGAAGCTAAAGTACAAGACTTCATCTAGAAGTTGATTGTTTATGGATTTGTCCTGCCTCGAATCTTTATAACAAATAATGGTCGATAGTTTGCTAGAGCAAAGTTTGCTGAGTTCTATGAAGACTTAAACATTTCCCATAACTTCACATCTGTAGCTCATCCACAAGTAAATGGTAAAACAGAGGTGACTAACAGAACCTTGCTATAAGGTATTAAGACGAGACTTGAGAGAGCAAAGGAGACTTAGATAGATGAACTCTATCATATACCTTTTGCATACCGAACTACTCAAAGACTATCGACTGGAGAGATCCCTTTCACCCTAGCCTTCAGAATAGAAGCGATTATCCCAATCAAGCTCAAACTCTCAACAACACGTGTAGTGACCTTTAATGAGCAGCGTAATTCACAGGACCTTAGGGCTAACCTTGACTTGCTAGTGAAAAAATAGGATGAAGTTCAAGTTCCAATGGCTGTCTATAGATGGAAGGTGGTCCGATATTACAACTCCAGAGTTAGGGATAAGGTATTTAGAGTGGAAGACTTGGTGCTTCAACGAGCTATCATTTTACAGCTCTAGAACCAAGGAAAGCTTGCCCCAAATTAGGAAGGACCCTACGAAGTCAAGGAGGTCGTCCAGCCCAGAATATATTTCTTAAAAGAGCTTAAAGGAGCCGACCTACCCCAACCATGGAACTCAGAAAATTTAAGAATGTGTCATCAATGACTTTGCGGCAACAAATATTTTTACTTTAGCATCTCAGTTCTTGTTGCAAAACTATAATGATAGGAAAAAACTTTCTGAACTTCGCCGCACGATGAAAATAATTATGTTAGGAATAGGAGGTAAACCTCATCCTAACATAGGCAAAATGAAGACCTCATTAATCTAAGATGAGATGAGGAGAGAATTTCTTTCAATAGCCCTTACGTGCTCGTACAACCCTCTTAGGAACAGGAGGAGAATCTCATCCTAACATGAGTAAAGCGAAGACCTCGTTAATCTACGACGAGATGAGGAGAGAGATCCTTTCAATGGCCTTACATACCCCTACAGCTCTATTAGAAACAGGAGGAGAACCTCATCCTAACATGAGCAAAGCAAAGATCTCATTAATCTAAGATGAGATGATGCGAGAGGCCCTTTCAATAGCCCTTATGTGCCCCTACAGCCCTGTTAGGAATAGGAGAAGAATCTCATCGTAACATGAGTAAAGCGAAGACCTCATTAATCTAAGACAAGATGAGAGAAGAGGTTCTTTCAACGATCCTTATGTGCCCCTACAGTCTTGCTAGAAATAGGAGGAGAACCTCATCCTAACATGAGCAAAGCGAAGACCTCACTAATCTAAGACGAGATGAGGAGAAAGGCGCTTTCAATGGCCCTTACGTGCCTCTACAGTCCTATTAGGAATAGAAGAAAAATCTCATCCTAATATGAGCAAAGCGAATATCTTATTAATCTAAAATGAGATGAGAGGAGAGGCTCTTTCAATGGCCCTAACATGCCCCTACAGTCCTATTAGGAGTAGGAGGAGAATCTCATCCTAACATGAGCAAAGCAAAGATCTCATTAATCCAAGATAAGATGAGGAGAGAGGCCCTTTCAATAGTCCTTACGTGCTCCTATAACCCTATTAGAAATAGGAGGAGAACCTCATCCTAGCATGAGCAAAGCGAAGACCTTGTTAATCTTAAGACAAGATGAGGAAGGAGATCCTTTCAATGGCCCTTATGTGCTCCTACAGTCCTGTTAAGAATGGGAGGAGAACCTCATCCTAATATGAGTAAAGCGAAGATTGCATTAATCTAAGATGAGATGAGAAAAGAGGCCCTTTCAACGGTCCTTATATGCCCCTATAGCCCTGTTAGGAAAAGGAGAAGAATCTCGTCCTAACATGAGCAAATCCAAGACCTCGTTGATCTAAAATGAGAAGAAGGGAGAAGCCCTATCAGCGACCCTTATACGTATCACCCCTACGGCTGTGGCATAAATAAAAAAGAGGATTACTTTATTCTAGTTTGTGAAAAGGTCTTTAGTTCAGTATCCATAGCAACTATCTCAATAGAAGATAGAGTAAAGAAAACAAAGCCATCAACAAGTGTTGGATTTGCACAAGACAAAAGACAACAAAAGAAGGTACCATTTTATTAAAAAGTAAAAGTTCGTTACAAAATGAAGGTGAGAGCAAAGGTCTGCAAGATCAATTACATAAAAAAAAAAAGGAGAATAGAGGTCAAAGTCCTAAGATGGACTGGATTCCTCTAACTTTGGACTATCGGCCCCAACCATCACCAAAGCTTATTTCAGCCTAAAGATCTTCTCTTCAAGTTCCTTCCTTTTCAGCAGGCTATCAACAAACATCCTGTCGGCCCACTGAAATTTGTCTTCAAGCTCTCCCATTGCTTCCTCAAAACCTTAGACTTGACCTCCGCATCTTTAATAGCTTGTTGCTTGCAAGTCAACTGAAGCTTCAACCACTAGACTTTGGCTTTCTCTATCCCAACCGACTCTGAAAGCTTGCCAACGATCCTCTTCAAAGAGGCAATCTTCTCCAACTCCCTACTTGTACCAGCTTGATAGCGGTCATCCAATCACTTTGGAGCCGAACTACTTCGCTGTTAGTAGCATGAAGCTTCTACTCCAATGATAATATCCTTCCACTTCAACCCATTCAATAAGATTGATAGGCAAGCTCGACGTCGTGCAATTGCTTCTATAGTATAGAGAACCTCTAGGACCAATCCCATTCCTACCGAGCCTTGTCGGTAGACCACGATGAACTTCCTTCCAATAATTGAATTTTCTCCTTCACTGCTTTGAGCTCAATCTCAAGGGAACTGATCTTCGCCGTCAATGCCCAAGACTTGTCACTAGCACTTTTCTTGAGCTCAGCTAATTCTCTCTCAAAGTTGTCCTTCTGAATGCTGAAACTTGCAGAGTCCTTCCTATACAATTTCTGAAGGTGGGTGACTTCAATCGTCACCTCTGAAACATTCTTCCAAGATCTCTAAGGCTCATCCTTGGTCTTCTTTAGCTTCTTTTTCAAATGATGAACCTCTTTTTTTCAAACTTTTAATCATTGATTTTAATGAACTCCCTAAGGCAGTGGATCGACATCGATCGAGGACTGCATCCAATGCACAAAAAATACTCAAAGGTATTGACAAAAAGAAGTATGCTTTCATTTAACCAAAAGTATTTCAAGTACAAAGTAAAAAAATAGAGAAAAAAGGAAAAATATAACTACTCGAGGTTTTCAACCTCGAGAAGTGCAGCGGTAGAAGAAGTTAGGGTGCTCTCGGTTGCTTCTAGTTCTTGCGCAGGCTCGGATGCCTCCATGGCCGGCTCGGATGAACCAAGGATGGACTCGGCATGAGAAAGATCGACCGTAGCATTGGATGGCCCTACCTCTTCACTGGGATCCTTCTCCTCTAAAAAGCTAAGATCAAGTTTAGGAAATTTTTGGGCCACTCTATCTTTATAGAGTTTGAAGCCCTTGATAAATGCCTGCTGGCCGAACGCGATATTCAGCTTCTTCATTTTGGAGGAGGCTTTGAATTCCTCCACAGCGCGAGCCACCACCTTCGAGACTGACTTCACCTCTTGAGCCTCCAGTTTGACAGCTTGACCCTCAACTTCCTTCCTCTTCTCCTCCTTCAGAGCCAATGCAACCTTAAGTCTGGCTAAGATGAACTCCTTTTTTTTGGAGTGCATCCCGGTGGCTCTCGACTTCCACCGCCTTGTCCTTCATGAAGCGCTCAACCTCAATGGCCTTTTTTCAAAGGCGATTGATCCTAGCTTGAATATCCTCATGGACCTTTAGTGCTTCCACCTCCTGGCAGTGCCCCTTTTTAAGGTGGGTGAGTACTTGGTGACCAGATTGCCACAGACAAACGATGTCAGGATAAAGAAAAGAAAAATGAGAAAGAAAACTCAATAAGGTGGTTATCTTGAGGATGGTCCTAAGGAAACTCCAAATGAGCTCCATCTGATCGAGGTTGGCCATGCAGTCCACCACCTCGGGAAGGGCGAACTTATCAATCAAATCCTGGATTACATCCAGATTATCGAAGGGGTCTTTTCTCGAACCATCACCATCGTTGTCGCTCAGCTCACCTAGATGAGCCTTGCGGGCAATCTTCATGATAGCTGACTTTTTCTTCTTCCTCTCCTTTTCTTTCTCTATCTTGGCAGGAGGTTCGGGAGCTTGATCCCCGATAGGAGGACTCGAGGATTCGAGAGGAAAAGAGCCTCCTTCGGCAGCATCGACCTCGACAGTCGGGATGACTTCGGCAACCTCGAGGCCAACATCGGTGGTGGCAGGAGCTATAGAGCTTGGAGCACTGACCTTCACCCTCTTTGAACTTTTGCTCATGGCCTTCCCTTTCCTCTTCCTCTAGGCATAAAGATCTTTAGTAAGCATCCCCATAGCTTCGGTATCCATCTTTGCAACAAGAAAAAGTTTCAATTAGCTAAAATGCATCTAAAATCTCATTACCAGTGGGGTTGAGAGGTCTTATGCCCAGATTGAACAAGGTCTTCTCTTTTAGAAGGTTGGAAAGAAGAGGAGCTCGGTATGCCTTAAGCTTATTGGAAGATTCGAGGTCAGCTTTGTCTAGATAAGGAGCTTGGCGAACTAATTTCCTAAGGAAGCCCCAGGGAGGGAGATCCAACATTAAAATCGGACAGTGCATGAAGAAGTACTTTTTCTTTCAGTTATGAATGAAAGAAGGAGCACCTTTTAGAAGCTCCTTCTTCTCAAACTAGAGGAAAAAGTACCATCAGTCCTTGGTGAAAGGATGGCACTTAAAGGTATAAAAATTTCTAAAGAGTGAGATAGTCAGATGAAACTCGACTAGATGGCAAAGAAAAATTCGATTACAAACCTAAAAGAATTTGGTACTACAGAGGCAAGGAAGATATTTAGAAAGCAAAAGAGTGCGACTATGAAAACGGAGAGTGGAAGTCGAAGTCTGGCCTACAAAGATTTTAAGTACAGACAAAATCGATCGACCAGAGGAGAACTAGCTCGATCACCTGATCGAGGAAGTTTGAGGTCATACTCTTGAGGGATCCCATACTGAATCCTAATTAAAGATAGGTCATTCAGGGTCAGGATGCAAGAAATAGTATCTGGTACAAAGGGCTGATAAGACATACTCCTAGGCTTGACCTCTGCTAAGGGGATGGGGTCTAAGAAGGTCAGATCGGACGAACCCAAGAATCGATAGATTAAGAAGTTTCAGAGGACATTTGGATTGAAATCAACTTAAGAAAAACCTTCGAAAAATAGAAAAATAAAGTGCGAAAATTCCTATGGAGAAACCAGAAGAACAAGAAACAAAAGATGCAAGAGTAATCAAAAAAAAGATTGTGGAGCTAACCTAAATTGATTAGGAAAGGCAAGAAGATGATGAGCACAATGAAAATCGAGTGGAGGAGCGCCTAGAACCAGGAAGAACAAAGAAAGAAACCAGAACCCTCAGGCAGGATGAAAGCGAGAACCAAAGGGAGAAGAAGGCTCAGGTGAAATGAGTTCTGGAGAAGAAAGGAGAACTTAAATAGCTAGGAGAAGCCCAAGGTAGTTATGATTGCAAATCTCCTTTGGTCAATCTTCGTGCGATGCATGTCCCACTCATCATGGTAGGGGTGGCATCGGGTAGAGCCTTTATTGCACCATACCTCGAACAGCATTTCGATGGGAGTTTCGAAAGATCGTCTCTTTAAAATCATGTCACAATTAAAGAAGTTTCGGCACCAGCATGAAAATTGCCAAAACTTTCCACCTGGTCGGCATGAAGCCCGAGATCGTACTTGGACAGTCGCCTTTTTACTTCCTTCCTTTGAATTTCAAACTCAAGAGTAGGAAGACTATTGTTGGGGATAAACCTTGCTCCCATCGAAGTTCGATCTAGAGCTTGGCCGAAAGATATTTATAATCATTGAAGAACTCCAATCGCGGTTTTAACTATCCCCCAATAAATGGCCACTTCTCCTTTAGATGGACTTCTTTGCTAGTCAAACTTCTCCCATACTTCTCCTTTAAATGGACTTCTCTGCCAGTCAAACTCCTCTCGGACATCCCTTTCAGATGGACTTCTTCGCCAGTCGAACTCTTCCCTAACTTCTTCTTCAGATGGACTTCTCTGCCAATCAAACTTCTCCTAAAATTCTCCTTCAGATGGACTTCTCCACCAATCGAACTCCTCACGGACTTTTCCTCTGTGTCACCCCCAAAAATTTCTCTCTAACACCAGAAGGATCTTAGAATCTAAACTCGATATAGCGAATATCAGTCAAGGCATGGTCGATCTTGAGAAACATTCAAATCACTCGGAATCTATCGTAACTAGAGGTTCTTCACCACCCCTGGTCGATCTATCCAAACTTCAACTATTAAAATCCAATAGACCAACACGTCATGACAAATGGCAACTCATTCTCCATAACAAACCTCACGTGACCCTGAGCAGCCCACTACCAGATAGTTATGATTGTCATCATCAGTTTGTTATAAGCTTCGCCTATATAAGAGACCCTTCAGATATGCTTTTCTTCTTAAGCTCTCATCTTCTACTCAAAACTCTACTTTAAATTTTTTTGAGTACTCCATTTCTATTGATCAGAAGAGTTGACTTGATCGTCGGAGGGTCTTGCTAGAGCCACCATCTCTGACTCTGAGCAAGACTTATTTTGCAGGTCACCGATGGCGATCTCGTCTTCTCTAGCTCTAGCCAACTCCAGCGTCTACAATTTTCTGCACCAATAATTAACATATGCCTTCATAAGGCCAATTTGATCTTTGAAGATCTTATTTACCTATCATTGGTAAGTAGCTCTTGCATTTTTTAGGCCAAAGAGCATTAAGCTATAGCAAAAAGGCTCATAGTCAGTAATAAAGATTGTTTTCTCCTCATCTTCATGTGCCATCCGTATTTGATTATAGTCGAAGAAGGCATCCATGAAGCTAAGGAGCTCATGCTCTAAAGTTGCATCCACTAATTAGTTGATCCAAGATAGCGGATAGCTATCTTTAGGATAGACTTTATTCAGGTCAGTAAAGTCGATACACATGCACCACTTTCCGTTCACTTTTTTGACGAACATAATATTTGCTAGCCAATTTGGATACATTACTTCTCTAATAAAGTTGGCTTTAATCAGCTTGTCCAGCCCTTTAGCTATGGCTTTTTAGCGCCCTGGAGCAAAACTGTGCTTCTTTTACTTAATTGGATGATAAGTTGGGTCCACCCTTAAGTAATAGGACATTACTTCTGGATCTATCCTGGGCATATCCGTGGCTGACTAGGTGAAAGGATCCATATTTTTCTATAAAAAGTAGTTAGCTGATCTTTTGTTACCTGATTGAGTCGACCTTCAAAGTTTGGTAAGGATTCTCCTTCCTCAATGGAACCTCCAAAAAATCCTTAGATGGCTGAGCATGCTCCTCGACCAGATTATCTCAAGTGTCCAGCCCTATCAAAAGTTCTGGCTGGGCTTCCACTTGAAGTTTCGTAGTAAAACACTATCGAGCTATCATTTGTTTCCTCATATTCGTCCCACTCCACTTTTTTATTGGAAATTTTGCAATTAGGTGGTAGCTTGAAACTACGGCCTTTAAGGTCCAGAAGCTTGGACGATCAAAAATGGCATTATAGGCAGAAGAGAGCTTGACAACTAAAAAATCCACTTGAATCATTACTTACTGTGGCAGAATGCCTACTGTGATAGGCAATTTAATTATTCCTTATAGAATTATAGAGCTTTCGGAGAAACCCTAGATTGGGCCATCGAATCTACTTAGTTGATCCGGGGTATATCCCAATCGAAAAAAGATAGAAAAGTATAAAACATCAACCGACCTTCTATTGTCAATAAATACATGGTGTACATTGTAGTCAACAATATTTATAGTAACAATTACTACATCATTATGTGATTGCTGTACATCCTCTGCATCATGCTCAATGAAAGTGATGGCATCTCCGAGCCTATCATCTAGCCTTAGCTTCTTCGCTGCCGCCAATTCGAACAACCCCCCTAGTTATCATGTGAATTTCATCTCTCAAGGGCCATTCTTCTACTGCTGTTGGTTCCTTCATCTCTTGCACCTGAGGTGCTGGTACTAGATGTCAAGGCTATCGAGATGGTTGTCGAGCTCTCAGGGGAGGTCATAATGGAGGAGTTCTTTCTCAGATGAAGTGGTCTAGTCTTCCCTCCTTGACAAGTCTTTCGATTGCATTCTAGAGTTGGCAGCAATCTTCAGTGTCGTGATCATGGTCACAATGGTAGAAGTAGTACTTCGTAGGATCATGGCATTCAGGTTTCATCCGTATCCTTAGAGGCTGAGGCAGCTCAGTATGAACCTCCATCAATACTTCTCCTTAAGAAACATTCAAAGATGTATGGTTATTATATCACCTCAGGGGACAATGTTCCTGTCTCTTCTTTAAGGGTTTAGAGATTGATGATTTCTAGAAGGATCTTCACCCCTCTGCCTTCAGGGTGGAGATCCATAGCCCTGGTGATAAATCTCCTCCTGCTCTAGAAAATGCTCTTTATTTGATCCTATCGCAACAGGATCGATAGGTATACCTTCGATGAAAGCTTCCTCCAAGCGGGAGTATCTTTCCACACGGGCAAGCATCTCATCCCGAGAAAAGATTTTATTAACAACCTCTTAAGGTCATTCTTTAGGAGTCCATCCATTAGAGTGGTCATGGCGACTGACTGGTCCAGATCATGAACTTTCAGGATTGCCACATTGAAGCAGTTCACAAAGGTACGGATCGACTCTTTCTCCTTTTGTCTAATGGTGTTGAGGTAGTCGGATCGCTTCTACTACTTTTGGCTGCTGATGAAGTGTGTAATTAAAGATCGGCTCAACTCTTCGAAAGAGTAGATCAAGGCTAGCTTCAAACTAAAATACCACTACCAAGCGTCCCCTTAAGAATAGTAGGAAATGCTCAATAGAGGATGGCATCAGATGCTCCTTGAAAGAATAACGTCACCTTGAAGGTCTCTATGTGATCAACGGGATCAAAAATCCCATTGTAGGTCTCCAACTAAGACAACTTAAAGTTGAGAGGCAATGCTCCTACATTATTTTCAAATCAAAGGGTGGCTCGCTACTGAACCCATCATAGGGTTGTGCCAAAAAATTTTTGTTGATGGCCTCGATCCACCTATCAAGCTCTTGAAGCCTCTTCTTAATGACTAGATCCTGGATGGTGCAGGCCTTGGATTGTTGAGGAGAGTGGCAATCAGGGGTTGAATCGCACCCCGATTATGGGCTAAGAGACTGTCGATGGGTCTGTCACCTCCACAAACTTTGGAGAAGCATCCAGGGAGGCTCAACTTGCAATTATGGTAGGAAATCTGGTGCTTGCAATGGTACCATCATTGGGGGCACAATCAGCACCACTGAAGAAAATATAGGTTGCACCATCAAAGATGGTGTAAGGGCAACCTGGCTTAGCTGTGGCATCATTGAGGGAGATGTAAAGACAATTTAGACCATTTGGATGGTGGCCATCAAAGTGTTAACCTACTGAAAGAGCAGGTTAAATTGATTCATCATGATCGGTGCCGATTGAGCTGGTAAAGAAGTCTCCACAACTGATGGCTAAACATGATCATTAGCTCGAACATCTGCTTAATGAGAGGCTGTGGCATCGGTAAGACGAGATGAAGGTCTCTTTAATGGCATGTTTTAAGAAAATAGGCCCTTCCTCTATTTGTTGTTGCTCAAATCTGTCTGCATCGAAAGTCGAACGATTGGTCTTGCACAAGGTTGCTGGAGTGACCTGCAAAATAAGTCTAAACCAAAGGATTTTTACTCTAGCAATGATCCTTCAATGCTCAAGTCAGTAGAGAATAATAAAGCAACAACAAGTTCTCTAAGAGAGATTTTTTTTGCTTACCTGGATCCTCGAGGGTTTTGGTATTTGTAGAGAAAAGGGAGTGTCATGGGGATGTGCAATTTCTCAAATTTAGGATTGTTGTTGGTGCTATCACGGCATGATAGCCCTCTTTTGCTTTCCTAGAATGAGAAGGCCATTACTGGCATGATTCGAATTCTTTATCTGCTCCCACAAAATCAGGCGAAGTGGTTAACAATTTGATTGCAGCTAGGTTACAACTGGATCATCGCTTTTCCAATAGGGGAATTACCACATGTGCCAAGGAATTGCTCATCTAAAGTAACTAGGGAAACTTACATGCTGGGTAAGTTGCTATGAAAGGAAATAGTCTGGAGCCACACCACAGTTCGATTTTTAAGTCAAAGAAAATGTGGATAACTCCTTTTTCTTAGAGCTTTGGTGCCTATGTGCTTATCTAATGTACCCTATGAAGGGAAAAATCTTATTTTTTGGGTCAGATTCATTCAGATCTGATTGGATCAAGAGGAATATTTCAAAATTTTTTCTCTAAGATCCTAATTAGATTTGAGACTCTTCAAATCTGATCTTATTGATCTGATAAAATAAAATAAAATAAAAATTAAATTGAATCTAATTTAATTATATCTTTATTTTGGATAATCCAATTATCCTATGATGATCTCGATATTTATCTAAGGTTCTGGACGTAGCCACGCAAGTGCCTGACCTCTATCGACATCCACTTGGGCAAGATCTGAAGATCTTCTCCTTCTCAATCAATCCTCCAAAAATTAAATCTAGATCTAATCTTTGAAGGTCTTTGATAGGGATGCGATGTTGTCGTTAAAACACCATGTTTATCAGTTTAATCCAACTTCTTAAAATCACTAAAAATGCATAGATAGCAGTGAGTCGGATCGAATCCACAGGGAAGGTAGTATTTTTAGATTTGAAATCTTTGATTTTTTTTTTTTAAATAAAAAAAAATGATTTGAGTTTTTGAAATTAGGAGTGAAGTCGGAAGATTAAAAATTAAAAAATATAAAAATTTAAACTTGGTACTAAGATCTACTAACTAGATCTTAGCATCTACTTGCAATAAAATAAAAAATAATAATTAAAGTATAGAAATTAAATTATAATAAAAATAAAAATAAAAAATTAAAATATAAAAATAAAATTTTTATTAATTAAAATTTTAGAATTTAAATACATAGAATTTAAAAAAAATAAAATAGCCTAATCTCTGATCTTGAATCGGCATTGGTAGAAAGATGGTGTAGAAGCCCGACTCTTCTTCTCGGCATCTGTTGCTTTAAAGCAGCTTTTAACACATAGCCTGACTTTGCCCTGTACCAAAGCTTCACCTTGATCGGAGATATTGATTTCTGGAGGCCTAAGATCTCCTTTATAGAGCTAGGAGGGCTGGATATTTTTTCTAAAGGCAATATGGGACTAATAGCCTTTGTAATCATCAAAATATAAAACAATTTGGATAAAATTTGAATCAAATCAGCTTTGATATGACTCTGGTAAATCTGGTAAAATCTGGCCATTCAATAAAAATCCAACAGTCCAAAAATCATCAAAATCGGATGCATATCAGCCCAAATCGAGTCGGATTAAATTCTGGCCATCCGATCGCACATTGATGGAGGAAATTTGGCCGCAAATCATGCGTCGGGAGTCTTGATCACCATCAGGAGCATTCTGGACCATTGGATCTTCATCTCTTGATTTTTTGGCCATTGGATCGTGTCAGATCGCTAATAGAATTTGAATCAAGCCTGAAAATCACCACCGCCGTCCGATCTTGACCGCAATCAACCGCAGCCGTCCGATTGCACAATTACTGTTCCCATGGACCGCGTGGACCGGCCGCACTACACACCATAGCCAATCAGCGCTCTTGTCTCTAGGTGAAAAGACCAAAATACCCTATGAGCCACGATAAATTTCTATGGACCCTTTAAGGGTCTATGTCCGCCACGTGGCAATTTCTAATTCGTCGGTTTCTGCTGAGCTGACGGTCCACGCCTGGATCGTGGACCAACTGATGGCTTAAATGGCTGAGTTGGCTTTGATGGCTTGGCTTGGCTTGGTGGCTCGGTGGCTCGGCTTACGGAGCTGACTGAGCTGTTTCTCTTTTTTATTTAATTTTTATTTATTTTATATCTTTAAAAATTCATATCTTTTTTATTTTAACTCTGTTTTACTTAAAATTTATTTCATTGCAACCAAAAAAATAATCTCTTTCCACTGTAATAAAATTTTATTTTTTATTTTTTATTATTTTTTTATTAATTTTTTAATTTATAAAAATATGAATTTTTCAAAAATTATATATAAATTGATTAATAATTTTTAAAAATTAATATAAATTAATTAATAAATTAATACTTTTATTGGTGGATTTATGATGCTTATCACACCCCCCAACTTAAACTTTGCACATCCTCGAGTAAAGAAAGAATTTAGTTTTAAATATCTTTTAACTTTAGAGTTTTGAATTTTACTTAAGCAATTTTCAAAATGGCCATTGATATTTAGTAGAGCTTAAATGAGATATATCATTGGGGTATTAATACTTATCAATAGAAAAATTAAGTAAAGAACATTAAATTTTTTAGAACTTTTTCTAAATTATCCTACCTTTATCTCTGATTTGTCTGAACTTTCATATAAGCAAGTGTATTGCTACTTTCATCCTTCATTTATTGATTTTTATTTTTACATTGCCCACTTTTTGATGTGAATATCATTGCTTACTTAGGCAACGAAACTTGGTTACTCGGTGGAAAACCAATATTTTTTTTTTAACGTTGTACCACTATTGAGTATCTTAACTCCTTAAGCTTTCTATTTGATCCATGTAGCGAGTCTTGGACCAATGACTTTCAAACCAGTTGGCTTTAGGGCACTAGGTATAGAATACCCCTCGAGCTTACTAGCTCGAATCAAATAGGCTACGAGTTAAGACTAGCTTTACAACGAGCTTCTTTGCCCTTCCCATCTTTTGATGCGAAACTCAATGCTTGCTTAGGCAAAGAGGCTCGATTACTCAGTGAGAAGTACTTGAAAACTATTTTATTAAAATAAATTTTTATATGAAGAAACGTATAGTTACCCTACACAAGCCTATAAAAAGTAGACTTTTCTTTGATGCTAATAGAAATAATTAGAAATGCTCCAAGAAAAAACTTTTTATGTTCTAGACTTAACTCTTTATTGAATTTTCTTAATACTTGATTCCTTAATATCTCATAGATTCTCTAATCTGTGCATCAATTTTCTTTTAAAAATGCTTAGTTTAATTCGATTCTTAAGCATAATCAGGTGTCTAAATACTAAATACTAACTTTTTTGAGGACTTAAAATTTTAAAATTTTTATTTTTCTCCCCCCCAACTTAATCGACATTGTCCTCAATGGAGAAGAAAAAAAGAAAAAAATAAAGGGTGTAATAAAGAACATGAAAGAATACACCTGACTATATTTTTGGTCCAGCACATGCCTTTAAAAATTTAGGCTCTCCCTCCAACTTATTCAAATTATCCTAAAAAAAAATAAACTAAAAAGATAAATTAGATAAAAACTAAATATTGGGTTGCCTCCCAACAAGCGCTAAGTTTACCGTCTTCAGTCCAGACATAATGTAGCTTACTATCCTATGTCAAATATTGGATTGATAAATTTCAATGGTTTTGGATTGCCAATCTCAGAAAGTTGATTTATAATCCCATTATTGATATATTCACTATTAATTTTAGGGATATAATTTATGATTTCCATTCTCAGACCCATGTTTATTAAGAATTTCTCCTATTTGTTTTTCTAAAATGCTCATGAATGGAGTTTTAGGAGTTAAGTTTGATTCAATGGGTGTTGGAATGGTGACTAAAGACGATTTTAATTCTAGAGATAAATTAATATGAACTTGCTTAAACAACTCCATTGACATTTCATTACATGCCTCTTGATTTTTGTAAGAAGAACCAGCTTCTTGGATTGAAGAGAATAGGACATTAGGTTTATAAGTCTCGAGTAAATCATCTATTCTCTTTTTCCTTTTTTCTATCTTATTTAAACTAGAACTAGCATCAGTACTAATTCTTGGCTCGGGTTCTTCTATGTGGTTAGTCTCAGTACTAACCAGTTCCTCTAAGTTTTTATTTTGGCTAGCATCAGTACTAGCCTCTCTCACCTGGTCTTGGTATGGGTCCATAAGAATCCTATAGCTTTTAAGTTCAGGAATTACTTTGGTATTCTCAAATTGGGGATTCTTAGGTGAGACATTAAATTGATAACTTGGTCCAGGTGATTGGTGGACATTAGGTGGATTGTTTGAAATTGGTAGGTTCGGTAGTTGATCTAGTTCTCTCCTCATGTTAGACTCAACTAATTATCCTAATTTGAGCTTCTAGTCTGGCGATAGATTGCTGTTGAGTCAGAATCAATTGTTGAAGTTGGTTAAATCTATCATCAGCTAGATTGGTCTGTTGAGGAGGTGGGTATGAGGGCTGATTATAATATGATGGCTGGATAAACTGACTAGGCTGACCATTATTATAGGCATAATTTTGATATTGGGATCTATTTTGATAATTTTGCTCAAGTAAAATTTGGGTCTGAGCCTGAGTCTGTTGGGATGTCCAAGAAAAATTAAAGTTACTCCAATCTGAATTATATGAATTTAAAAATGGATCATTAATCAATTTGGAGTATCCTTGAGCAGCTTGAACTTGTTCTTGGATAAAATGTGGAAAACTGTGCAGTCATAGGACATTCACTCACATGATGGGTTGGGCTAGCACAGTTTGAATAAGTCTCCTGATAATTAGAAGATGATGTGAATTGTGCAGGAGATTATTGACCTAGGATTAGGAGTTGATCTATTTTCTGAGCAAGAAGGTCAACTTTATCTAATTTTTGGATAATTAGATTCATATTAGCCATTATTATGTTTAATGTGAATCAACCATTCAATTAAGTTTCAACTAAATCAGAAAAAAGTGATTTCCTACCATGCATGTATTAATGTAACCCTAATGTATGGTTCAAAAAAAAAATTAAATTTTTTTTTAATTTTTTTTTATTATTATTTTATTATATTAAAATTTAATTTTTTTAATTATTTTATTTGTTAATTTTAATTTAATTTAATTTAATTATCATTTTTAATATTTTTTAGTTAGTTTAATTTAATTTTTATTTTATTTTATTTTTATTTTATTTTTAGAGGAGTAAGGAGAAGAGTTCTAAAGAAAAGATCCTAAGGAGTCCTAGAACTAAGAAGAAAGAGAAGAATTAGGTTTAATTAGATTTAATGTTGGTTAGCAATCAAGTTGGTCAATCAATCCTGACTAAAGGGTTATCCTAGATCTAGACAGCTCCTAACTGCCAAGGTCACCTTCAAGCCCTCCAAGTGTAGGATTAGCCAATCAACTAGCCAGGTAAGTGTAAGGTCGGTGGGAGTCCCCCGTTGCTTGCCTTAGACACCAATTATGCTTGGCCAGGTAAGCAAACGGAATCAATTAGAAACCACCTTCCTTCGGGCTCCAGTCGTCCCTGAACCACTTTCCTAGACACCAGTCAAATTGACTTATCCTAACCTGGTTCAACTCTTAGGATTCCTTGTCCTATTGAGCTCGAGTTCCTAGGGTTGATGTCTAATTGATTTTAATTTAAAGGCTTAGGTCAATGCAGGATGTTGGTTGGTTGTTTGTGGGCTAAGGAAGGGTGATCAAATCCCCACCTTATCTTGTTTAATTGGGTTGTGCCCTTAATTTGATTTAATATGAATATGCATGAAAAAAAAAAATTTAATCAAAGGATTTTATGCAATTTAAACTAGATGCATGCAACTAATTGAATTCTGAAAGGCTTACCTTGCCTCCAGCAATCACCAAAAAAAATAAAAATAAAAATAAAAATAAAACTAATATGATGCATGCTCTAAATAGTTAGGGTTTCTAATCTTATCATGAGGCTTTTAATTAAGTTTAAATGAATATTTTTTTTAAAATTAATTTAAAAATAAAATAAATAAAATAAATAAAAAGAAAAGAGAATTAGGGTTAGGATTGATCTCACCAAGCAAAACTCCTGGTTCTTTTTATTCTTTAATCTCTTTTTCTGCAAAATAATAAAAAAATTAGCAAGCAATATTTATAAGAAAATAAAAATTTTATTTATAATTTATTTATAGAAAAATCAAAGAGATTAAAAATTTAATATCCATGCCTTCCCCGACAACGGCGCCAAAAACTTGATGCATTTGCCGAAATTATTTTTAATAAATCAAAAAAATCAAAATCAAAAATCAAAAATATTCCTCGATAATAGTGCCAAAAATTTAATAGAGATGCGATGTTGTCGTTAAGACACCGTATTTATCAGTTTAATCCGACTTCTTAAAATCATTGAAAATGCGTAGATAGCAGTGAGTCAGGTCGAATCCATAGGGAAGGTAGTATTTTTAGATTTGAAATCTTTGATTTTTTTTTTTGAAAAGAAAAAGAAAATGATTTGAGTTTTTGAAATTAGGAGGGAAGTCGGAAGATTAAAAATTAAAAAATGCAGAAATTTAAACTTGGTACTAAGATCTACTAACTAGATCTTAGCATCTACTTGCAATAAAATAAAAAGTAATAATTAAACTGTAGAAATTAAATTGTAATAAAAATAAAAAGTAAGAAATTAAAATGCAAAAATAAAATTTTTATTAATTAAAATTTTAGAATTTAAATACATAGAATTTAAAAAAAATAAAATAGCCTGATCTTTGATCTTGAATCGGCATTGGCAGAAAGATGGTGTAGAAGCCCGGCTCTTCTTCTCGGCACCCGTTGTTTCGAAGCAGCCTTTAACCTATAGCCTAGCTTCGCCCTGTACCAAAGCTTCATCTTGATCGGAGATGTTGATTTCTGGAGGCCTAAGATCCTTTTTATAGAGCTAGGAGAGCTGGATATTTTTTCTAAAGGCAATATGGGACTAATAGCCTTTGTAATCATCAAAATACAAAGAAATTTGGATAAAATTTGAATCAAATCAGCTTTGATACGACTCTGGTAAATTTGGTGAAATCTGGCCATTCAATAGGAATCCAACGGTCCAAAAATCATCAAAATTGGATGCATATCAGCCCAGATCGAGTCGGATTAAATTCTGGCCGTCCGATCGCACGTTGATGGAGGAAATCTGGCCATAAATCATGCGTCAGGAGTCTTGATCACCGCCAGGAGTATTCTGGACCGTTGGATCTTCATCTCTTGATTTTTTGGCCGTTGGATCGCACCGGATCGCTGATAGAATTTGAATCAAGCCTGGAAATCACCACCGCCGTCCGATCTTGACCGCAATCAACCGAGCCATTCGATCGTGCAATTACTGTTCCCATGGACCGCATGGACCGATCGCACCATACACCACAGCCAATCAGTGCTCTTGTCGCTAGGTGAAAAGACCAAAATACCCTGTGAACCATGATAAATTTCTATGGACCCTTTAAGGGTCTAGGTCCGTCACGTGGCAATTTCTGATTCGTCGGTTTCTGCTGAGCCGGCGGTCCACGCCTGGATCGTGGACTGGTTGATGGCTTAAATGGTTGAGTCAGTTTTGATGGCTTGGCTTGGCTTGGCTTGGTGGCTCGACTTACGGAGCCGACTGAGCCGTTTCTCTTTTTTTTATTTAATTTTTATTTATTTTATATCTTTAAAAATTCATATCTTTTTCATTTTAACTCCGTTTTACTTAAAATTTATTTTATTATGATCAAAAAAATAATCTCTTTTTATTTATAATAAAATTTTATTTTTTATTTTTTATTATTTTTTAATTAATTTTTAAATTAATAAAAATATGAATTTTTCAAAAATTATATATAAATTGATTAATAATTCTTAAAAATTAATATAAATTAATTACTTTTAGGTGATTTGATGCTTATCATCTTCAAAAACTCTTTTGAAGATCTGCAGTCGTCCTTTTGCAGCAGCGCAGCCTTCTTGCTTTTGATCGCCTTTTCTTGATCTGAATCGCACCAACCAAGCCCAAAACACTTTTGGACGTGGAGAGGAGAGAGAGGACTAGAGGGTGGCATGGAGAAGGAGGGGAGAGGCAGCCTTGGGGCATGGGCTAAATAGAATCTCTTAATTCTAGGGTTGGGCGCAGGGTCTTATTTATAGACCTAAGCTGTGATCCAACTCCAACTTCCTCTTCAAACCAATCACAACCCTTTGTGAAATCAGATCTAAATCTGATTGGTGGGAATAGAGACCCCTGGATTCCTCCTTAGAGGGTGCCTAAGACCAGTCAAAGATTAGGTCAAACTCTTCTTGGAACCATCTAAGGTTGGAATCCAAAAAGGAACAAGGAGTCCTCTGTCCAGGGACTCCTCCTACCTTGGGGCTCACGCCACCCTTGGCGTGCGCCCTTCTCCTTGCCAGGTTCTGGCAGGGGGACAAGGCCCCCACCAGCTCTCCAATAGGTGCATGACATGTGGTCAAAAGTCAAAGTAATGGTCAACGTTTGACCAGTCAAAGGTAGACTTTTGACCAAAGTCAAAGAACAAGAAATGGCAGGTGACCAAAAATGGCAGGTAATGTCTTACAAATAAGACAACCTTTTCTGACTTGGACAACCTCCAGTCAGACCATATGAAGGCCTCTGATTGAGCACAAACTCCTTTGGCTCAGTCAGGACAACTTATTTATGATAGTAAAAGAAGAACGTTAGGTTCAATCGAGTGCTAGCACGATTTTCCTTGAACCTAATTGAATCTCATTCAGATCAATTGAACTAGATCAGTTCAATTGATGATCACCAGATTCAAACCCTTGTTTGTGTGACCCAGTTAGGTTCAGTTCTGTATGGTAATGGGATATGTCATGATCTCTATCATCGACATCATCGAAACTCCTTTCGATGGATCAGAACTCTTCTGATTCGAACAGCTAGAATGATCGATCATCTAAATCATTCTAATTGCTCCCAAAATCCACCAGTGACACCTAGCAGTATATGGTGGCAACCCATCAGAGCTGAATGCGAACCTCTTGGTGCAGCTACCTGTGTGATTAAGTTCTTCTATCTTGAGCCCCGATCAGATTAGGGTTAAGGTGAACTCGTCAAACCCTAGTCTCTGTCATATGATGTAATCATTCGATTCGAGTCCAATGTGAAAATCTAAATAGAAACTCTTTCTATTATTTCACTCTGCCATGGCCATGGGCTTCTGGACTTGATTCTCATGATCATCATAGGGCTGCTCCTCTACCACCGAGGTAGATAGATTCCATCTTGATGCAATCCAGTTCCTACAATGAACATGCTATAGCCAACATACACCTCAGGGTTCCATATGGCTAGGAGACCGAGTAATGGTGTAGTCAAACTATAACACCCTCAAGGTGAACTGCCGATGCATCTCAGGTCAAAGAACCAGACACACTACTGCAGCATCGAGTCAGTCATTGACGAGAAGGTAGACTTCCCTAATGACTACTCGAGGTGGTCACGCTCAGTGCCCTCGTTCTCTAACGAGTACCTGTACTCTCGCTCCGGTGTCTCCACACCGTAGACTCAAGACTCATCTACTAAAGAGAAGCGATTGTACACCAACCTTCCGGATCAATCACCATCCTCGTGATGATCCTATGGTCGGGAGCATTTTATGAGTTAATAATGATTATTCATGTCTTAAATTTTCAACTCTTGAAAATATGAATTATCATTACCATTAACTCAAAGGATGTATCACAGACACTAAATACACATATGTGATAGAAAATAACCCATTTTATTGATTTATAGTCAAAATTATAATTTTGCCCCTAGAAGTGTATTACAAGTGTCAGCCAATTCTGGCTTCTAGGGCACATATATCTAACAATCTCCCACTTGTCCTAAAGCCAATTGGCTACAAGTCTAAGTCCCATCTTCTCAAGGTGGGCTTCGATCTTCTGCTGGCCCAACGGCTTTGTAAGTGGGTCTGCCACATTATCTGCGGAGTTGACTCTCTTGACCTCGAACGTAACCTTTCTCGAAGGTAATCGCGGATGAGGTGGTATCGCCGCTCAATGTGCTTGGATTTCTGGTGAGACCTCGGCTCCTTAGCAAGGGCTATGGCGCCATTGTTGTCGCAGTATAGAGGAATGGCATCTGATGGCATTACTCCAATTTCTGCAGCAAACTTCTTGTACCAGAATGCTTCCTTCGCAGCCTCTGATGCAGCGATATATTCTGCTTCCATGGTGGAATCTGCTATCACAGTTTGCTTGGAACTCTTCCAGCTGACAGCTCCACCATTGCACACAAACAGACTCCCAGATGTCGACTTTCGATCATCTATATCGGACATGAAATCCGAGTCTGTGTATCCCTGAACTTGGAGTTCTCCATTACCAAAGACCAACATCATATCCTTAGTTCTTCTCAAGTACTTAAGGATACATTTCACAGAAGTCCAGTGTTCTTCACCTGGATTTGACTGATATCTGCTTGTGACACTCACAGCATGGGCTATATCAGGTCGTGTACATAGCATGGCATACATGAGGCTCCCTATTGCAGAAGCATAAGGGATCTTGCTCATGCGTTCTATTTCCTCAGGTGTGCTGGGGCACATCTTCTTGGAAAGATGAATACCATGTCTGAAGGGTATTAATCCCCTCTTAGAGTTTTCCATACTAAACCTCTTTAGTACTTCCTCTATGTACATCTTCTGTGAAAGTCCTAGCATCCTATTCGGTCTATCCCTATAGACCTTAATTCCTAGAATAAAGGATGCTTCACCTAGGTCTTTCATGGAGAATTCCTTGGACAACCACATTTTGACTGATGTCAACATGGGAATATCATTCCCAATAAGGAGGATGTCATCCACGTACAATACGAGGAAGACAACAGCGCTCCCACTGACCTTTTTGAAAACACATGGTTCCTCTTCATTTTTGATGAAACCAAACTTTTTGATCACATCATTGAAATGAGTGTTCCAGCTCCGAGATGCTTGCTTAAGTCCATATATGGACCTTTGCAGCTTGCAAACCTTGTGATCAGTATCACTGGATGTGAAACCTAGCGGCTGTTCCATATAGATATCTTCCTCAAGATATCCATTTAAGGAATGCCGTTTTCACGTCCATTTGCCATATTTCATAATCGAAATAGGCTGCAACAGGCAAGCAATGTGCGGATGGATTTTAGCATAGCTACTGGGGAAAAGGTATCCTGATAGTCAATGCCTTCGCGTTGACTATAACCTTTTGCCACTAGTCTAGCCTTGAATGTCTCCACATTCCCATCTGCACCAATCTTTCTCTTGAAGATCCATTTACACCCAATAGGTACTATACCTTCTGGTGGATCTACCAAGGTCCAGACTTGGTTTGAGTGCATCGAGTCAATTTCTGACTTCATTGCCTCTAAGCCATTTCTCGGAGTCGATATCTGATATCGCCTCGTTGTAGGTTTTGGGATCATCACCATGAGCACCATTACCTATGAGGAACATTTTCCTCTACTTCCTCTGAAATAATACCTAAGTATCTTTCAGGGGGACGGGAAAACTCTTTCCGATCTACGAGGTGGAGGAGGTAGTGTTCTTATTGGCTCAACCTGATTTGGTTCCACTTGGTCCTTAGCTCGTTCTGCTTGTGAGACTTTCTCATCAAGCTTAATCTGCTTTCCAATGCCACTATCTTGAATAAACTATTTTTCAAGAAAGATGGCATGTCGACTCACAATCACATTGTGGTCTTCTGGAATGTAGAAATAGTATCCTAATGACTCTTTAGGATATCCTATGAATCGAGCTCTAAAGGACCTAAACTCTAACTTGTCCGCTTGTTGTCTTTTGACATGAGCCGGACAACCCCAAATTCTGAGATGACTCAGACTTGGTTTCTTACCGTGCCATATCTCATACGGTGTGGTAGGAACGGTTTTAGAGGGAACCCTATTCAGTAAATAGATTGAAGTTAACAATGAATGTCCCCAAAGAAAAATCAGGGAGGTCTGTGAAGCTCATCATGGATCGAACCATATCCAATAGAGTCCGATTTCTCCATTCTGAAACCCCGTTGAGTTGAGGTGTTCCTGGTGGAGTCCATTGAGAGACTATGCCATTTTCCTTGAAGATAGTCTAGGAATTCCCGGCTAAGGTATTCACCTCCTCGATCTGATCGAAGAACCTTAATGGGTTTTTCCAGTTTGTTTTTCTACTTCATGTCTGAATTCTTTGAACTTTTCAAAAGCTTCAGACTTGTGTCTCATAAGATACACATACCCATACCTAGACAGATCATCGGTAAAGGTAATGAAGTAGACAAAATTGCCTCTAGCCGGCACATCAAATGGGCCGCACACATCAGTATGTACTAGGGCAAGGAGATCTGTGGCCCTCTCCCCATGTCCAACAAAAGGGAGTTTAGTCATTTTGCCTTGAAGACAAGATTCACAAGTTGGATATGACTCGAAAAGTCAATGGACTCAATAGCCCATTTTTCTCCAATTTGTTGAATCCTATCTTCTGCTATATGACCTAATCTCAGGTGCCATAGATATCTGTCGTTTGGACTATCCCTAGGTCGTTTGATTTGGCATTCACGTTTTGCTCGATAGTTAAAACAGATAGTACATCAATATGTAACTGATAAAGACCATTAATAAGGAAACCATTTGCAATTTTATTTCTTTCATAAAGAATGTTACAATGGTCCTTAAAGAAGGTGATCACATAACCTTCTTGTGCTAAGCATGAAACAGAAATCAAATTCCTGCTAGCTGCAGGCACATAATAACAGTCTTTTAAAACTAAGTCTAAACCAGATGGTAATCGAAGAGGGTATGTTCCCACGGCTACTGCAGCAACTCTTGCTCCATTACCGATGCGTAGGATCATGTCTCCATCCCTCAGCCTCCTGCTATCCTCAAGACCCTGCATGGAAGTGCACAGATGAGCACTAGAACCAGAGTCAAGCACCCAACTGGATGCAGAAGAAACCGTAAGGTTAGACTCAATAACGAGCATACCTCCAGAAGGACCTTCCTTCTTGTTCTTCAGGGTGGCCAGGTAAGTAGGGCAGTTCCGCTTCCAATGGCCGTCGCTGTTGCAATGGAAACATTTCCTTTTCTTTTCAGCGGCCTTCTTCATCGCTCTACCTTCTTTTTCTTTCCACCTTCCATCTTCTGCCTTTTCTTCTTCTTCTTCTTCTTTTTCACAAGACTTCTTTTTCTTTCCATAAGACTTTCTTTTGGAGAAGTCCGTTTCCATAGCAAGAACTGAGCCTTTAGAACCTTTCATAGAAAGCTCAGCGGTAACCAGCATATTCATTAACTCGGCCAAGGAATTTTGAAGTTTATGCATGTTTATGGTAATTTATGCATGTGGTAATTCATGATGAATTGCCCATATGCATCAGTCAAGGATTGCAGAATAATATCATTCTGCAGATCCAAGTCCAACTTCACACCGAGCTTCTCAAGCTCTTCCATGTCCTTGATCATTGTCAGACAGTGATCTTGGACTGACTGCCCATCACGCATCTTAGCCTTAAAAAGTCATTTCGTGACTTGATATTTGGCTGCGCGACTCTGTTCACCAAACACTCCTGAGGTTTACCAAGCCTGGCATAAGGAGTCACGGTCTCTAGATGTTGTTGGTATCCTGGCCTCAGTCCAAAACTAGATCGGCTAAGTCTCAGAGCATAGGTAAAATAGAGAGCTACGCATTCGGGACTGCTGACATGGTACGAAACTAGGTCGGCTCAGTTTCAGACTGAGCTGACCCAGTGGAACTTAGCCGGCTCAATGCTAAGACTGAGCCAGCTCAGTACGCGGATAGAGTTACGTGAGAGTCTATTTTGGCTAGGGACTGGGTTGATCCTAGGAATCTTGAGACCTAGTTTGAGAGGTCTTAAGATGGTTAATTCATATATGGGTCGGGTCTAGATCCAAAGGATGAGAGCATGAGAGACATGGGTGTACATGGGCTTGGTGAGTACTTTCATGTATTGGGTTAGTCGGAGAGTTTTTTGGTCGGACCTAATGGCTATGTATAAATACATAGGTTGTATCAGGATTTTAAAGGTGAAAATCAATACAAACCTTTTCTCCCTCAACTCTCTTCTTCTCTTCTCTCTAAAGTTGTCATCCTAGGATTCTTAAAGAAGTCCTAGAGAAGGGGGCGTCTCCCTCAAGCCCAAGAGGAAGGCATCCCATCACAGATCTAGATGGAGGATCATTGGTTTGCTGTTCATAGAGAATATCACAGATTTCTTCAGGTTCGTGCTAAAGATCAGGAGCTTTCAAAATATGGTATCGGGGCTTGTGATGCCAAGGATGATTGGCGTTTGACCAATATCATGAAACATCAATTGGTATCAGGGAGAGATGATGTAAGTTGGTGCACTTACATCTGGTATCAAAGCTAGATGATGCCTGAAATATTATGGATGACATCTGGTATCAGAGCCTGATGGTGCATGAAAGAAAAGAAGAAGTTGTACAAGATGAAATCAAAAATTTGCACAAGAATTCTATGGTACGTCTCAAATCTACCTTGTTATTGCTGTGGTTTGGCTAATCGAAAGCAGTTGGTTGAAGGTGGAGGTTGAGAGGATTAATGAGAAAAAAATTTTTCAGGATGGAAGAATTTGGTACATGATTTGCTGATTGATCTTGGTGGAAAGGCTGGGGTGTATGATGATTATATGATAGGCAGGAAGCGTTGGAGTGCTATAGTAGCATTTTCTTGAAGATGCAGGGCTGAGAGAGGCTCGACGATGTAGCAGTCGAGGAAGGTATCTCAACAGAAAGCATCAGGGTTCTCTAGGAAGATGGGCAGTATAGGACTGTTGAAGAGAGATTTTCCAAGAGGTAATGATCGAAGAAAGATTGAAGAAGCGACTATACATCCTTTGGTGTCAAAAAGGTAGGAAAGTAGTCGGAGATGTATTCAGTGGTTCAACCAGAGCATGGATTTATAGAGCCTTGAGAGTGATGGAGATAGATGATCCATGAAGGTTCAGCAGGTTAGGGCTGGATGGCTATAGAGCAGCATAGAAATGAATCATGGAGCACTGGAGGGCTGTAGGAGCACTACTCTGGAGGCATAGGGGCTGAGAGAGGCTCGACGGTGCAGCAGTCGAGGAGTATATCTCAGTAGATGGTGTCAAGGGCTTCTTAGGAAGATCAAAAATAGGTCTCAAGGAGAGCTAAGAGGTCTCAGGGAGTGCCAAAGGCATCTCAAGCAGTCGGGAGTATCATGGATCAAGTTTCTTCTATAGGGGCACCAGAAAAAGTTGCGATTCAGATGGAGGATGGTTCTCCAAACGCAACTGAAGCGATGGTTAGTGTAGGAGCAAAAGAGAAGAACTAGGGTGGAATTTTCTAGGGTTCAGTCACTGAATTCAGAAGAGTTGGATGAGCTCTTGGGTTTCGGAGGTATCCATAGGTTGTAGAGGTATCCGAGATAGCTTCGAAGAGGTCCACGGAGTATGGAGGATTCGAAGAGGTAGCGACGGTGTTTGAGGTGCAGTGGCAAGCTCAGCAGTGCAGTGTTAAGTGATTGGCCTTAAGGGACTCGATGACAGAGTCGACTTTTATGGCATCAGATGGACTTTGAATATAGGTGGAGCTCTAGAGAGGTGGCTTCATAATTGGAGAGAAATTTGACATAAGTTCATAGCAGAGGGGTACGAAAGGATCGATATCCTAGCACCAGTATCGGTGATGCATAGTTCCAGATGGAGCGGCATGTACAGAAGGACAGACATGATTCTGAGGAGACCATGTTAGGGTTTGCAGTGAGTGTCAGTACAAAAATGTTGTGGGTTCTCCAGAAAGTTCAGAAACAGTGATACAGCTGCTAAGCAGAAGGAATCCTATAATTTTAGGATGGTGCAGAGGTACAAGCCAAGATCTTTAGCAGTGGAGATGGTCATTCCAAAGGCCTCAAGGGTGCACAATAGTTGAAGAGGATTAATAGAGGCAATGTTTGCATAGGTACTATCGAGTGTGCAGAGACAGCGAAAACATGCAGGAGGTTATTGCCAAGGGGTTTGGCAAGGCTTAGGACACCAAGGTGGAGATTGTGAGGATTTATGGTGCTTCCAAGCCTTAGAAGGCCACGAAAGGAGTCACGATGATGGCTCTGAGGATTTTAGGAGCTTGGTTGGTGCTTCAGAGACCTGAGACACAAGGTGAAATAAGAAACCAAAGTCGGAGAATCAAGACTGCAGAAAAAAAAATTTCTGCAGGTTAGTCGGCTCCGTCCAAAATTGGGTCGGCTAAGTCTCAAAGCATAGGCAAAATAGAGAGCTACGCATTCGGGACTGCTGGCATGGCACAGAACTAGGCTGGCTCAATTTCAGACTAAGCCGACCTAGTGGAACTTAGCTGGCTCAATGTTGAGACTAAGTTGGCTCAGTGTGCAGACAGAGTTACGCGAGGGTCTATTTTAGGATAGGGTCTAGGTTGATCCTAGGGGTCTTAAGGTCTGATTTGAGAGATCTTAAGATGGCTAATTCATGTATGGGTCGGGTCTAGATCCAGAGGATGAGAGTATGGAAGACATGGGTGTACATGAGCTCGATGAGTGCTTTCATGTATTGGGTTAGTCAGAGAGTTTTTTGGTTGGACCTAATGGCTATGTATAAATACATAGATTGTATTAGGATTTTAAAGGTGGAAATCAATACAGACCTTTTCTCCCTCAACTCTCTTCTTCTCTTCTCTCTAGAGTTGCCACCCTACGATTCTTGAAGAAGCCCTAGAAAAGGAGGCATCTCCCTCAAGCCCAAGGAGGGAGGCACCCCATCATAGATCCAGATGGAGGATCAATGGTTTGCTGTCCATAGAGAATGTCATAGATTTCTTCAGATCTGTGCTAAAGATTAGGAGCTTCCACAACATGGTATCGGAGCTTGTGATGCCAAGGATGATTGATGTTCAAGTGATATCATGGAACATCATGCAGGTGAGTTAAAGTATACTATTAGTCTGCATTAGGAGACAACCGGCTGATTGTGTTAGATATATGTGCCCTAGAAGCCAGAATTGGCTGACACTTGTAATACACTTCTAGGGGCAAAATTATAATTTTGACTATAATTAATAAAATGGGTTATTTTCTATCACATATGTGTATTTAGTGTCTGTGATACATCCTTTGAGTTAATGGTAATGATAATTCATATTTTCAAGAGTTGAAAATTTAAGACATGAATAATCATTATTAACTCATAAACATGCTCCCGACCATAGGATCATCACGAGGATGGTGATTGATCCGGAAGGTTGGTGTACGAATCGCTTCTCTTTAGTAGATGAGTCTTGAGTCTACGGTGTGGAGACACCGGAGCGAGAGTACAGGTACTCGTTAGAGAACGAGGGCACTGAGCGTGACCACCTCGAGTAGTCATTAGGGAAGTCTACCTTCTCGTCAATGACTGACTCGATGCTGCAGTAGTGTGTCTGGTTCTTTGACCTGAGATGCATCGGCAGTTCACCTTGAGGGTGTTATAGTTTGACTACACCATTACTCGGTCTCCTAGCCATATGGAACCCTGAGGTGTATGTTGGCTATAGCATGTTCATTGTAGGAACTGGATTGCATCAAGATGGAATCTATCTACCTCGGTGGTAGAGGAGCAGCCCTATGATGATCATGAGAATCAAGTCCAGAAATCCCATGGCCATGGCAGAGTGAAATAATAGAAAGAGTTTCTATTTAGATTTTCACATTGGACTCGAATCGAATGATTACATCATATGACAGAGACTAGGGTTTGACGAGTTCACCTTAACCCTAATCTGATCGGGGCTCAAGATAGAAGAACTTAATCACACAGGTAGCTGCACCAAGAGGTTCGCATTCAGCTCTGATGGGTTGCCACCATATACTGCTAGGTGTCACTGGTGGATTTTGGGAGCAATTAGAATGATTTAGATGATCGATCATTCTAGCTGTTCGAATCAGAAGAGTTCTGATCCATCGAAAGGAGTTTCGATGATGTCGATGATAGAGATCATGACATATCCCATTACCATACAGAACTGAACCTAACTGGGTCACACAAACAAGGGTTTGAATCTGGTGATCATCAATTGAACTGATCTAGTTCAATTGATCTGAATGAGATTCAATTAGGTTCAAGGAAATCGTGCTAGCACTCGATTGAACCTAACGTTCTTCTTTTACTATCATAAATAAGTTGTCCTGACTGAGCCAAAGGAGTTTGTGCTCAATCAGAGGCCTTCATATGGTCTGACTGGAGGTTGTCCAAGTCAGAATAAGGTTGTCTTATTTTGTAAGACATTACCTGCCATTTTTGGTCACCTGCCATTTCTTGTTCTTTGACTTTGGTCAAAAGTCTACCTTTGACTGGTCAAACGTTGACCATTGACACTTTGACTTTTGACCACATGTCATGCACCTATTGGAGAGCTGGTGGGGGCCTGTCCCCCTGCCAGAACCTGGCAAGGAGAAGGGCGCACGCCAAGGGTGGCGTGAGCCCAAGTAGGAGGCGCCTAGGAGTCCTTGTTGGACAAGGACTCCACCTCCCTTTTGGATTCCAATTAGAGTTCTACTAAGAATCCAGTTTGACTGGTCTTAGGCACCCTCTAAGGAGGAATCCAGGGGTCTCTATTCCAACCAATCAGATTTAGATCTGATTTCACAAAGGGTTGTGATTGGTTGAGGAGGAAGAGGAGTTGGATCACAAGAGGTCTATAAATAAGACCCTGCGCCCAACCCTAATTCTAAGTGAATTGAAATTAGACACGCCCCAAGGCTGCCTCTCCCCTCCTTCTCCATGCCATAGTCTCTTCTCCCCTTGCTCTCCACGTCCAAAAGTGTTTTGGACTTAGGTTGGTGCGATTCAGATCAAGGAAAGGCGATCAAAAGCAAGAAGGCTGCGCTGCTGCAAAAGGACGACTGCAGATCTTCAAAAGAGTTTTGAAGATCCTCCAGATCAGATCCAGATCTGATTTTTGGAGGTGTGATAGAGAAGAAGAGGATCTCCAGATCCAACCCGAGTGGATACCGGTAGAGGCCAGGCGCTTGCGTGGCTAAGATCCAGAACCTTCCGCTGCAATCAGGATCATCTACAGGGTAATAGGATTACCCAAATCAGGTAAATTAAATTTGATTTAATTTATCTTATTTTATTTTATTTATTAAAATAATAAGAATCAGATCTGAAATATATCAAGATCTGATTGAGATCAAGAGAAAAATTTTTGAAATATATCTCTTGATCTGATCAGATCTGGAACGAACCTGGACCGGGAAATCAGGATTTCCCTTCAACTGGTATCAGAGCCATGGTTCTAAAATTGTTTAGATCTGATTTTAATTTTATTTTAATTAGAAAATAAAGTGATTTCAGATGTCACATGAGATGTGATCAGATCTGAAATCAGAAAAAATTAAAATTAAATGATTTGGATCTAAGATTAGAAGATATGCATGACTAGTTCTAGAATAGAATAGTTCTATAGAATAGTTTTGCATGTCTTTGATTTAATCTGATTAAATCATATTTTAGATCTTCTTATTTACTATTTTCTTGATATTATAAGTGTTATAATAACATCTGATAAAATAGCAAATAAAAATTATTTAATTTTAAATATCATATGAGATATGATTGATGCATGTCTAGACTAGTTGTAGAATAGTTCTACATAATTGTCTAGATTAGAATTTATTTTGATTAGATCAATTTAAATCTAATTTTTTAGATTATTATGAGATAATTTAGATCTGAAAAATATGCATGATTATGATACATGAGATGTATGCAAAATATGCCATGATTAGATCTAAATTTGTATATGAGATATATGATATAGATCTATAACTGTTTTGTAGTATTGACATGTTCCTGATTAAGGCGTTCCTCTTGGCCGTCCGGTCATAAGAACGAAGAAGGGTTTAAAGGCCCTCTCTTCCCATTCGATGGGGTGTTCTTATGATGTGTAGGGGTGCTGCGTGTTCGTCCTTAATCAGAAACCCAAAACTTACTTTCTGCAAAACCCTAGATCCTGAAACCCTAGGATTTATTGTGCATATTTTGTTTATGAACCCAACTTAATTAAGAATTAAGTTTATGAAGGAAATCATGTCTACATCCGCTCAGCCTCCTGCTATCCTCAGATTTGATATCCATTGCATAGAAGTGCCAGAATGAGCACTAGAACCAGAGTCAAGCACCCAACTAGATGCCAGAAGAAACCGTAAGGTTAGACTCAATAACGAGCATAACCTCTAGAAGACCTTCCTTCTTATTCTTCCAGTTGGCCAGGTAAGTAGGGCAGTTCCGCTTCCAATGCCGTCGCTGTTGCAATGGAAAACACTTTCCTTTGCCATCGACCTTCTTCTTTCGGTTCTGCCTTCTTCTGTACTTTGATACCTTCCACCTTTTGCTTTTCACAAGCACCTTCTTTTTCTTTCCATAAGACTTTACTTTGGAAGAAAATCCATTACCATAGCAAGAACTTGAGCTTAGAACCTTTATAGAAAGCTCAACAGGTAAACTCAGCATATTCTCAACTCGGCCAAGAATTTTGAAGTTTATGCATGTGGTAATTCATGATGAATTGGCCCTATGCCATCCAGTCAAGGAATTGCGCAGAATAATATCAATTCTCAAGTCCCAAGTCCAACTTCACCACCGAGCTCTCAAGCTTCTTCCATGTCCTTGATCATTGAGAATAGTGATCTTGGACTGACTGCCCATCACGCATCTTAGCCTAAAAAGTCATTCGTGACTTGATATTTGCTATCGCGACTCTATTCTACCAAAACATCTCCTGCAGTTGAGCAACAACATTGGCGAGCAGTCCGCGATATCTTCATGTTGGCGCTGGAGCCATCAAGACAGCTCGAGCCCAACATGTTAGTATCTCTGGCCTTATTGTCTTCGTCAATCCATTTTTCCAGATATGCTCTCTGGTTCAGTGGATGGACGACCTGCGTAAAGGTGGGAGGGTCCTGGATCCAAAAACATGCGGTTTACTTCTCGAAACCCAAAATAATTTTTAGTTCCTTGAAGCCAATCTTTATAATTGTGTCCAGTCAGTCTATGTCGTGTCTAGGAACGTGCCAGTTGGGTTGGACGCAAGAAGTTTTCTTGTAGAGAGTCAATTCTAGTTAGATCTTAAATTTTATTGACCAATTATTTAGGGTTTTATTTTTAAAAAAATTAGCTTCCACCTATTTTTTTGGTCCCTAACTCCCTCTTAGAGATGCAAAATTTACGATTGACTATTTTTAGTGGATGGTGCGGTTCACAACCTGACTCATCACCTCACCTAACAGTTTTGTGTATGGGTTAGCCAATGAGTGACAACTCTTGTTCAATGATTCTCTAATCTGGGGCACCAAACTTGTCTCTAATTCATGAATCTCACCATCCTGAAATATTGATCCACTCCTTAGTTAAGTCAGACCCACCATTTGCTAAGACTGTGGTTCTAATTGGTCTCTCACCTATTCGAAATATTGAGCCCAACTCATCCTCCAGCCCATAGCATCCAATGCCTATAGACATGTTGCATTTCCGGTGCAACTGACCACTTGTATCCAGCGAGAACAATCAACCTCGAAAGAGCCCGCACGCTAACAATGGTGGAAGACCTCAGACTTAATCTTTTTTTAGGAGAATTGATTCAGGTCTCATTAAACTAGACTTGGCTTAGTCATAACAATTATGACTAACCTAGTGGCATGGGTCAGCTCGGATTATTGACCACCTCAGATCAGAACTGTGTCAACTGATATGGCCAGGTAAGTGAGATCGGTGGAAGGAATTTGCCGTTAACTCGTACAAGAACGCATTCAGGTCGAGTAGCTTCCAAATTAAAAACAGTCGGTCGTCTGTGCCAAACTTATCTTAGACACCAAATTATTGAGTCAGAACAATTGGGTTAGCCTACATCCAGACTCTAACCTCTGAGCTAATTAGGTCTTGCTTGATCGTGACTCGATCTTGACCCAGACTTAATCTTATTAGGCTGGTCAATTTAAGCATTGTTGATCCCATCTAACCAACTCTTGATTCGGTTTGATCAACCGCTTAGACCTAATTGAGCTACCCAAGCCCGAACCCAGTATTATGAATATGTTCTTAGATCTGAAAATTCTCAATTTTAGACCTAATTGATATTCCATAAACTTAATTCTTAATTAAGTTGGGTTCATAAACAAAAATATGCACAATTAAATCCTAGGGTTTCAGGATCTAGGGTTTTGCAGAAAGTAAGTTTTGGATTTCTGATTAAGGACGAACACGCAGCACCCCTACACGTCATAAGAAACACCCATTGAATGGGAAGAGAGGGCTTTTAACCCTTCTTCGTTCTATGAACCG
>QRFJ01001540.1:233996-323738 GCA_006176705.1 Cocos nucifera | reverse complement strand
AGAGAGGAATGCCGTTTTCACGCCATTTGCCATATTTCATAATCGAAAATAGGCTGCAATGGCAAGCAATGTGCGGATGGATTTTAGCATAGCTACCGGGAAAAGTATCCGGATATCAATGCCTTCACGTTGACTATAACCTTTTGCCACATCTAGCCTTGAATGTCTCCACATTCCATCTGCACCAATCTTTCTCTTGAAGATCCATTTACACCCAATAGGTACTATACCTTCTGGTGGATCTACCAAGGTCCAGACTTGGTTTGAGTGCATCGAGTCGATCTCTGACTTCATTGCCTCAAGCCATTTCTCGGAGTCGATATCTGATATCGCCTCGTTGTAGGTTTTGGGATCATCTCCTGAGCACCATTACCTATGAGGAACATTTTCTCTACGTCCTCTGAAATAATATCTAAGTATCTTTCATGGGACGGGAAAACTCTTTCCGATCTACGAGGTGAGGAGTAGTGTTCTTATTGGCTCAACCGATTTGGTTCCACTGGTCCTTAGCTCTTCCACTTTTGAGACTTTCTCATCAAGCTTAATCTGCTTTCCAATGCCACTATCTTGAATAAACTATTTTTTAAGAAATATGGCATGTCGACTCACAATCACATTGTGGTCTTCTGGAATGTAGAAATAGTATCCTAATGACTCTTTAGGATATCCTATGAATCGAGCTCTAAAGGACCTAAACTCTAACTTGTCCGCTTGTTGTCTTTGACATAAGCCGGACAACCCCAAATTCTGAGATGACTCAGACTTGTTCTTACCATGCCATATCTCATACGGTGTGGTAGGAACGGTTTTAGAGGGAACCTATTCAGTAAATAGATTGAAGTTAATAATGAATGTCCCCAAAGAAATCTGGAAGGTCTGTGAAGCTCATCATGGATCGAACCATATCCAATAGAGTCCGATTTCTCCGTTCTGAAACCCGTTGAGTTGAGTGTTCCTGGGTGAGTCCATTGAGAGACTATGCCATTTTCCTTAAGATAGTCTAGGAATTCCCGGCTAAGGTATTCACCTCCTCGATCTGATCGAAGAACCTTAATGGGTTTTCCAGTTTGTTTTTCTACTTCATGTCTGAATTCTTTGAACTTTTCAAAGCTTCAGACTTGTGTCTCATAAGATACACATACCCATACCTAGACAGATCATCGGTAAAGGTAATGAAGTAGACAAAATTGCCTCTAGCGAGCACATCGAATGGGCCGCACACATCAGTATGTACTAGGGCAAGGAGATCTGTGGCCCTCTCCCCATGTCAACAAAAGGAGTTTAGTCATTTTCCTTGAAGACAAGATTTACAAGTTGATATGACTCAAAAGTCAATGGACTCAATAGCCTATTTTTCTCCAATTTGTTAATCCTATCTTCTGCTATATGACCTAATCTCAGTTGCCATAGATATCTGTCGTTTGGACTATCCCTAGGTCGTTTGGCATTCACGTTTTGCTCGATAGTTAAAACAGGTACATCAATATGCAACTGATAAAGACCATTAACAAGAAAATCATTTGCAATTTTATTTCTTTCATAAAGAATGTTACAATGGTCCTTAAAGAAGGTGATTACATAACCTTCTTGTGCTAAGCATGAAACAGAAATAAAATTCCTGCTAGCTGCAGGCACATAATAAACAGTCTTTTAAAACTAAGTCTAAACCAGATTGTAATCGCAGAGGGTATGTCCCACGACTACTGCAGCAACTCTTGCTCCATTACCAATGCGTAGGATCATGTCTCCATCCCTCAGCCTCCTGCTATCCTCAGAAAATCCTCATAGAATGCACAAGATGAGCACTAGAACCAGAGTCAAGCACCCAACTAGATGCAGAAGAAACCGTAAGGTTAGACTCAATAACGAGCATACCTCTAGAAGGACCTTCCTTCTTATTCTTCAGTGGCCAGGTAAGTAGGGCAGTTCCGCTTCCAATGGCCGTCGCTGTTTGCAATGGAAAACACTTTCCTTTGCCATCGACCTTCTTGCTTCGATTCTGCCTCTTCTTCTTTATCCTTCCACCTTTTGCTTTTCACAGACTTCTTTTTCTTTCATAAACTTTCTTTGGAAGAAATCCATTAACCATAGCAAGAACTTGCAGCTTCAGAAACGCTTTCATAGAAAGCTCAACAGGTAAATTCAGCATATTCTCAACTCGGCCAAGAAATTTTGAAGTTATGCATGTGGTAATTCCATGATGAATTGGCCCTATGCCATCCAGTCAAGGAATTGCAGAATAATATCAATTCTCAAGTCCCAAGTCCAACTTCACCACCGAGCCGTTCAAGCTTCTTCCATGTCTTGATCATTGTAGATAGTGGATCTTGGACTGACCTGCCCATACGCATCTTAGCCTAAAAGGTCATTCGTGAATTGATATTTGGCTATCGCGACTCTATTCTACCAAAACATCTCCTGCAGTTGAGAACAAATTGGCGACAAGTCCCGATATCTTCATGTTGGCGCTGGAGCGTCATCAAGACAGCTCGAGCCCAACAATGTCTAGTATTCGGCCTTATTGTCTCTCGTCAATCCATTTTTCCAGATAGCTCCTCTGGTTCAGTGGATGGACGACTGGTAAAGGTGGGAGGGTCCTGTCCAAAAACATGGGTTTTCACTTCTCGAAACCCAAAATAATTTTGTAGTTCTTGAAGCCAAATCTTATAATTGTGTCCAGTCAGTCTATGTCGTGTCTAGGATACGTGCCAGTTGGGTTGGAACGCAGACAGTTATTCTTGTAGAGAGTCAGTTCTAGTTAGATACTGTAATTTTGACTTGACCAATTCATTAGGGATTTTATTTTTAAACAAAATTAGCTCCACCTATTTTTTTAGGATCCCTACACTCCCTCTGTAGAGATGCCAAAAATCTCCCACGATTGATGATTTCTTAGTGGGTGGTGTGCGGTTCACAACCTGACTCATCACCTCACCTAACCAGTTTGTGTGATGGTTAGCCAATGAGTGACAACTCTGTTCAATGATCTCTAATCTTGGGGCATCCAAACTGGTCGTCTAATTCATGAATCTCGACCGTATCCGGAATATTGAATCCACTCCTTAGTTAAAGTCAGACCCACCATTTGCATAAGACTGGGTTTCCTAATTGGGTCTCTCACCATATCGAAATATTGAAGCCCCAAACTCATCCCTCTCAGCCCATAGCATCCAATGCCTATAGACATGGTTGGCATCTTCCCGGTGAAACTGGAGCCACTTGTATCCAGCCGAGAAACAATCAACCTCGGAAAGAGCCCGCACGCTAACAATGGTGGAAGACCTCAGACTTAATCTTTTCTTAGGAGAATTGATTCAGGCCTCATTAAACGTAGACTTGGCTTAGTCATAACAATTATGAACTAACCTAGTGCATGGTCAGCATCGTGGATTATTGACCACCTCAGATCAGAACTGGTCAGACAGACTATGCGCAGGTAAGTGCAGACCTGGTGGAAGGAATCATTGCCGCTTATACTATCGCCACAAGAACGGCATTCAGGTCGAGTTAGCTCCAAATTAAAAACCAGTCGGTCGTCTGTGCCAAACCTATCTAGACACCAAAATTATTGAGTCAGAACCAATTGTTAGCCTACTATCCAGACTCTAAACCTCTGAGCTAATTAAGTCTGCTGCTTGATCGTGACTCGATCTTGACCGAGACTTAATCTTATTATGGCTGGTCAATTTTAAAGCATTGATTGATCCCATCTAACCAACTCTTGAATTTCGGTTTGATCAACCGCTTTAGACCTAATTGAGGCTACCCAAGGGCCCGAACCCAGTATTATAGAAAAGTCTTAGATCTGAAAATTCTCAATTTTAGACCTAATGAGTATCTACGCATTCGGTAATGGAGCAAGAGTTGCTGCAGTAGCCGTGGGAACATACCCTCTGCGATTACCATCTGGTTTAGACTTAGTTTTAAAAGACTGTTATTATGTGCCTGCAGCTAGCAGGAATTTGATTTCTGTTTCATGCTTAGCACAAGAAGGTTATGTAATCACCTTCTTTAAGGACCATTGTAACATTCTTTATGAAAGAAATAAAATTGCAAATGGTTTCCTTGTTAATGGTCTTTATCAGTTGCATATTGATGTACCTATTTTAACTATCGAGCAAAACGTGAATGCCAAACGACCTAGGGATAGTCCAAACGACAGATATCTATGGCACCTGAGATTAGGTCATATAGCAGAAGATAGGATTAACAAATTGGAGAAAAATGGGCTATTGAGTCCATTGACTTTTGAGTCATATCCAACTTGTGAATCTTGTCTTCAAGGCAAAATGACTAAACTCCCTTTTGTTGGACATGGGGAGAGGGCCACAGATCTCCTTGCCCTAGTACATACTGATGTGTGCGGCCCATTTGATGTGCCGGCTAGAGGCAATTTTGTCTACTTCATTACCTTTACCGATGATCTGTCTAGGTATGGGTATGTGTATCTTATGAGACACAAGTCTGAAGCCTTGAAAAGTTCAAAGAATTCAGACATGAAGTAGAAAAACAAACTGGAAAACCCATTAAGGTTCTTCGATCAGATCGAGGAGGTGAATACCTTAGCCGGGAATTCCTAGACTATCTTAAGGAAAATGGCATAGTCTCTCAATGGACTCCACCAGGAACACCTCAACTCAACGGGGTTTCAGAACGGAGAAATCGGACTCTATTGGATATGGTTCGATCCATGATGAGCTTCACAGACCTCCCAGATTTTCTTTGGGGACATTCATTATTAACTTCAATCTATTTACTGAATAGGGTTCCCTCTAAAACCGTTCCTACCACACCGTATGAGATATGGCACGGTAAGAAACCAAGTCTGAGTCATCTCAGAATTTGGGGTTGTCCGGCTCATGTCAAAAGACAACAAGCGGACAAGTTAGAGTTTAGGTCCTTTAGAGCTCGATTCATAGGATATCCTAAAGAGTCATTAGGATACTATTTCTACATTCCAGAAGACCACAATGTGATTGTGAGTCGACATGCCATATTTCTTGAAAAATAGTTTATTCAAGATAGTGGCATTGGAAAGCAGATTAAGCTTGATGAGAAAGTCTCACAAGCAGAACGAGCTAAGGACCAAGTGGAACCAAATCAGGTTGAGCCAATAAGAACACTACCTCCTCCACCTCGTAGATCGGAAAGAGTTTCCCGTCCCCATGAAAGATACTTAGGTATTATTTCAGAGGATGTAGAGGAAATGTTCCTCATAGGTAATGGTGCTCATGGAGATGATCCCAAAACCTACAACGAGGCGATATCAGATATCGACTCCGAGAAATGGCTTGAGGCAATGAAGTCAGAAATTGACTCGATGCACTCAAACCAAGTCTGGACCTTGGTAGATCCACCAGAAGGTATAGTACCTATTGGGTGTAAATGGATCTTCAAGAGAAAGATTGGTGCAGATGGGAATGTGGAGACATTCAAGGCTAGACTGGTGGCAAAAGGTTATAGTCAACGTGAAGGCATTGACTATCAGGATACCTTTTCCCCGGTAGCTATGCTAAAATCCATCCGCACATTGCTTGCTGTTGCAGCCTATTTCGATTATGAAATATGGCAAATGGACGTGAAAACGGCATTCCTAAATGGATATCTTGAGGAAGATATCTATATGGAACAGCCGCTAGGTTTCACATCCAGTGATACTGATCACAAGGTTTGCAAGCTGCAAAGGTCCATATATGGACTTAAGCAAGCATCTCGGAGCTGGAACACTCGTTTCAATGATGTGATCAAAAAGTTTGGTTTCATCAAAAATGAAGAGGAACCATGTGTTTTCAAAAGGGTCAGTGGGAGCGCTGTTGTCTTCCTCGTATTGTACGTGGATGACATCCTCCTTATTGGGAATGATATTCCCATGTTGACATCAGTCAAGATGTGGTTGTCCAAGGAATTCTCCATGAAAGACCTAGGTGAAGCATCCTTTATTCTAGGAATTAAGGTCTATAGGGATAGACCGAATAGGATGCTAGGACTTTCACAGAAGATGTACATAGAGGAAGTACTAAAGAGGTTTAGTATGGAAAACTCTAAGAGGGGATTAATACCCTTCAGACATGGTATTCATCTTTCCAAGAAGATGTGCCCCAGCACACCTGAGGAAATAGAACGCATGAGCAAGATCCCTTATGCTTCTGCAATAGGGAGCCTCATGTATGCCATGCTATGTACACGACCTGATATAGCCCATGCTGTGAGTGTCACAAGCAGATATCAGTCAAATCCAGGTGAAGAACACTGGACTTCTGTGAAATGTATCCTTAAGTACTTGAGAAGAACTAAGGATATGATGTTGGTCTTTGGTAATGGAGAACTCCAAGTTCAGGGATACACAGACTCGGACTTCATGTCCGATATAGATGATCGAAAGTCGACATCTGGAAGTCTGTTTGTGTGCAATGGTGGAGCTGTCAGCTGGAAGAGTTCCAAGCAAACTGTGATAGCAGATTCCACCATGGAAGCAGAATATATAGCTGCATCAGAGGCTGCAAAGGAAGCATTCTGGTACAAGAAGTTTGCTGCAGAAATTGGAGTAATGCCATCAGATGCCATTCCTCTTTACTGCGACAACAATGGCACCATAGCCCTTGCTAAGGAGCCGAGGTCTCACCAGAAGTCCAAGCACATTGAGCGGCGATATCATCTCATCCGCGATTACCTTGAGAAAGGTTACGTTGAGGTCAAGAGAGTCAACTCCGCAGATAATGTGGCAGACCCACTTACAAAGCCGTTGGGCCAGCAGAAGATCGAAGCCCACCTTGAGAAGATGGGACTTAGACTTGTAGCCAATTGGCTTTAGGACAAGTGGGAGATTGTTAGATATATGTGCCCTAGAAGCCAGAATTGGCTGACACTTGTAATACACTTCTAGGGGCAAAATTATAATTTTGACTATAATTAATAAAATGGGTTATTTTCTATCACACATGTGTATTTAGTGTCTGTGATACATCCTTTGAGTTAATGGTAATGATAATTCATATTTTCAAGAGTTGAAAATTTAAGACATGAATAATCATTATTAACTCATAAATAGCTCCCGACCATAGGATCATCACGAGGATGGTGATTGATCCGGAAGGTTGGTGTACGATCGCTTCTCTTTAGTAGATGAGTCTTGAGTCTACGGTGTGGAGACACCGGAGCGAGAGTACAGGTACTCGTTAGAGAACGAGGGCACTGAGCGTGACCACCTCGAGTAGTCATTAGGGAGTCTACCTTCTCGTCAATGACTGACTCGATGCTGCAGTAGTGTGTCTGGTTCTTTGACCTGAGATGCATCGGCAGTTCACCTTGAGGGTGTTATAGTTTGACTACACCATTACTCGGTCTCCTAGCCATATGGAACCCTGAGGTGTATGTTGGCTATAGCATGTTCATTGTAGGAACTGGATTGCATCAAGATGGGAATCTATCTACCTCGGTGGTAGAGGAGTAGCCCTATGATGATCATGAGAATCAAGTCCAGAAATCCATGGCCATGGTAGAGTGAAATAATAGAAAGAGTTTCTATTTAGATTTTCACATTGGACTCGAATCGAATGATTACATCATATGACAGAGACTAGGGTTTGACGAGTTCACCTTAACCCTAATCTGATCGGGGCTCAAGATAGAAGAACTGAATCACACAGGTAGCTGCACCAAGAGGTTCACATTCAGCTCTGATGGGTTGCCACCATATACTGCTAGGTGTCACTGGTGGATTTTGGGAGCAATTAGAATGATTTAGATGATCGATCATTCTAGCTGTTCGAATCAGAAGAGTTCTGATCCATCGAAAGGAGTTTCGATGATGTCTATGATAGAGATCATGACATATCCCATTACCATACAGAACTGAACCTAACTGGGTCACACAAACAAGGGTTTGAATCTGGTGATCATCAATTGAACTGATCTAGTTCAATTGATCTGAATGAGATTCAATTAGGTTCAAGGAAATCGTGCTAGCACTCGATTGAACCTAACGTTCTTCTTTTACTATCATAAATAAGTTATCCTGACTGAGCCAAAGGAGTTTGTGCTCAATCAGAGGCCTTCATATGGTCTGACTGGAGGTTGTCCAAGTCAGAATAGGTTGTCTTATTTGTAAGACATTACCTGCCATTTTTGGTCACCTGCCATTTCTTGTTCTTTGACTTTGGTCAAAAGTCTACCTTTGACTGGTCAAACGTTGACCATTGACCTTTGACTTTTGACCACATGTCATGCACCTATTGGAGAGCTGGTGGGGGCCTGTCCCCCTGCCAGAACCTGGCAAGGAGAAGGGCGCACGCCAAGGGTGGCGTGAGCCCAAGTAGGAGGCGCCTAGGAGTCCTTGTTGGACAAGGACTCCACCTCCCTTTTGGATTCCAATTAGAGTTCTACTAAGAATCCAGTTTGACTGGTCTTAGGCGCCCTCTAAGGAGGAATCCAGGGGTCTCTATTCCAACCAATCAGATTTAGATCTGATTTCACAAAGGGTTGTGATTGGTTGAGAGGAAGAGGAGTTGGATCACAAGAGGTCTATAAATAAGACCCTGCGCCCAACCCTAATTCTAAGTGAGAATGAAATTAGACACGCCCCAAGGCTGCCTCTCCCCTCCTTCTCCATGCCATAGTCTCTTCTCCCCTTGCTCTCCACGTCCAAAAGTGTTTTGGATTTAGGTTGGTGCGATTCAGATCAAGAAAGGCGATCAAAAGCAAGAAGGCTGCGCTGCTGCAAAAGGACGACTGCAGATCTTCAAAAGAGTTTTGAAGATCCTCCAGATCAGATCCAGATCTGATTTTTGGAGGTGTGATAGAGAAGAAGAGGATCTCCAGATCCAACCCGAGTGGATACCGGTAGAGGCCAAGCGCTTGCGTGGCTAAGATCCAGAACCTTCCGCTGCAATCAGGATCATCTACAGGGTAATAGGATTACCCAAATCAGGTAAATTAAATTTGATTTAATTTATCTTATTTTATTTTATTTATTAAATAATAAGAATCAGATCTGAAACATATCAAGATCTGATTGAGATCAAGAGAAAATTTTTGAAATATATCTCTTGATCTAATCAGATCTGGATGAACCTGGACCGGAAAATCAGGATTCCCTTCAGGTTGGACGTAGATACTTTTCTTTTACCTATAGAGAGTCAAAATTTCTAGTTAGATTTTATAATTAATATTTGACCAATTTATTTAGGGGTTTGATTTTTAAATAAATTAGCTTTCACTATTTTCTTGGGTCCCTATACTTCCTCTATAGAGATGCAAAAATTTTTACGATTACTAATTTTTAGTGGATGGTGCAGTTCCACAAACTGACTCATCACCTCATCTAACAGTTATTTGTATTGGGTTAGCCAATGAGTGAACAACTCTTGTCCATTGATTCTCTAATCATGGTGCACCCAAGCTTGATCTCTAATTGATGAATCTCACCATGCCTGAAATATTGATCCACTCCTTAGTTAAGTCAGACCCACCATTTGTACAGATTGGATTTCTAATTGGATCTCTCACCGTATTCGAAATATTGAGCCCAATCTATCCTCCAGCCCATAGCATCCAATGCCTAATAGACATGATTGCATCTTTTCGGTGCAACTGAACCACTATGACCAGTTGAGAACAATCAAGCCCGAAAAGGGCCCGCACATCTACAATGGTGGAAGACCTTAGACTTAATCTTTTTTTAGAAAGATTTGATTTAGGTCTCTTTAAACTTTACTTGATATAGCCATAACCATTATGACTAACCTAGTGGCATGGGTTAGCTTGGATTGTTAGCCATCTTAGATCAGAATTGAGCTGACAAATATAGTCAGATAAGTGAGATCGGTGGAAGAAATATGCTATTAACTCGATAAGAACGCATTTGAGTCAAGTAGCTTCCAATTATAAATCAATCGATCATATCTGTCAAACTTACCTTAGACACCAAATTATTGAGCCAGAATCAATCGGGTTAGCCTACAATCCAGACTCTAACCATTAAGCCTAATTAGGTCTTAACTTGATCGATCACTCATGTGACTCAACCTTGACCTAGCCTTAATCCTATTAGGTTGGTCAATTTAAGCACTCTTGATTCCATCTAACCAACTCTTGATTCGGTTTGATCAACCGCTAAATCTAATTGAGCTACCCAAGCCCAAATCCAATTTTATGAATATATCTTAGATCTGAAAATTCTCAATTTTAGACCTAATATATTTTATAATCTTAATTCTTAATTAAGTTTAGGATTCATAAATAAAATATGTATATAAAATCTTAGGGTTTCAAGATCTAGAATTTTGTAGAAAATAAGTTTTAGATTTTTGATTAAGAACGAACGCGCAGCATCCCTGCACATCATAAGAATACCCCATCAAATGGAAGGAGAGGGCCTTTAAACCCTACTTCATTCTTATGACTGGACAGCCAAGAAAAATTCCTTAATCAAAAACATGATAAATCTATAAAACTAATTAGATCTACATCATATATCACATATATAAAAAATTGATCTAACTAAAATATATTTTACATACATCTCATGTATTATATCATACATATTTTTAGATCTAAATTATCTCATAAATATCTAAAAAATAAGATTTAAATTTGATCATATCAAATTAAAATTTATTCTAGATAATTTTATAGAACTATTCTACAACTAGTCTAAACATGCATCTATCATATCTCATATGAATAAATTAAATAAATTTATTTTCTATTTTTTAGATCTAATTATAATATTTATAATATCAAAAAATAGTAAATAAATAAATCTAAAAATTATAATTAATTAAATTAAAATTATGATCAGGTTAGACTATACATAGAACAATTCTATTCCTAGTCTAATCATGCATCTCATACATCTTAGATCTAGATTTATTTAATTTTTAATTTTTTAATTTTAAATCTAATCATATCTCATGTGACATCTAAAATTATCTAATTATTAGATTAAAAATAAATTAAAATTAGATCTAATGAATTTTGGAACCTGGCTCTGATACCAGTTGAAGAAAAAAATCTTATTTCCTGGGTCAAGTTCGTTCAGATCTGATTGGATCAAGAAAAATATTTTAAAAAAAAATTTTTAAGATCCTAATTAGATCTAAGACTCTTCATATCTGATCTTATTAATCTAATAAGATAAAATAAAATAAAAATTAAATTGAATCTAATTTAATTGTACCTTTATTTTGGATAATCCAATTATCCTATGACGATCTCGATGTTTGCTTGAGGTTCTGGACGTAGCCTCACAAGCACCTGACCTCTATCGGTATCCACTCGAGCAGGATCTGAAGACCTTCTCCTTCTCAATCAATTCTCTAAAAATCATATCTTGATCTGATCTTTGAAGGTCTTCAAAAACTCTTTTGAAGAATAACTGTTGTCTCTTACTGCAGTGCTGCCTTCTTCCTTTCTTGTCGCCTTTCGCTTGCTTGGATCGCACCTAACTCATGCCCAAAACCTCTTGGGTGTGGAGAGGAGAGAGAGGACTAGAGGGTGGTGTGGAGAAGAAGGAAGAAAAGCTTTGTGGTGTGGGCTAAAGTAGAAGCTCTTAATTCTAGGCGCAGATAGGGTTTATATAGATCCTGCTGCACCTGTAGTGCCACATCATCCCGGCCAATCACGGTCCTTTGTACAATCAGATCTAAATTTGATTAATGGGATGACATCATCTGATCTAATCATATCAGAGTCCCTTAAAACTCTCCTTAGATGGTACCAAGACTGGGTCAAACAAGTCTTCTTGATGCCATCTAGGTTGATTCCTTGAAGCAACTGGAGTCCCATCTATATGGAATTCCAAACCTTATCCTCATGGGGCGCATGCTTAGGAAGCGTGCACCCCTTGTCTGTCTTCTTTTCAGCAGGGGGATAAGGGCCAAGGTTCTCTCCTATGGGTGCATGACACATAGACAGATGTCTAAGTGTCAAAGGTCAATATTTGACCAAAGTCCAAAGATAAGATTTAGCAGGTGTTATCTTAAATTTATCTCATAAATTAAGACAATCCTTTTTCGATCTGGACAAGCTCCAGTCAGACTAAATAAAGATTTCTGAGTGAGTCCAAACATATTTGGCTCAGTCGAGATAAATTTTAATGATTGTTAAAGAAGAACATTAGGCTCAATCGTATGCTAGTACGATTTTCTTGAACCTAATTGAATCTTATTCAAATTGATTGAATTGGATTAATCCAATTGATGATATCCAGATCCAAACTCTTGTTTGTGTGATCTAGTTAAGTTCATTTTCGTATGGTAATGGGATATGTCGTGATCTCTATCATCGATATCATCGAAACACTTTTCGATGGATCAGAACTTTTCTGATTCAGATAACTAGTATGATCGATCATCCAAATCATTCTAATTACTCTCAAAATCCACCAGTGATACTTAGCAGCATATGGTGGCAACCCATCAAAACTAAAAGTGAACCTCTCGGTATAGTTACCTATGTGATTAAGTTTCTCTATCTTGAGCTCCGATCAGATTAGGGTTAAGGTGATCTCATCAATCCTTAATTTTCATTATATGAATTAATCATTCGATTCAAATCCAATATGAAAATCATAATAGAAACTCTTTCTATTATTTCATGCTGCCATAGCCATGGGCATATGGATTTGATTCTCATGATCATTATAGGACTGCTCCTCTTCTATCGTGGTAGATAGATCCTCTATTGGTGCAATCCAATTCCTACAATAAACATACTATAGCCAACATACACCTCAGAATTTCGAATGGCTAGGAGATCGAATTATGGTATAGTCAAACTATAACACCCTCAAGGTGAATTATCGATGCACCTCAGGTCAATAAATCAGACATACCACTGCAGCTTCAAATCAGTCATCGATAAGAAGGTAGACTTCCTCATGACTGCTCGAAGTGGTCACGCTCAATGCCCTCGTTTTCTAATGAGTACCTGTACTCTCGCTCCGATGTCTCTACACTGTAGACTCAAGACTCATCTATCTTAAAGAAGCGATCGTACACCAACCTTTCGGATCAATCACCATCCTCATAATGATCTTACAGTCGGAAGCATTTTATGAGTTAATAATGAAAATTCATGTATTAAATTTTCAACTCTTGAAAATATGAACTATCATTGCCATTAACTCAAAGGATGTATCATAGATACTTTTAAATACACATTATAATAAAAAATAATCTATTTTATTATTTATAGTCAAAATTATAATTTTGCTTTTAGAAGTGTATTATAAGTGTCAGCCAATCTGACTTCAAGGGCATACATATCTAACATTCTGGACGTCAGCATGACTGATCCGAGGTATTTATGTTACTACCGTAACTGAACTGTTCAAAAGTTATATTTCAATTTACTGTTCCTTTATAATCTTTTCATCCTCTTTGAATCAATGGGTAACTCCTATCCTTCTTCTCGTAAACAAAAAGAAAAAAAGGATCGATTACCCTTATTAGACATTGGTTCTACAATTTAGTGACTAAGGGATGCTTTGAAGGGTTTGTTTTGATATGGATTTTGCCCATCCTTTAGCTAGGAAGAGTTAGAGCTGAAACCAATCCAGGAAATAGGGTTGACATGCAAGTTTCCGATCTGGGATAGGCCTTGCCTAGGACCCCTTCTTCCTGGCCTTTCATGCCCGTTCTGCTCAAGAAGTCGGACTGCCCGCCGTTTTGCTTCAGAAAAAAAGAGAAAAAAAAAGGTACCCAACGTAGGTTAACTGATCTTTATATGATATTCCGTGGCTATCTGAATGATGGAACCTGCTATATTTGACATAATCCTTCGGAAGGAGGCCAACTCGATCATAACGTCATGTGATTAATGCTAGGACTGGAGGACAACGATTCTTCATTGCTTAATTGATAAACTTCATCATGGTAGTCTGTGACAGAAGTAATCACTGGACAGTAGCTTGTGACGTCCAGACAGGGCATGGATATGATCTTCGCTGAGAAACAGGAGATAAGAAGAGAGTATCTTTCAAATTCATATTCTTGACACGTACCCTGGTTTCTTAGTCAAATTGTCATCAACATTAAAACCATATACGGAAAAATTGGACGTTGCTCAACTTGCTAGTGTGGCTTAGGAAATTTTAGGTTTGATTTTGAGCGGTGGCATGCACATTGTAATAAAAAAATTACAGAAAGATTTAGCAAGAAATTGGTTTTTTTTTAATTATTATGTGGCATGATTGGATGGAATAAAAGATAACGGACTGATAAGATGCCTCGGCTAACGCGGTTGGAGATAAACTGAGCTGGGACCCTGGGGGACCTCTTCGGACATGGTATCGGGCCATGTGGTGGGACTCGTGTTAGGTCGCGTTGAATTGGAGCAACGGGTCGATGTAGGATGTTTTGGATGATTCCATCGAAGAATACAGCTGTCCACGTCTTATTTTTTAGAGAACGATGTGCCAATCTAGTGCTGTTTCAAGAGGAACCTTCTGCTAAAAACTGACAGCTTTATCTATGCTGTCGTTTTGCGAGCCGCCCTGTGGTAACTATCGTTACACCACGTTGCGGATTGATTGAATTGGAAGAGGATCATGTAGCTTTCTACCTTTGCAAAGCACAAGATTTTTCTAGAAAGCGAGGTCAATCTCGTACACATTCAATATATCATAAATAAATTTAAATTTAAATCAAATAAATTTAAATTATAAATAAATTAATTTATTTAAATTATTTAAAAATCAAATTATATTCTTAGCTTCTTAATTTGTCTAATCTATTTAATAATCAAATTAGAATAAATTAAATAATTTAAATAAATTATCTATTTATTAAATAGATCAACAGATCAACATACTAAATAAATTATCTATTTGATAAATAAATTAGATCGGATTATGAATTTATTAAATATGATAGGTTTACATTTCAAATTTTTATCTATCCAATAAATATGTTGGATTTAGGTTTAAAATTTTTTGATCTGACCTGCAACTAAACTCTTAGAGGATGATGGTGGAAGAATTATTAATTTGGCAATTTTTTATTCTTGGATAGATACTTGGGAGATGGCTAAAGTTAAGCTATTGCAACCACCACTTAACTAGTTAATCACACGGCTAAATAAAGTTTTGCGTAGCTTACATGACACCTTTTTGCTAAGATCATAGACATGTTGTTAGGTTGCAAAAAAATGCATAGTTAAAGCTTATTTTTTGTGGTATATGGAGACCCTTTGCTTTTATGTATTATCGGTTACATGAGCTTTATTTGTATCGTTATCAAAGACAGTTAATGCCTAAATTATGAAGGTCACATCAGCATCTTTATAATTGATTGGCTTAAAGATGCAGGACCATACCAAACATTATCCCAACTAACAATTATAATATCATTGCCGTTCTGATTCTTGAATATATGCTTGCAATACGAAAAAAATGCGAAGCAAGAGTGATGAAATTAATATAGGCATTTAAGGTTCAAAAAAGAGTGTATTATCGCACGGGTGCATCGGTTGCTGGACCGGAGTGATGCCAAGATGCACCGATACGATGCCAGAATATCATCATAACCAAACCTTACGGCTGTAACAATCGCCGAAGGCTGTCACCGTTGCAACAACCCGTACATAGGGTATTAAAAAAATTTATATATTGCTACAGAATTTTGATCCAAAAAAATCTTAACCGAAGATGACTTCGGCATGGATCCTTCGATGTTCAGATCAAAATTTTTTAACAAAAAATAAAGCCCATGAGAGAAAAATATTATACCTTTTTGAATTCCTTATTTATAGACAAAGATTGGAGCTGTTCGTGGGGACGTTATTTAAGATTCATCCCGTATGATTAAGACATGACATGGCGAGATCTAAAGCCGAGATTTTTGGGATCTGATGGATATGATTATCTTATCTGGATCATGGCTAATTATTGAGAGCTGTTGCTTAATTTTGAAAAAGAGCTTTGAATTGGCCGAGATTAGGAGTAGGAACCGATGGCTGGAGCAAGATCGACCATAATCCAAAGTGGGATCACATGATCCTATGTGGGATCGGCGACTAAAAGGAAAGGTCATCTGGTTGTTTAAAAATGTTAACTATAGATCGATGATTAGCAGTAAAGATTGAAGGCCGATGGCAGAGTGGCCATTACCGACAAAGGGTCAGAAACCACCCAAAGGCGTTGGCGATACATCAATGTAGTGTTGACGAAACGTCATTGGTTTGCAAGAAAAATTATTGTCTGAGGATGGATTGGATAAAGCCGAAGAGGGTTCGGTTGAGGCTCATTAATGTACGACAGTTGGTGAACTACGAGAGTAGCACCTGGTGTTCAAGAGGTTAGAGACTGAAGAGTAGTCGAATGTCGATGATGGATCGGCAACCAATGTCTCAAAGGTTACAACAAAACTCTTGCATGAGACTTGTAGCATCTGAACTCCAGGAGTCTTTAGCATAGGCAATCTTACCCCCAACATATACCTTCTACTTTTGACTTCGAGCCAAAGTCAATTCGAATGAAGAGAGTATATTGAATTGAAGGTGCCGAAGATTGATGGTGATATTTTTTAGTGAAAATGATGCATCAGCGGGTTTTGGAGAAAATAAAGAGTCGTGCCAAAAGGTAATCATTAAGGCAATTTCGAATTCAAAGGACAACAGGCACTGCTCTGGGCATGACTTTTTGAAATAAGATAGCTAACAACTTGTGTGAGCCAATCACAAGGTGCCAAATGATAGTGGATTAATGGCTAATGGTAATTTGGTATCTGGCTGTACTCATTATTCTACGCCTATAAGTAGCACCCTCATATCTCTTCTCCAAGCTTTTTTATTCTCTTTCTTCCCTCTTCCTCCACTCGGTTTGTGAAAGCTCTCACCAGCTTCTTTTCTGGATCCTTGCCATGTATCTTCGTATTTTTCGGCCATAGTTGGGATTTTCTCCACTTTCTCTAGTTGCCATCTGGTTTTCCATCATCTTCTCCAATCGATCGATCCTTCTTCAGTCTCGATTGGTCTCTTGTTCTTTCCATTGCTAGCATATCTGTATATTGGTTTTTTAATCTCTTTTTTCCTTATGCTATTCATCTTTCATTTTTTCCCACCTTTATTTCTCCCTTTTTCCTCTCTTTTCTTTTTTGCCTTGTTGATCCTCCTACACTTTCCCCATGGCTAACTCTAGGAGTTTTGCCGGGGATTGGTCCTCAGATTCTTCCTCTTCTTCGAGGGAGAATCTAGTAGAATCAAGTGTCGGGCATGAGGTTGATCCGACTTTCATGCCTGACACCTTTAGGTCTCTATTGGACTTCGACGAGTTAAGCTTGATCCGAGCCCAATTTAGAATTTTCTCAGAGTTCAAGCTCGAGTTGTCAGGGCCAAGTGGTCGAATTTGTGATCTGCCTTTAGGTTGGCTCGGGTTTTATGAGAAAGCATTCCGGGCCGGACTTAGTTTGCCCCTCCATCTTTTTATTGTTGAACTTTTCTGATTTCTAAATATTTCTCTATGCTCCCTTGTTCTAAACTCATTTTATTTCATCATCAATTTCATGACCACTTATTTCTTGGCCGAGACTCATCCAACTATTCCCCTTTTCTGATCCTTTTTTACTATTAAAAATCATCCCCATTTTGAAAATTGGTGGTACAACTCCCCTCAGTGAGGGATCTCTGGCTTGATAAAGAGGGCTCCTTCCTCGATTTACGCATGGAAGGATAGGTTTTTATTTGTCTTGAGTCCTGGCAGGGGATACCAAAGTAGGGTCGGCCAAGGGACTCCTTTATGAAGGAGGTCTCTATTTTAGGAAAGAAGGATATAGAGCGCTTTTAAATTTTGCAGAAGTATAAAATTTCTATCTTAAAGTAATTTTTGTCGAAGCAGACCCTTTTCAATGTGGGTCTAAATCCAACCGACACTAGAGGTAAGAGTCAGTCTAGTCGCTTCTACAATCCTTTTCTCTCTTCTAATTTTTAACTTATTTTATTTTGATGTAGACATGAGGCTCGAGGAGCTTGAGAAGCTGAAGTCCAATAGAGACCTAAAGGTATCAGGCACGAAGGTTGGATCAACCTCGCACCCAGCACCCGATTCTATTGGATTCCCTCCGAAGAAGAGAAAGAATCGGAGAACCAATCCCCGGCCAAACTCCAGAGTCAGCTATAGGGAAAGTGCAAGAGGATCAACAAAGAAAAATAAAAGATAAGAAAAAGAGAGAAATGAAGGTGGAGAGAAATGAAAGATGAATATCACAAGAAAAAACAAGATTAGAAAACCAACCTACTGATGTGTAGGTGATGAAAATAACAAGACACCGATCAAAGTCAGAAATGGGTTGATCGGCCGAAGATGACCATGGAAACCTGGATGGCAACCAGAGAAAGCAGAGAAAATCCCAACTATGGGTGAAAAACCTAAAGACATACAACAAGGATCTAGAAAAAAGAAGCCGGCGAGAGCTTTCATAAATCGGGCAGAGGAAGAAGGAAAGAAAGAGAATAAGAAATCCTGAAGAAGAGATGCGAGGGTGCTACTAATAGGCATAAAATAATGAGTACAACTGGATACCAAATTGCCACTAGCCATTAATCTACTGCCATTTGGCACCTTGTGATTGGCTTATGCGAATTATCAGCCATCCCATTTCAAAAATATGCGCCTAGAACAGTACCCACCATCCTTCGAATTTGGAACTGTCTTTATGATTGCCTTTTGGCATGACTCTTCATTTTCTCTGGAACCTGCTTATGTACCGTTTCGACTGAAAGGACCATTGTTGGTCTTTGGCACCTCTGATTCAACATACTCCCTTCATCTAAACCGACTTCGGCTTGAACTCGGGAGTAGGGGGTATGTATTAGGGGTAAAATTATCTATGCCAAAGATCCCTAGACTTCAGATGCTATGAGTCTCGTGCAAGAGTTTTGTAGTAACCTCTGAGACGTCGGTTGCTAATCCATTATCGGCATCCAACCTCTCTTCAATCTCTGACCTCCTGAACACCAGGCGCCACTCTCGTAGATCATTGACCATCGAACATTAATGAGCCTCAACTAAACCATCTTCGACTTCATCTAAACCATCCTCAGATAACAATTTCTCTTACGAACCAGTGACGTTTCGTCAACATTGTGTCGATGCATTGCCAATGCCTTCGGGTGGTTTCTAACCCTTCATTGATAATTGTCGTCCTACCATCAGCCTCCAATCTTTGCTGCTAATCACCAATCCATAGTTAACATTTTCAAATAGCCAGCAAACCTCTCCTTTTAATTGCCAACCCACATCGGATCATTCGATCCCACTTCAGGTTCGGGTCGACCATGCTTTAGTTGTCAGTTCCTACTCCAAATCTTAGCCAATTCAAAGCTCTTTTTCAAAATTAAGTAATAGCTCTCAACAGCGGGTCATGATCTAGATAAGGCAACCATAACCATCAAATTCCAAAAATCTTGGCCTTAAAACTCACCACATTGCACCCCAATCGGACGAGATGAGCCTCAAATAATGCTCTCACGAATAGCTCCAATCTTTGTCTATAAATAAGGGACTTAAAGGGACCCTCAAGTATGACATCTTTTTCTCTCTCATGCTCCATTTCTATCACGAAATTCTGACTTGAGCATTGGAGGTTCCCTATTGAAGTCAGCTCCGATCAAGACATTTTTGCAGGTCTCACCACTAGGATACTCAATGCCACCAACTTTAGCCACTCAAGCGAGGGTCAGAATTCTACAGCAACACCATAGGCTCATGCTAATTAGCATGAATTTCATGTATGGCAGCATGAAATTAGATACCATAATAGCAACAAAAGGTATTCATCAAAATCACCATAAAATCAAGCCAATCATTATAACAGATTGTCCAAACAATATGAGACACATGAATGCCAGCCTGGTCTAATGAGACCATGCTATCAAGCAAACCACATGAAAGAGGGGAATGACATTGAGAGAGGGTTGAAATTGAAATTGAGCAATATCAATAATAGAGGAGGAGGGGAGAAGTTGGACAAATTTATCAAAATAATGCTCATTTTTAAATTAATTATCAAAATACTATCCTTCCAAAACTATTTACCAAAATACTGCTCAAATCAAAGTTGCCCTATCATAGGGAAACTTTATGTGCTAACTCATTATTCTCATGCCATGTGAGATGTGTGGTCATCAAGATAGAATCGTCTTATCGTAGGGTGACTTACTAAGTCACCCTACCATCAGGCGATTCTATAAGACACCCTACGGTAGAGCGACTCTATAAGTCGTCCTACCAAAGGATGATTTTGATGCACCAATCTGATACTTTCTTGCATGTCCCATGGAGGAGTCCCCATACCTTCGAGCCATTGAGGGAACTCGCCAAAGTTGCCACCGAATGTTCTGAAATCATCTTGAATGCTCTTAAGACTTTCAAAAATTTGAGTTTACATCTTAAATTTGTTGTGAGCTTAGCATACCATAGGGTGACTTGGATACTCCACCCCGATACAACTTCGTAAATCCTCTTTACAAAAGATGTTTCAAGGGGTTTCTCAAATTGAAGGTACTCTTGCATTTGTAAACCAATAAAATACTATTTCATAAAAAAAGATCTATTTATAAAAATTATGTCCATATACTAAGATGAAAGCATCAACCCTGTAAGGCAACCAACCTACCCATGTGCCGAGATGAAAAGCTAGGATAAAGATAAAGAATTATCATAGTTGATCATTACGGTAATAAAAAATATAGGATGTGCAACTAGATTTAAAAAATTATAATATTAATTTTAAAATAATGTAAATCAGTAGTTAGTCATTACAATATTTGTTATATAAAAAAAAATACATCTCATATAACTATCGAGAGATGTGTATGCTAAGGTATTGTGGCCTCCTATGCGTCCGTCTCTCATAAACGTGCATCACCTCTAGCTAGCGGTGGGATTACTTTGGCTCAGTATCGATGGATGCAGATAGAGATGCTGTCATGCTAGGCCTATCAACACGTGCATGACATCAGGATGGCTCTCCAGGCTTAGTCATCCTCTATAACATGGATGCATTATCTACGAGTAGGTAGAAGTTGGAGACATCACATAATGAGGTACTCAGATCATCCATCGATGGTGCAGGCATAGTGCCAATTCATTTATCTTCTAAGATAAGTTGCATAGTATCAACAAGACCATCCATGATATCAGCAAGCACTCGATCCTTGCATCCAATAGTGATCGAATAAAAGCCTCTCCCCGCTCGATGGTATAGTGCTGTGATCCTTTGAAACTATGAGATTTAAGGCAAAAAATAGATATTATTTAATAAGTATAAAAAAAGAATAACATAAGCCTAATAGACTAAAAAATAAAATAAAATAAAAAATAAAATATACTTACGATAATGTCCATCACGCTGCCTGAAGAATGGAATCTCATCTCTGGCCACTTAGTCGTAACTGGCATGATGAATCGTCTAGTGATGCTCCTATAGCATACGAGATATGGATTATAATAATCCATCAGTCCTAGGTGCATAAGTGGAGCATTTATAATCAAATCCTTCCATTGCTCCCATGCATCAATATGCTCCCGATGCTCTCAGGCCCAATCATGTCGATGCCGTCCTCATCGATCGAGAGTGTGAAGCCTATCTCGAGTGTTGCATGATAGGAGGACGTCCTGATACATGCCGAACTATCGCATCACGTTCTCTGAATAATAGATCTCTACGATCTCGAAGTAGATGAGAGGTGCGCGTGTCCTCTATACATGCTGATCCGATCGGCATACATCAGGTAATGCAGCTAATATCTCGGATGTGTAAGGCACCCATATCAACTGATTGTCATGCTATTGGACCCATAATATTGGTCCAACTTATCTCTATAATATATAATTATATATGGCATAGGATTGCTAGCACCTGTCAGTCGAGTCCTCCACCTATCAAAAATAAAGTCAATATTAATTTTGATAAAATATATAGTCATTTATGATAGAAAGATTAGTGTTACTAGTTACATACCTACATCCCAATAGATCAAACTTGTCATGTTGTATTCCGCCAAATGGATCCTAAATAGTAGCATCATGGACATCTAATGGCTCATGTCCTATAGCAACATCTCCTGGCACCGACTGGCCAACACTAGGGAGCACCCTATTTGGCCATCCGATATGCAAATGCTCTCATATCCAAAGCTATAACAATTTTAATGGCCCAGCTATCTCACAGGCATTCATTTTGGTGGCCCTACTCAGCTCGCGATATAGGAAGACTAAAATGGCACTGCCCCAACTCAACTATCCACATGCATGAAAATCACGTAGTAAGGGTAAATACAGCAACTGCACATGGGATCTAAACTTATCGATGAACAAATGGCCACCAATTAGATATAGAATGAATGCTTGAGTATGTCTTCGCATAGTCTCATCATTTGCATCATCGGATAAATGTTGGAACATGTGCTAAAGACACTAAAGCTTCAAAGAAGAACCCGACAACATCGTCTCTAACGATATAATCTCGAACAACTCCGCTTAAAGATCCGATCAGATGATGTGTCTAGTACCGATGATGGCAGGCCCATGCACTCGTAATCCAAGTAGAACTACAACATCCTGCAATGTGATCATCATCTCCCCAATGCATAGATGAAAAGTATGTCTTCTGATGCCATTGCTCTACCATGACTGTGATAAGGGTCTAGTCATGCTGTATGTTGCAAACTCTATGACATATGAAGATACTATACGATCCTATCATGTGGCCACCAGGCGTGCATCATTGTAGATCCCCTATGCCTGTAATGTAGGAGCCCATGTCCTCCCTAGAATATATACGGTCACTCCTATATTGGATCTGGAGATATAGCATAGTAGGATCCACTGACCCTGGATGTACATCAGAATCTAAACCAGCCATATCGTATCTACCGATCCCATAAATTTAATAGATTCATTAATCATCAAAAAAATTGAGAAGCTAGGATAGTTAAAATAATAATAATGATAAATTACCAACATATACAATAGATTTATTTCACTAATATCTTCATGTTAGAAAATATGTTCTAAAGTCAATCATCTAAGTTCTAGATGATTAAAATTAATATATAAATTATCAAATAATAATTATTATTTGATTTATTCATCATAAAATTTCTATCTTTCTTAAATAAACTCCTAAGTTATGATAAAGTTCTTATAACCATACTCAATCAATAAAAGAGAATTTATTGGATGGTTCTTAAATTATTCATAACTAAATGATAAATTATTAACTAGAATGATAACTTATCGAGTATAGATCGTTGTATATCATATACATTGGTTGTTCTCATAATCAAGTAGTGTGGAGACATTGGTGTGGCATGCAGATGGGATGTAGGAGTACCTTTGTACTAAACACGACCAATGTAGCATTCTACTATCAAAAGTAGATAGTAAAGACCAATGGATATAAAGATTCCTCCAACTTGAGATCACCATGATGACTTGCAAGTAACTCACGGTACTTTGATGTCGGACTATCTGTATTTTTAATATAGTGATAAAAAATTTTTGGATGTAGTAAAGTACTTATAGAATTAATGTGTGAGTCAAGATATAATTGACCACTCCTGATTAATTTCAAGAGTAAATATCTCACTGTATTTTAATTTAGCAAAATCTAGATTTGGATAATCTTTGTGAGGAGTTACGAGATTTGCAAACTTTAAAACACAATATGGATTACTTGTATGAGTACTGACAACTAACTCGAAGTCATCCTGAGCATTAAGAGTCAATGGGATGAATTATACAGTAATCATAAACCAAGATTCTAAGAATATTGCTTTGCATATATTTGACCTATCCTAACATCAAGTACCATTGCTAGATGATCATTTTGATTGGTACAGAAATTGATTTCTTTGCTACCGACTTAGATTCGAACTTATAGGATCACACATATAAGAGATTACTATCTAATTAGATGGTTAATTATTGACCTCAAGGATTTATTTTGATGAGTAACAAAATATTTGAGTATATATTTGAACTAATGAAGTTGATGAGATCATGTTTCAAGATGTATTTTAGAGTATCAAATAAAACATCCATATAAGTGCATTTAGAAATTGATAGAGAAGAGTTGGAGGCATTTGGAGCACAAATCACACCTGAAATAAGACTTGAAAATGATATCCCAAAACCAAAATTCAAGAAAAAACCTTTTAAGCAAACTAAAATTTTTCAGCATAAGAAGTTCACGAGTCAACTCAAGGTTCAACTCATTGTTCAGCTCGAGTTGATATTCAAATTGGCACGCAGAAGTTTCAGAAGGAACAGTCTCAAGCAGAGGCTCGAGTTGACTCGAGGTTCTCAAGTCGAAGTCTTAGTGAAAATCCAGAGAATGATGATTTTAGGGCAAGGTCTCGAGCAGAGGTTTGAGTCGACTTGAGGTTCTCGAGTCAACGTCTCAAGAGAAATACAAAAGATGATAATTTTGAAGTAAAGTTTGACATAATCTCTAGCAGAGGCTCAAGTTGACTCGAGGTCCACGAGCTGAAGTCTTAGTAAAATACAGAAAGACTGATCTTCATACAAAAACTCTCGAGCTAAGGATCGAGTGGAGCAAATGGCCTCGAGCTAATGCTCAAGTCGACTCGAGGTTTGACTTGAGCTCCATCGGCTAGTTTCTACAAACTATCTAGAAATATGCAAATTGGATTCAAATGATCATTTTTGCTTTTCCAACGATCAAATAGGATTTTCCAATCTTTCAAACATGAAAAATCACCTACAAAATACCTGGAGGAAGTGACATGACTATAAAATCATTGAAAAAAATTAAAAAGTTAAAAAGAAAGAGTCAAAAGAGCTCCAAAAAGAGAGCATTCTACTTCTAACTCCAAGAAACATCAAATCAAGTTATTCCATTCTGCAAGAAGACAAGCTCAAATAGTTCAAAATCCCCCCTCCAAGAAGATTCAAAAAAGCTTCATCGACTTATTTGCTCATCAAAAAAGCTTTTTGTTCATTTTTGTTGTTTAACTTTTTTCTTTCTTATAACTTAGCTTCAATAGGATTTTGAAGCTAAAATAAAGACTTATCCAAGCCTAAAAATTGAATTGTAAGCCAAGAGTTGGCTTAGGGGTTGGTTGTGGTTGGTGAGCTGATGTAAAAATCAACTAGATTTTAGATAGTGAGCCTTGAAAAACTATCCGACTGTAATCTTGGAGAGATTATAGTGAAATTCTCAAGTGGGCCTTGGGAAGTGGACGTAAGTGCAAGGGGCACCGAACCACTATAAATTTTCTAATATTTATGATTGCCATGTTTACTTCATTTTATTGCATTTATATTTCTGCATTTCTGCAAACTTAGAACTAAAGCATACATCATCACATTACTTATTTTTGAAAATAGCACCTAACTTATTTTAAGTTTTGAAAAATTCAATTCACCCCCCCCTTGGGTTGTCTTGCAGGGCAACAAGTGGTATCAGAGCTTGGTACTCACTTTATTTGATTTAACAATCAAGAGTTAAGATCAAATGCAATCCATATGAGTGCATCTGTTGACGAAGGACAATCAACCAACCATCCATCCTTGTTCAATGAAACAAATTATACTTATTGGAAAGCATGCATGCACATTTACATTCAAGTACTTGATTATCAACTTTCGAGAGTGATAATCAAAGGCCCACACACTTCCACAATCAAAATAGAGGATAATAATATTTCCAAACCAGAAGAGGATTGGGATGAGCATGATATGAAAATTATAGACTTAAATATTAAGGCCATGAATGTCCTATATTGTGCATTAGATCCTAAAGAATTCAATAGAATTTCTACTTATGCTTCGACCAAGAAGATTTAGGATAGACTAGAGGTTACCCATAAGGGTACCAATCAAGTAAAAAAATCTAAAATAAATATGCTAATCCATCGATATGAATTATTTAAGATGGAGTCAATGAGTCTATTTCTGAAATGTTTACTAGATTTATCGATATTATCAATGGTTTGAAAAGCTTGGATAAATCTTACACTAATAGTGAGCTTGTTCGTAAAATTCTTAGGTCACTTTCGAAAGCTTAGGAAGCAAAGGTCACCACCATCTAAGAAGCTAAATACCTCAATAAGCTACCATTGGAAAAGCTTCTTGGGTCCTTAATGACTCATAAAGTGAATATAAGGCAAAATATGAAGGAGAAAACCAAGAAGAAAAAGACCATAGCTCTCAAGACAACTACTTCCAAGGATGATGAGAGTGAAGAATCCAATGAGGAGGAGGAAGAAGAAGATTTGGCCATGATTGCAAGAAAGTTTAAGAGATTTATGAGAAAGAAGAAGCAAAAATTCAAGAAGAAGACCTTCAAAGGTGAACCAAGTAAGAAAAAAAGAGGAGCTACCAATTTGCTTTGAGTGCAAAAAATCTGGCTACTTTAGGATGGACTGCCCCCTTCTCAAGAAATCATCCAAAAAGCTCAAGAACAAGATGATGATGGCTACTTGGAGTGATAGTGAGGACTCTAGCTCTAAGAAAGAATCGCAAGAAGAAGCCAATTTTTGTCTAATGGCATATCATGAGGAGGTAAATGTTGAAAACTTCTTAGATTTCACTTTTGATGAGTTATAAGAGATTTTTTCTGAACTTATAACTGAATATAGAAAAATAACTTTAAAAAATAAAGATTTAAGAAAGTTAAATTCAGAACTTACTCATGAAAAGAAAATATTTTCTAAAAAACTAAATTTGCTTACTAATGAAAATTGTAAATTGAATGATGAACTAGCAAAAATCAAACTATTTGTAGAAAGATTTACCTATAGTTTCAAAAAATTAAACATGCTACTAAATAAGCAAAGAGCTATTTTTAACAAAGTCGGATTAGGATTTAAATCTCATAAAAAATAAAAACTATTCAAAGATCTATTTGTTAAAGCTTCATCAAACTCTACTTCAAATATCTCATATTTTTGTTATGGCAAAATTGGTCATAAGTCTTATGCATGTGATTTTAAAAAATTAATTGAAAAAATACTTAAAATGATTTGGATTCCAAAAGAAATCATGAGCATTAACCCCAAAGGACCCAAGATGACTTGGGTACCTAAAAACTCAACTTGATTTTCTTATGTAGGAGTGTCTTGCAGCCCAGAACAAGAAAAATTTTTGGTATCTTGATAATGATTGTTCAAGGCACATGATGGGTGATAAATCTCAATTTATCACTTTTGAGCCTAAAAAAGAAGGGATAGTTACATTTGGTGATAATGAAAAGAGACGTACCATTGGCATCGGTAACATTCATATCACTCTTTCTACTTCTATTCAAAATGTATTGCTAGTTGATGAGTTGAAACATAATTTGCTTAGCATTAGTCAATTTTATGATAAAAAATTTAAAGTAACTTTTGAATCTCTATTATGTATTGTTTCTAATCCAAATGACAATGGCATCATGTTCATAGGACATAGACATAACAATATCTACATGGTAGAGCTTGATGATCTACACATGAAAAATGGTCAATGTCTTATAGCAATGGATGCTAAGGTCAATGAAGCTAGTTGATTGTGGCATCATAGATTAGGTCATGCTAGTATGGACTTATTCTCAAAATTAATTAAGAAAGACCTTATAAGAGAATTACCAAAACTAAGTTTTAAAAAGAATCAAATTTATGATGCATATCAATTTGGAAAGTAAACTAGAAATTCTTTCAAACCAAAATGAATAATTTTAACCTCTAGACCTTTAGAATTGCTACACATGGATTTGTTTAGACCCACAAGGACCACTAGTCTAGAAGGTAAAAAGTATGATCTTGTAATTATAGATGATTTTTTAAGATTCACTTGGATAATATTTTTAGCACAAAATGATGAAGCCTTCAATGCATTTTTCAAATTTTATCGAAAGGTTTTGAATGAAAAAAATACATCAATAGTTTGCATACATAGTGATCATGGTATAGAATTCGAAAATCAGCACTTTGAGAACTTTTGTAATGAAAAAAGAATTGATCATAATTTTTCAGCACCTAGAACCCCACAACAAAATGAACTAGTAGAAAAAAAATCAAACACTAGAAGAAATAGCATGAACTATGTTGTGTGAAAGTAATTTACCTAGATATTTTTGGGCTGAGGCAATAAATTCTGTATGTTATATATTAAATCGTGTTCTAATAAGACCTATTTTAAAAAAAATCTCATATGAACTTTGGAAAAATAGAAAATCAAATATCAACTATTTTCATGTGTTTGGTTGCAAATGCTTCATACTTAATAATGAAAAGGATAACTTGAGAAAATTTGATGCCAAGTCCAATGAGGGTATCTTCTTAGGATACTCCTCATCAAGTAAGACATATAGAGGCTTCAACAAGAGAACTCTCATCGTTGAAGAATCAATTCATATTATCTTTGATGAATATAATGACAAATCTGTTAGAAAAAAAGATGCTTTAGATGAGGATGTAGAAAATCTTCATGATAAGATGGACAATCTAACACTCAAGGATGCTCCACCTCAAAATAATGAAGAAGAGAAGAATGAAGAGTCCTCTCATAGTCTAAGAGAGGAGCTACCAAAAGAATGGAGGTATGCACATGGACATCCTAAAGATCTTATAATTAGTGATCCATCACAAGGGGTAAGAACACGATCTTATCTTAGAAATATAAATAATTACATAGCTTTTATTTCATAAATTGAACCTAAATCAATAGAACAAGCTGAAAATGATCCATATTAGATAGATGCCGTGCAAGAAGAATTAAATCAATTTGAAAGAAATAAAGTATGGACCCTAGTCGATAGACCAAATGACCATCCAATAATTAAAATTAAATAGGTATATAGAAACAAATTAGATGAACATGAAATCATTATAAAAAATAAGGCTAGATTAGTAGCAAAAGGATATAAACAGGAAGAAGGCATTGATTTTGATGAAACCTTTGCCCCTATAGCTAGATTAGAGGCCATTAGACTATTGCTTGCTTTTGCATATTTTATGAATTTCAAATTATACCAAATGGATGTAAAAAGTATATTTCTTAATGATTATATAGTAGAAGAAGTGGATATTGAACAACCACCTTGATTTGAAAATCATGCATTTCTAAATCATGTATTCAAATTGAAGGAAAAAATCTTATTTTTTGGATCAAGTTCGTTCAGATCCGATTGGATCAAGAGGAATATTTAAAAAAAAAAAATTTAAGATATTAATCAGATCTGAGACTCTTCAGATCTGATCTTTTTGATCTAATAAAATAAAAATTAAATTAAATCTAATTTAATTGTACCTTTATTTTGGATAATCCAATTATTCTATGATGATCTCGATGTTTGCCTGAGGTTCTGAACATAGCCATGCAAGCTCTTGGCCTTTATCGGTATCCACTCAGATAGAATCTGGAGATCTTCTTCTTCTCAATCAATCCTCTAAAAATTAAATCTAGATCTGATCTTTGAAGGTCTTTAAAAACTCTTTTGAAGAATAACCATTGTCTCTTGTTGTAGTGCTGCCTTCTTCCTTTCCTATCGCCTTTCGCTTGCTTGGATCGCACCTAACTCATGCCCAAAACCTCTTGGGCATGGAGAGGAGAGAGAGGACTAGAGGGTGGCATCAAGAAGAAGGAAGGAAAGCTTTGTAGCATGGGCTAAAATATAAGCTCTTAATTCTAGGTGCAGACAGGGTTTATATAAACCCTGCTGCACCATGCAGTGCCACATCATTCCGACCAATCATGGCCCTTTGTGCAATCAGATCTAAATATGATTGGTGGAATAACATCATTTGATCTAATTAGATTAGAGTCCCTCAAAACTCTCCTTAGATGGTGCCAAGATTGGGTCAAACAAGTCTTCTTGGCGCCATCTAGGTTGATTTCCTGAAGCAACTGGAGTTCCATCTGTATGGGACTCCAAACCTTATCCTCATGGGGCGCACGCCTAGGGCCAAGGTTTTTAGTAGGGGGATAAGGTTTTTATCATCTATCTACTTTTTAACAGGGGGACAAGGGCCAAGATTCTCTCCGATGGGTGCATGATATTTGGGTAGATGTTTAAGTATCAAAGGTTAACATTTGACCAAAGTCCAAAGACAAGATTTAGCAGATGACGAAAAATGGTAGGTATTATCTCAAATTTATCTTATAAATTAAGACAACCCTTTTCTGACCTAGACAAGCTCCAGTCAGACCAAATAAAGATTTTTGAGTGAGTCCAAACACATTTGGCTCAGTCAAGATAAGTTTTAATGATTGTTAAAGGAGAACATTAGGCTCAATCATATGCTAGCATGATTTTTTTGAACCTAATTAAATTTTATTCAAATCAATTGAATTAGATTAATCCAATTGATGATATCCAGATCCAAACCCTTGTTTGTATGATCTAATTAGGTTTAATTCCATATGATAATGGGATATATCGTGATCTCTATCATCGACATCATCAAAACACCTTCTGATGGATTAAAACTTTTCTGATTCAGACAACTAGTATGATCGATCATCCAAATCATTCTAATTACTTCCAAAATCCATCAGTGATACCTAACAATTCCTACAATGAACATGCTATAGCCAATATACACCTCAGAATTTTGAATGGCTAGGAGATCGATTTATGGTGTAGTCAAACTATAACATCCTCAAGGTGAATTATCGATGCACCTTAGGTTAAAGAACCAGACACACCACTGTAGCTTTGAGCCAATCATCGATGAGAAGGTAGACTTCCTCATGACTACTCGAGGTAGTCACACTTAGTGCCTTTATTCTCTAATGAGTATCTGTACTCTTGCTTCAGTGTCTCTACACCATAGACTCAAGACTCATCTATCCTAAAGAAGCGATCGTATACCAATTTTTTGGATCAATCACCATCCTCATGATGATCCTATGGTCGGGAGCATTTTATGAGTTAATAACGAAAATTCATGTCTTAAATTTTTAACTCTTGAAAATATGAACTATCATTGCCATTAACTCAAGGGATGTATCACAGATACTTTCAAATACATATTATGATAGAAAATAATCTATTTTATTATTTATAGTCAAAATTATAATTTTGCCCTTAGAAGTGTATTATAAGTGTCAGCCAATCTGGCTTCAAGGAAATACAAATTATATAAAGCCTTGTATGGTTTAAAACAAGCCTCACATACTTGGTATGAAAGATTAAGTAAATTCTTACTAGATAATGAATTTACTAGAGAAAATATAGATAAAACCTTATTCTTAAAAAGAAAAGATGAGAATCTATTAGTTGTATAAATCTATATGAATGATATTATTTTTGGTGCCCCTAATGAAATTTTTTGTCAAGAATTTGCTAAGCTAATGCGGGGTGAGTTTGAGATGAGCATAATGAAAGAGTTAAACTTCTTCTTCAAACTTCAAATTAAGCAAAATGAAGAGAGGATCTCCATCAACCAAACAAAATATACAAAAAAAATACTCAAAAAGTTTGGGATGGAGAGTTCAAGACCAATTGGCACATCAATGAGTACATCCTACAAACTTGACAATGATGAGAAAGATAAGAAAGTAGATTTAAAATTATATAAAAGTATGATAGGCTCACTTTTTTATCTTACTGTAAGTAGACTAGATATAGTATTCAGTGTTTGCATGTATGCTAGGTATCAATCAGACCCTAGAGAATCACATCTACTTACTGTTAAAAGAATTTTTAGATACTTATCTGAAACACTTAATGTAGGACTATGGTATGATAGAGCATCTCAATTTGAATTAATTGGTTACTCTGATGCTGATTTTGCTGAATGCAAACTTGATAAAAAAAGTACTAGTGGCATATGATAATTTATAGGAGTAAATTTAATTTCTTAGTTTAGTAAGAAACAAAACTCAGTAGCACTATCAACGGTCGAAGCCCAATATATTATTCCTGAGAGTTGTTGTGCATAAATTCTTTGGATTAAATAATAATTAAAAGATTTTAGATTCAAACTTAATAACATATCCATAAGATGTGACAACACAAGTATAATCAATTAAACCAAGAACCTAATTCAACATTCAAGATCCAAACACATTGAGATAAGGCATCACTTCATAAGAGATCATGTACAAAACAATGATGTGGTGCTTGAATTTATTTATACTGATAAATAATTAGCTAACATATTCATAAAACTCCTTAGTGAAGAAAAATTCAGCATTATTAGAAGAGACTTAGGACTATGCTATCAACCTGATTAAATTTTATTCTTCATAATTCTAAGTAAATCAAATTAAACTTAAAAGAATTAAATCTTATGTATAAAATTAATGATCAATATTTAAAAAAATAACTAGACATTACTTGAATGACAAATCTCCTTTGAAGCTTTAAAAGTTTTAGAACTATTGCTTGAGCCAACTCGAGCAAACTAGTTCAAAACCATGAGTCGACTCGAGGGTCGGGGGCCATAGGGGTTAAAACAAATCGTGACTATTTGTGATGCCCTAGAAAGTCTTCGTTTCCATGAGCAGAGGGCCTCTCATCCTCCTAAACCCAATCCAACAGTATTGCTTGTCTCCCTACCATCTCTTTCCTTCAATTCGTGAAGTCAAAGGCCGACTTTGGGTAAAATGGTTGGAAAAAGTGTGGAGTGCGAAAAGTTTGTAATACCCATGGAGCTAAAGAATGGGTGAGGAGAAGAAAAGCCCAAATAAAATGGGTAGCATCCCAACCATCTGAGATTTTTCAACCCTTCGAAGAACTCATTCATGAAGAACCTCAACAGGATCAAGGTATACCAAACTCACCTCCTCCACCACCTTCACCAGTCGGTAGGATGGCCACTAGAGCCATTGCAATGGGGAGGAGAATTGATTTTGATTTCTTTGAAAGTTACAATTTTCTATTAGAACTTGGATTGGTAGGATGGGGTGGAGAAATTTTTGTACAATGGACATCCCCATGTACCCTAAGTTGGTTAGAGAGTTCTATGAAAATCTTAAAAGAAAATTTCTTAAAATTATAAGTACAGTCAAACGAATACAAATTGAGGTAACTGAGGAGAGTTTGGCTTAGATTTTTGGTATCACAAAAGAAGGTTTTGTGTCCAATAAATTATCTGACAAAAAGAGGGGTTTGAGATTAATTATGGATAGGGATGATATTATAGGAGATGTACTGGCATCCACACTATCAGTAAAAATGAGAGTTCTTCATCATATCATCAGTGAAATTTTTATACCCAAACTGGGTAGACATGACTTTGTATCTAAGAGAGAACTATGTATGATGTATTTGATGGTTTAGGGGATGCAGATAAAACTGCCCAGTATTATGATGCATCAGATGAGAGAGGCTACATCAAGGAACAAGGTATGCTTGCCCTATGAATAGCCCTGACTAGAATTTTTGAGACTGCACGAGTATCACTAGAGAATGAAGCAACCAAGAAGCAGTCTCTCTATAATGTTTATGACATAAGAGCCTTGACTAGAATGCAATATCATGTAGAGGATGGAAGATGGGTCTAGAACATTTCTGGTCAAGAGAGGAGAGCACCTAGGGTTGTAAAGATAGGAGAGCCCTCTACTCCAGTTGCAGCCCGAGATGCACCTAACACTGATCTCGGTACACCTATGATACCTCGAGCTCCACCCATGGGGAGGTTTCCATCGATACCATCTACTGACTCTACATCTATGGAGAGACTAGTAGACATGATATCTACTAGAGTTAATAGAAAGATTCAGGGACTATCTGATAGAGTAAAGACTGTACAAATAGAGATAAGATCTATCTCTCAGAGGTTTTCTATTCTGGAGCAGAGGGAACACACACATGACACATCCACTGATCACTCTAGTGTCATTGAGGAGCTTGCTCGGCTCAGGAGGAGAGTTGAGTTTTGAGGCACTGAGATGATGACAGCAATCAGTAGCCTAGGTCAGGCACAGTAGCAGGGCATCATTTCAGTATTTGGAGTCATGGACAGTTTGATTAGAAAAATAGAAAGACTTGCTTCAGGTGCGATACCACTAGCAGTAGTAGCAGATGTCGCGGCTAGGGTAGCCATGCCTCGACCTCCACCTCCTCCACCTATGTCACCTGATCAGTCCATCTAAGTTTCTATAAGTGAGAGCAGACCACCACTCAGAGTCTACACTCATGGAGGGCCTCCTCCCTCGCAAGTAGCTGGACATTCTGCTAGGACTAAGAGCAGGAGAGCCAGACCTTCTACCTCATGAGCCTCATCCTAGACATTAGAAATTTCATCTGATGATGAGTAGCCTCATAGGCTCTAGTGTCTATCCACTTCTTGTACTTAGATCTATGTATTAGGAGTATATGATTGTATTTGATTCTGTGCTTGTATTTGACTCTATGTACTTGACACTTATAAATATAAACTTGCTTTACCTGATCTTGCTTTGAAGTTGATGTTTCATTGTATCATAGTGCATTTTGTTAATGCAATGAAACTCATGATCACTTACTCTTACACTTGTTCTGAATATTTGCCTTAACTTTATATTTTTTATTGATGACAAAAAGGGGAGTAATATGTATATGAGCATGAATTCATTCACTTTGAATATGTCAAAATTCATCCACTATTCATTCACTTTGAATATGTTAAATTTAAAATTTTAAGCATGAATATGTTAAGGATTGAAATTTTCAGCATATATGATGTACATTATAAGTTTGAAGTTTGTGCCATGATACATACTCTATGTATGATTGTTTAATACTAATGCTTTGCACACACATATAGATATATGCTGGCAATTTATCATTCTAATAAGTACAAGTAGAAAACTTAACCTTGAATTGAAAAGATATATTAAAAATACAAGCATAAATTAAGGGGGAGACAAATATGAAAATACAAAAGGAATTAAATCATTAATCTGTTGAAAATATTCTTAATGCATTGTTATTGCATATTTCTCGCTCATATACTCAAAGTTTTATCATCATCAAAAAGGAAAAGATTATTGACTCCAAGAATTGATTTTGATGAGTAACAAAATATTTGGGTATATATTTGAACTAATGAAGTTGATGAGATCATGTTTCAGGATGTATTTTAGAGTATCAAACAAAACATCTATAAAGTACATTTAAAAATTGATATTGTTGGGGATAAACCCCGCTCTCACCGAAGTCTAGTCTGATGACTAGCTTAATGTAACTGATAATCATGAAAGAGCTTCGATTGAAAATTCTTTCTCCAGCAGTCGAATCCTGGCCGAACTTCTTTAGCAGTTGAACTTCTCCAGTAGACAAATCTCGATCGAACTCATCCAATGGCCGAACCCCTTCCGGACCTCTCCTTTAGTTGAATTTCTATGGGAGCCAAACTCCTTCCGAATATCTCCTTTAGTTGGATTTCTATAGGAGCTGAACTCCTTTCGGACGTCTCCTTTAGTCGAATTTCTACAGGAGCCGAACTCCTTTTAGACTTCTCCTTTAGTCGAATTTTTATAAGAGCCGAACTCCTTCTGAATGTCTTCTTCAGTTAGATTCAGCCAAACTTCGTTCGAATTCCTCTAGTGGATTATTTTCAGATTTTAAATAGTATTCCTTCTAGATGATCTCCTCTAGTCGTATTTTCTTTAGGAGTCTGAACTCCTCTGAAATATATATATATATATATATCAAAGTTCTTCACCAACCAATGCCTACTTTCTTTGGACTTTGACTATTAAATCTTAATGAATAGATGATCCCACTATCGGATGGTTATGACTGTCATTTATAAGGATGATTACGACTATCATTTATCAGGCGATCTCACTACCGGATAGTTACAACAGGCTCTGTGTATAAAAAGGGATCCTCCAGATATATTTTCTCTAAGCTCTCTTCTCTTTTTCAAAATTTTACTGAATTCTTGCTTGAGCACTCCATTTCTATTGGTCAGAAGAACTGACTTGATCATCAGAGGATTCTGCCAGAGCCACCACCACTAACTCCAAATGAAACTTTGTTTTGCAGGTCCCTAACGGCGACCTCTTATTCTCTAACTCCAGCTCAATCCGGCATCAACCAGATTCTATACCAACTAGATTGGCGCTAGAAGAAGGGCACCTATTTTTCTGAGGTTTCTTTGTTCTTAAAGGAGTGCTTAGCAGTGATCTCTCTTTTTTCTCTCTAGAGTTTTTCTCCTAAAAAAAATACCTCTAAGGAAAGCTTCAATCCGACAATCAATAGTCTCTATACCCAGATCCCATCCAGATCCATCCGTTTCCACTCCAGCTTCAATAATTCAAGCTCCACCTGCAGCCATGGTGGATGCAGAGCAGTTCAACCTACTAGTCCAGTAGGTTCGCGATCTCATGCAGGTAGTGTAAGCCATACATCGGCAGACTCTGGCACTAATTTGATTGGAGCAGGCTTTTTCGGAGCCCCATGATCCGATCGGAGGATAGCCGACTCGGGCTAGCCGGTCGGTGACCTCCAAAAAGGGAAAATATAGGGTGAAGAGCAATTACTCAGACCATGATTTAACCCCGAGGGAAGCTTTGCCCCCATCCCATCAGAAAATTCTGGAGATCAATGATCATGAAGATCTTCTGAATCAAAAGCTCCAAAAAATGAGCCGATAAATTAAAGAGCTCCATCATACTTTCTTCTCATACGGTAATAATATTTGCACTGACCCTCCTTTTTCTCAAAGGATTATGCAAGAGCCCATTCCGCCAAACTTTAAGCTTTCTTAATTTGAAAGCTACGATGGAACTTCTGATCCGAGCGATCATTTGGAGGTCTTCTGAATCATGATGCTGCTCCATGGCACACCAGATGCCATCTTATGTCGAGCTTTTCCATCCATCTTAAAGAGAGCTACAAGAAATTGGTACTCAATATTGAAGTTAGGTACGATCTTTTTCTTTGACCAGATGAGCCATCAGTTTGCAGCTCACTTCGTCAGCAGTCGACGTCCGCATCGAGGTTTGAATTTTCTGATGCATATTAAGCAGAAGAAGGGAGAATCTATCCAGGCTTATGTCATCCAATTTAATACCGCTGCATTGAAAGTTTGAAACTTGGACCAGTCTATTGCAATGACCATACTCAAGGATGGTCTTTAGAAGAATGATTTATTATTCTCCCTAGAGAAGAAGTACCCCAAGCACTTTGCCAATCTACTAGCTCGGGCTGGAGGATATGCTCGAGTGGAAGAAACCTTCAAATTGAAGGATGAGGAAGCCACAGAAGAGCGACAGGCAGATGAATCTAATAAACCTATAACTGAAGGAGGGCCGAATGAAGTTCGACCATGCTCACGGACTCTCCCTAAGTGCAAGCGAGTCCGAACTCCTCCTCGAGCTCATCATCAAAGGAGCTCCGATAGAAGGGCATGAAGAAGTTCTTCTCCTAAAAGGTTTCACAACTACGTCCTCCTTAATGCTCCACAGACATTAGTCTGAAGCAAGAAAAGATCGACCGAGGGCACTGCCATAGTCAGAACCACCAAGGAGTGAGGAATAACAAGGAGATCGACCACCTATCGGCATCATCAATACTATCTCTGGAGGACTTAGTGCTTCGGCGAGCAACCATCTCTTAGCCTTAGAGCCAAAAAAAGCTTATCCTAAATTGAAAAGGCCAGTATGAAATAGAGGAGGTCGTCTAGTCCAGAGCTTCTCATCTAAAGAAGCTCGAAGGAACAACGCTCCCACGATCTTAGAAATCAGAAAATCTGAGAATGTACTACCAATAATTTTTCTTCAATAAAACTCCTCCATTTTAATATTATTGTTTCTTGGTGCAAAAACTATGTGATGATAGAAAAAAAGTAATAAAAAATGGTCATGTTAACCTCGACAAATCGAAGACCTCATTCATCTTAGATGAGATGAGAGGAGAGCCCATGACAATGGTCCTTATGTGCCCCTACTGAAGGAAAAATCTTGATTTCTCGGATCAGATTCGTTCAGATCTGATCGGACCGAGAGATATATTTTAAAATTTTTTTTCTTTGATTCTAATTAGATTTAGAATATTTTAGATCTAATTTTTATTATTCTAATAATAAAAATAAAATCTAAATTAAATCAAATTTAATTTACCTTAATGTAGGGTAATCCTATTACTCGGTGATGATTCTGTAAGCAGCGAAAGGTTCTAGATCTAGCCACGCAAGTGCCTGGCCTCTATCGGTATCCACTCAGGCTGGATCTAGAGATCCTCTTCTTCTTTATCATGTCTCCAAAAATTAGATCTGGATCTGATCTGGAGGATCTTCAAAATACTTTTCGAAGATCAGCAATTGTACTTTGCAACAATGCAGCCTTCTAGCTTTTTGTCGCCTTTCTCTCATCTGGATTGCACCAACTTGGATCCAAATTCCTTTTAGATGTGGAGAGGAGAGGGAGAAGTAGAACTTAGCATGGAGGAGGAAGAGGGAGGAAGCCTTGGGGCATGGAGAACTCTTTTCCCAGATTTCAGATACTCCTTAAGTTGGGCGCAGGGTCTTATTTATAGACTAAGCATGATCCAACTCCTCTTCTTCCCAACCAATCATAATTCTTTATGAAATCAGATCTAAATTTGATTGGTGAGAATAGAGTCCCTTGGATTCCTTTTTAGATGGCACCTAAGACCAGCCAAACTTGGTTCTTAGGAGAAGTCTAATCGGAATCCAAAAGGGAGATGGAGTCCCTATCCAACAAGGACTCCTGGGCACCTCCAGCTTGGGCACATGCCAAGGGTGGCGTGCGCCCTCCTCCTTGCCAGGTTTTGGCAGGAGGACAAGCTCCCACCAGCTCTTCAATAGGTGCGTGACACATGGACAGAAGTCAAAGTGTCAATGGTCAACATTTGACCAATCAAAGGTCAACTTTTGACCAAAGTCAAAGGACGAGAAATGACAGATGACCAAAAATGGTAGGTATTATTTTAAAAAATAAGACAATCCTTTTCTAACCTAGACAAACTTCAGTCAGACAAAGTGAAGGCCTTTGATCGAGCACAAACTCCTTTGGCTCAATCAGGATAACTATTTATGATAGTAAAAGAAGAACGTTAGGTTCAATCGAGTGCTAGCATGATTTTCTTGAACCTAATTGAATCTCATTCAGATCAATTGAACTGGATTAGTTCAATTAATGATCATCAGATTCAAACCCTTCTTTGTGTGATCTAGTTAGGTTTAGTTCTGTATGGTAATGGGATATGTCATGATCTCTATCATCGACATCATCGAAACTTCTTTCGATGGATCAGAACTCTTCTGATTCGAACAGCTAGAATGATCGATCATCTAAATCATTCTAATTACTCCCAAAATCCACCAGTGACACCTAGTAGTATATGGTGGCAATCCATCAAAGCTGAATGCGAACCTCTTGGTGCAGCTACCTATGTGATTAAGTTCTTCTATCTTAAGCCCCGATCAGATTAGAGTTTAGGTGAACTCGTCAAACCCTAGTCCCAATCATATGATGTAATCATTTGATTCAAGTTCGATGTGAAAACCTAAATAGAAACTCTTTCTATTATTTTACTCTGCCATGGCCATGGGCTTCTGGACTTGATTCTCATGATCATCATAGGGCTGCTCCTCTACCACCGAGGTAGATAGATTCCATCTTGATGCAATCCAGTTCCGACAATGAATATGCTATAGCCAACATACACCTCAGGGTTTCGAATGGCTAGGAGATCGAGTAATGATGTAGTCAAACTATAACACCCTCAAGGTAAACTATCGATGCACCTCAGATCAAAGAACTAGATACACCACTGCAGCATCGAGTTAGTCATTGATGAGAAGGTAGACTTCCTAATGACTACTCGAGGTGGTCACGCTCAGTGCCCTCGTTCTCTAACGAGTACCTGTACTCTCGCTTCGGTGTCTCCACACCATAGACTCAAGACTCATCTACTAAAGAGAAGCGATTGTACACCAACCTTCCGGATCAATCACCATCCTCGTGATGATCCTATGGTCGGGAGCATTTTATGAGTTAATAATGATTATTCATGTCTTAAATTTTCAACTCTTGAAAATATGAATTATCATTACCATTAACTCAAAGGATGTATCACAGACACTAAATACACATATGTGATAGAAAATAACCCATTTATTGATTATAGTCAAAATTATAATTTTGCCCTCTAGAAGTGTATTACAAGTGTCAGCCAATTCTGGCTTCTAGGGCACATATATCTAACAATCTCCCTACTTGTCCTAAAGCCAATTGGACTACAAGTCTAAGTCCCATCTTCTCAAGGTGGGCTTCGATCTTCTGCTAGCCCAACGGCTTTGTAAGTGGGTCTGCCACATTGTCTGTGGAGTCAACTCTCTTGACCTCGACGTAACCATTCTCGAGGTAATTGTGGATGAGGTGGTATCGCCGCTCAATGTGCTTGGATTTTTGGTGAGACGTTGACTCCTTAGCAAGGGCTATGGCGCCATTATTGTCACAGTATAGAGGAATGGCATCTGATGGCATTACTCCTGATTTCTGCAGCAAACTTTTTATACCAGAATGCTTCCTTTGCAGCCTCTGATGCAGCGATATATTCTGCTTCCATGGTGGAATCTGCTATCATGGTTTGCTTGGAACTCTTCCAGCTGACAGCACCACCATTGCACACAAACAGACTCCCAGATGTCGACTTTCGATCATCTATATCGGACATGAAATCCGAGTCTGTGTATCCCTTGGACTTGGAGTTCTCCATTACCAAAGACCAACATCATATCCTTAGTTCTTCTCAAGTACTTAAGGATACATTTCACAGAAGTCCAGTGTTCTTCACCTGGATTTGACTGATATCTGCTTGTGACACTCACAGCATGGGCTATATCAGGTCGTGTACATAGCATGGCATACATGAGGCTCCCTATTGCAGAAGCATAAGGGATCTTGCTCATGCGTTCTATTTCCTCAGGTGTGCTAGGGCACATCTTCTTGGAAAGATGAATACCATGTCTGAAGGGTATTAATCCCCTCTTAGAGTTTTCCATACTAAACCTCTTTAGTACTTCCTCTATGTACATCTTCTGTGAAAGTCCTAGCATCCTATTCGGTCTATCCCTATAGACCTTAATTCCTAGAATAAAGGATGCTTCACCTAGGTCTTTCATGGAGAATTCCTTGGACAACCATAATTTGACTGATGTCAATCATGGGAATATCATTCCCAATAAGGAGGATGTCATCCACGTACAATACGAGGAAGACAACAGCGCTCCCACTGACCTTTTTGAAAACACATGGTTCCTCTTCATTTTTGATGAAACCAAACTTTTTGATCACATCATTGAAATGAGTGTTCCAGCTCCGAGATGCTTGCTTAAGTCCATATATGGACCTTTGCAGCTTGCAAACCTTGTGATCAGTATCACTGGATGTGAAACCTAGCGGCTGTTCCATATAGATATCTTCCTCAAGATATCCATTTAAAGAATGCCGTTTTCACGTCCATTTGCCATATTTCATAATCGAAATAGGCTGCAACGGCAAGCAATGTGCGGATGGATTTTAGCATAGCCACTGGGAAAAAAGGTATCCTGATAGTCAATGCCTTCGCATTGACTATAACCTTTTGCCACTAGTCTAGCCTTGAATGTCTCCACATTCCCATCTGCACCAATCTTTCTCTTGAAGATCCATTTACACCCAATAGGTACTATACCTTCTGGTGGATCTACCAAGGTCCAGACTTGGTTTGAGTGCATCGAGTCAATTTCTGACTGCATTGCCTCTAGCCATTTCTCGGAGTCGATATCTGATATCGCCTCGTTGTAGGTTTTGGGATCATCACCATGAGCACCATTACCTACGAGGAACATTTTCCTCTACATCCTCTGAAATAATACCTAAGTATCTTTCATGGGGACGGGAAACTCTTTCCGATCTACGAGGTGGAGGAGGTAGTGTTCTTATTGGCTCAACCTGATTTGGTTCCAATTGGTCCTTAGCTCGTTCTGCTTGTGAGACTTTCTCATCAAGCTTAATCTGCTTTCCAATGCCGCTATCTTGAATAAACTATTTTTCAAGAAAGATGGCATGTCGACTCACAATCACATTGTGGTCTTCTGGAATGTAGAAATAGTATCCTAATGACTCTTTAGGATATCCTATGAATCGAGCTCTGAAGGACCTAAACTCTAACTTGTCCGCTTGTTGTCTTTTGACATGAGCCGGACAACCCCAAATTCTGAGATGACTCAGACTTGGTTTCTTACCGTGCCATATCTCATACGGTGTGGTAGGAACGGTTTTAGAGGGAACCCTATTCAGTAGATAAATTGAAGTTAACAATGAAGTGTCCCCAAAGAAAATCAGGGAGGTCTGTGAAGCTCATCATGGATCGAACCATATCCAATAGAGTCCGATTTCTCCGTTCTGAAACCCCGTTGAGTTGAGGTGTTCCTGGTGGAGTCCATTGAGAGACTATGCCATTTTCCTTGAGATAGTCTAGGAATTCCCGGCTAAGGTATTCACCTCCTCGATCTGATCGAAGAACCTTAATGGGTTTTCCAGTTTGTTTTTCTACTTCATGTCTGAATTCTTTGAACTTTTCAAAAGCTTCAGACTTGTGTCTCATAAGATACACATACCCATACCTAGACAGATCATCGGTAAAGGTAATGAAGTAGACAAAATTGCCTCTAGCCGGCACATCAAATGGGCCGCACACATCAGTATGTACTAGGGCAAGGAGATCTGTGGCCCTCTCCCCATGTCCAACAAAAGGGAGTTTAGTCATTTTGCCTTGAAGACAAGATTCACAAGTTGGATATGACTCAAAAGTCAATGGACTCAATAGCCCATTTTTCTCCAATTTGTTGATCCTATCTTCTGCTATATGACCTAATCTCAGGTGCCATAGATATCTATCGTTTGGACTATCCCTAGGTCGTTTGGCATTCACGTTTTGCTCGATAGTTAGAATAGGTACATCAATATGTAGCTGATAAAGACCATTAATAAGGAAACCATTTGCAATTTTATTTCTTTCATAAAGAATGTTACAATGGTCCTTAAAGAAGGTAATCACATAAGCCTTCTTAGTGCTAAGCATGAAACAGAAATCAAATTCCTGCTAGCTGCAGGCACATAATAACAGTCTTTCAAAACTAAGTCTAAACCAGATGGTAATCGAAGAGGGTATGTTCCCACGGCTACTGCAGCAACTCTTGCTCCATTACCGATGCGTAGGATCATGTCTCCATCCCTCAGCCTCCTGCTATCCTCAAGACCCTGCATAGAAGTGCACAGATGAGCACTAGAACCAGAGTCAAGCACCCAACTGGATGCAGAAGAAACCGTAAGGTTAGACTCAATAACGAGCATACCTCCAGAAGGACCTTCCTTCTTGTTCTTCAGGGTGGCCAGGTAAGTAGGGCAGTTCCGCTTCCAATGGCCGTCGCTGTTGCAATGGAAACACTTTCCTTTGCCATCGACCTTTCTTCTTCGGTTCTGCCTTCTTCTTCTTTGATCCTTCCACCTTTTGCTTTTTCACAGACTTCTTTTTCTTTCCATAAGACTTTCTTTTGGAAGAAGTCCGTTCCATAGCAAGAACTGAGCCTTTAGAACCTTTCATAGAAAGCTCAGCGGTAACCAGCATATTCATTAATTCGGCCAAGGAATTTTGAAGTTTATGCATGTGGTAATTCATGATGAATTGCCCATATGCATCAGTCAAGGATTGCAGAATAATATCATTCTGCAGATCCAAGTCCTAACTTCACACCGAGCTTCTCAAGCTCTTCCATGTCCTTGATCATTGTCAGACAGTGATCTTGGACTGACTGCCCATCACGCATCTTAGCCTTAAAAAGTCATTTCGTGACTTGATATTTGGCTGCGCGACTCTGTTCACCAAACATCTCCTGCAGGTGAGCCAACATTTGGCGAGCAGTCCCGATATCTTCATGTTGGCGCTGGAGCTCATCAGACATCGAGCCCAACATGTAATATCTGGCCTTATTATCTTCGTCTATCCATTTTTCCAGAGACGCTCTCTGTTCAGTGGATGGACGGGCTGGTAAGGTGGGAGGGTCCTGGTCCAAATACATGGGTTAACTTCTCGGAACCCAAAATAATTTTGTAGTTCCTGAGCCAATCTTTATAATTGGGTCCAGTCAGTCTATGTGTGTCTAGGATACGTGCCAATGGGTTGGACGCAGACATTTTCCTGTAGAGAGTCAAAGATTCTAGTTAGATACTGTAATTTTGACTTGACCAATTTGTTTAGGGATTTTATTTTTAAACAAATTAGCTCCCACTATTTTCTCGGATCCCTACACTCCCTCTGTAGAGATGCGAAAATCTCCATGATTAATGATTTCTAGTGGGTGGTGCGGTCTCACCAACTGACTCATCACCTCACCTAACAGTTATTGGTGATGGGTTAGCCAATGAGTGAACAACTCTTGTTCAATGATTCTCTAATCATGGTGCACCCAAACTTGGTCTCTAATTCATGAATCTCACCGTATCCAGAATATTGATCCACTCCTTAGTTAAGTCAGACCCACCATTTGCATAGACTGGGATTTCCTAATTGAGTCTCTCACCGTATCCAAATATTGAGCCCAACTCATCCTCCAGCCCATAGCATCCAATGCCTAATAGACATGGTTGCATCTTCCCGGTGCAACTGAGCCACTGTATCCAGCCGAGAACAATCAACCCCGGGAAGGGCCCGCACATCTACAATGGTGGAAGACCTCAGACTTAATCTTTTCTTAGGGAGAATTGATTCAGGTCTCATTAAACTAGACTTGGTCATAGTCATAACAATTATGACTAACCTAGTGGCATGGGTTAGCTCGGATTATTGACCACCTCAGATCAGAACTGTGTCAACAGATATGGCCAGGTAAGTGAGACCGGTGGAAGGAATATGCCATTAACTCGTACAAGAATGCATTCAGGTCGAGTAGCTTCCAATTAAAAACCAGTCGGTCGTATGTGCCAAACTTACCTTAGACACCAAATTGTTGAGCCAGAACCAATTGGGTTAGCCTACAATCCAGACTCTAACCTCTGAGCCTAATTAGGTCTTGCTTGATCGTGACTCGATCTTGACCCAGACTTAATCCTATTAGGCTGGTCAATTTAAGCATTGTTGATCCCATCTAACCAACTCTTGATTCGGTTTGATCAACCGCTTAGACCTAATTGAGCTACCCAAGCCCGAACCCAGTATTATGAATATGTCTTAGATCTGAAATTCTCAATTTTAGACCTAATTAATATTCCATAATCTTAATTCTTAATTAAGTAGGGTTCATAAACAAAATATGCACAATAAATCCTAGGGTTTCAGGATCTAGGGTTTTGCAGAAAGTAAGTTTTGGGTTTCTGATTAAGGACGAACACGCAGCACCCCTACACATCATAAGAACACCCCATCGAATGGGAAGAGAGGGCCTTTAAACCCTTCTTCGTTCTTATGACCGGACGGCCAAGAGGAACGCCTTAATCAGGAACATGTAATACTACAAAATAATTTTAGATCTATATCATATATCTCATATACAAATTAGATCTAATCATGGCATATTTTGCATACATCTCATGTATTGAATCATGCATATTTTCAGATCTAAATTATCTCATAATAATCTAAAAAATTAGATTTAAATTGATCTAATCAAAATAAATTCTAATCTAGACAACTATGTAGAACTATTCTACAACTAGTCTAGACATGCATCAATCATATCTCATATGATATTTAAAATTAAATAATTTTTATTTGCTATTTTTATAGATGTTATTATAATAATTATAATATCAAAAAATAGTAAATAAATAGATCTAAAATATGATTTAATCAGATTAAATTCAAAAACATGCAAGACTATTCTATAGAACTATTCTATTTTAGAACTAGTCATGCATATTTTCTAATCTTAGATCCAAATCATTTAATTTTAATTTTTTCTGATTTTAGATCTGATCACATCTCATGTGACATCTAAAATCATTTATTTTCTAATTAAAATAAATTTAAAATCAGATCTAAATACTTTTAGAACCTTGGCTCTGATACCAGTTGAAGGGAAAATCCTGATTTTTCGGACCAGGTTCGTTCAGATCTGATCAGATCAAGAGATATATTTTTCAAAAATTTTTTTTCTTTGATCTCTAATCAGATTTGAGATATTTTAGATCTGATCCTTATTATTTTAATAATAAAAATAAAATCTAAATAAATTAAATCAAATTTAATTTACCTTGATGTAGGGTAATCCTATTACCCGTTGATGATCCTGTAAGCAGTGGAAGGTTCTGGATCTAGCCACGCAAGTGCCTGGCCTCTACCGGTATCCACTCGGGCTGGATCTGGAGATCCTCTTCTTCTCTATCACATCTCCAAAAATTAGATCTGGATCTGATCTGGAGGATCTTCAAAATACCTTTTGAAGATCAGCAGTTGTCCTTTGCAGCAGCGCAGCCTTCTAGCATTTTGTCGCCTTTCTCTCATCTGGATTGCACCAACTTGGATCCAAATTCCTTTTGGACGTGGAGAGGAGAGGGAGAAGTAGAACTTGGCATGGAGGAGGAAGAGGGAGGAAGCCTTGGGGCATGGAGAACTCTTTTCTCAGATTTCAGATACTTCTTGAGTTGGGCGCAGGGTCTTATTTATAGACTAAGCGTGATCCAACTCCTCTTCTTCCCAACCAATCACAACCCTTTGTGAAATCAGATCTAAATCTGATTGGTGGGAATAGAGTCCCTTGGATTCCTCCTTAGATGGCGCCTAAGACCAGTCAAACTTGGTTCTTAGGAGAAGTCTAATCGAAATCCAAAAAGGAGATGGAGTCCCTGTCCAACAAGGACTCCTGGGCGCCTCCAGCTTGGGCACACGCCAAGGGTGGCGTGCGCCCTCCTCCTTGCCAGGTTCTAGCAGGGGGACAGGCCCCCACCAGCTCTCCAATAGGTGCATGACATGTGGACAAAAGTCAAAGTGTCAATGGTCAACATTTGACCAGTCAAAGGTCAACTTTTGACCAAAGTCAAAGGACAAGAAATGGTAGGTGACCAAAAATGGCAGGTATTGTCTTAAAAAATAAGACAATCCTTTTCTGACCTGGACAAGCTCCAGTCAGACCAAGTGAAGGCCTCTGATTGAGCACAAACTCCTTTGGCTCAGTCAGGACAACTATTTATGATAGTAAAAGAAGAACGTTAGGTTCAATCGAGTGCTAGCACGATTTCCTTGAACCTAATTGAATCTCATTCAGATCAATTGAACTAGATTAGTTCAATTGATGATCACCAGATTCAAACCCTTGTTATTTGTGTGACCCAGTTAGGTTCAGTTCTGTATGGTAATGGGATATGTCATGATCTCTATCATCGACATCATCGAAACTCCTTTCGATGGATCAGAACTCTTCTGATTCGAACAGCTAGAATGATCGATCATCTAAATCATTCTAATTGCTCCCAAAATCCACCAGTGACACCTAGCAGTATATGGTGGCAACCCATCAGAGCTGAATGCGAACCTCTTGGTGCAGCTACCTGTGTGATTAAGTTCTTCTATCTTGAGCCCCGATCAGATTAGGGTTAAGGTGAACTCGTCAAACCCTAGTCTCTGTCATATGATGTAATCATTCGATTCAAGTCCGATGTGAAAACCTAAATAGAAACTCTTTCTATTATTTCACTCTGCCATGGCCATGGGCTTCTGGACTTGATTCTCATGATCATCATAGGGCTGCTCCTCTACCACCGAGGTAGATAGATTCCATCTTGATGCAATCCAGTTCCTACAATGAACATGCTATAGCCAACATACACCTCAGGGTTCCATATGGCTAGGAGACCGAGTAATGGTGTAGTCAAACTATAACACCCTCAAGGTGAACTGCCGATGCACCTCAGGTCAAAGAACCAGACACACACTGCAGCATCGAGTCAGTGTAGACTTCCTAATGACTACTCGAGGTGGTCACGCTCAGTGCCCTCATTCTCTAACGAGTACCTATACTCTCACTCCGGTGTCTCCACACCGTAGACTCAAGACTCATCTACTAAAGAGAAGCGATTGTACACCAACCTTCCGGATCAATCACCATCCTCGTGATGATCCTATGGTCGGGAGCATTTTATGAGTTAATAATGATTATTCATGTCTTAAATTTTCAACTCTTGAAAATATGAATTATCATTACCATTAACTCAAAGGATGTATCACAGACACTAAATACACATATGTGATAGAAAATAACCCATTTTATTAATTATAGTCAAAATTATAATTTTGCCCCTTACAAGTGTCAGCCAATTCTGGCTTCTAGGGCACATATATCTAACACCTACAGCCCATAGGAATAGAGGAAACCTCATCCTAACATAAGCAAATCGAAGGCCGCGTTCATTTTAAACGAGAGAGGGAGAGCTCTAACAATGGTCCTTAAGTATCTATAGCGTTAGGAAGGGGGAACCTCATCCTAATGTGAGCAAAATCAAAGGGCTCATTCATTAGACGAGATGAGGGGAGAGACCCTGATAATGGCCCTTATGTGCCCTATAGCCCATTAAAAATAGGAGAAGAACCTCATCCTAATATGAGCAAAATCAAAGGCCTCGTTCATTTTAGATAAGATGAGGGGAGAGATCCTGATAATGATCCTTAAGTGCCCCTATAGTCTGTTAGGAATAGAAGGAGAACCTCATCCTAACATGGGCAAAATATCAAAGAGCCTCGTTCATTTCTAGACGAGATGAGGGGAAGAGCCTGTACTAATGGCCCTATTGTCCCTACATCCATTAAGAATAGGAGGAGACATCATCCTAAATGTGCAAAAGCCAAAAAAAAAAATCCCCCGCGAAAGGGCGCCTTCCCAAATTTAATTTAATAAAAGAAAAAATGAGAAGGGGAAATTGAGGGGGAAAAAAAAAAGGAAAAAACAGCCCCCCCCCCCCCCCCTAAAAAACAAAAAAACGATCCCCCTTATGTCCCCTACAGTCCTATAGGAATAGGAGGAGAACCTTATCAAATGTGGCAAAGTCGAAGCCCCTCGTTCATTTTAAGATGAGGTGAGAGGAGAGCCTCGATTAAGATCTTCTTATACCATGGTTGAGATAAGATCTCCTCCGAGCTTCAATTCAACATCAATATTAGAATAAGTCTCCTTCAATCTTGATTGGAGATAAGTATCTTTTTTGAGCTTCAACTTCAACATCAACAAGAATGAATAAGTCTTTCAATCTCACTGAAGAATAGATTCTCCCCGAGCTTCCTTCAACGTCAACAATAATAGGAGATAAAATCTCCTTCAACCTCGTGCTAAAGATAAGATCTCCTAAGACTTCAACTTCAACTTCAATGTCAACAGAAGATAAGATCTCCTTCAACCTCGACTGGAAGATAAATCTTCCTCGGCTTCAACTTCAATGTCAAATAGAAGATAAGATCTCTTCAAACCTCGGCGGAGATAAGATCTCTCCGAGCTTCACTTCAATGTCACAGGAGATAAATCTTCTTAAACCTCGACTGGAGATAAGATCTCCCGAGCTTCAACTTCATGTCAATATCAATAGGAGATAAGACTTCTTCAACCTCGACTGAAGATAAGATCTTTTCGACCTTCAACTTCAACATCAACGTCAACAGAAGATAAGATCTTCTTCAATCTTGATTGAAGATAAGATCTTCCCCAAGCTTCAACTTCAACGTCAATAGAAAATAATATCTCCTTCAATCTCGGCTAGAGATAAGATCTCCCTAAGCTTCAACTTCAACATCAATAGGAGATAAGATCTCCTTCAACCTCGGCTGGAGTAAGATCTTCCTCGAGCTTCAACTTCAACGTCAATAGGAGATAAGATCTCCTTTAATCTCAGCTAGAGATAAGATCTCTTTCGAGCTTCAATCTAAATAGGTGCAGAGCCCAGAAAAGGACTTCGGTAGTCATCTTTTTTACTTCCTTCTTTCAAATTTCAAACTCAAGAGTAGGAGGACTGTTGTTGGAGATAAATCCCGCTTCTGTCGAAGTCCAATCTAATGCTTAGCTTAATGCGACTGATAATCTTGAAAGAGCTTTGATTGAAAATTCTTCCTCCAGCAGTCGAATCCTGATCGAACTCTTTTAGCAGTCGAACTCCTCCAGCAGTCGAACCCCGACCAAACTTCTTTAGTAGCCGAACTCATCCAGTGGCCAAACCCCTTTCAGACCTCTTCTTCAGTCGGATTTCTATGAAAGTCGAATTCCTTCTGAACGTCTCCTTTAGTCGAATTTCTATGGGAGCCAAACTTCTTTCGAATGCCTCCTTTAGTCTGATTTCTACAGGAGTTGAACTCCTTCCAGACGTCTCCTTCAGTTGGATTTCTATAGGAGTCAAATTTTTTTCGAACTTCTCCTTCAATCGGATTTCTACAGGAGCCAAACTCCTTCAGAATGTCTCCTTTAGTCGAATTCAGCCAAACTTCATCTGAATTCCTCTAATGGATTACTTTCAGATTTCAAGTAGTATTCCTCCTAGATTATCCCCTCTAATCGTATTCTCTTTAGAAGTCTGAACTCCTTTGAAATTGATATATATTAAAGTTCTTCACCAACCAACACTTGCTTCCTCCAGATTTTGACTATTAAATCTCAACGAACAGACGTTCTCACTACCGAACAGTTATAACTATTATTTATCAGGATGGTTATGACTATCATTTATCAATCTGCTATAGATGACCCCACTACCAGATGGTTATAACATGCTTTATCTATAAAAAAGGATCCTTCAGATACATTTTTCCTAAGCTCTCTTCTTTCTTCCAAAACTCTACTAAATTCTTGCTTGAGCACTCCATTTCTATTGGCCAGAAGAGCTGACTTGATCGTCGGAGGGTCCTACTAGAGCCACCACCACCAACTCCAAATGAAACTTTATTTTGTAGATCACCGATGGTGACCTCTTCTTCTCCAACTCTAGCTTGATCCGACATCAACAAGATTCTGCACCAACAGATAGAGAAGAGTTGGAGGCATTTGGAGCATAAATCATACCTGAAATAAGGCATAAAAAAGATATCCTAAAATTAGAATTCAAGAGGAAAACTTTTGGGCAAACTAAAATTTTTCAGCATAAGAAGCCCATGAGTCAACTCCAGGTTTGACTCATTGTTCAGCTCGAGCTGATACGCATACTGGCATGTAGAAGTTTCAGAAGGAACAATCCCGAGTGGAGGCTCGAGTCAACTCGAGATTCTTGAGTTGAAGTTTTAGTAAAAATGTATAGAATGATAATTTTGGGGTAAGGTCTCAAGCAAAGGCTCGAGTCAACTTGAGATTTTCGAGTCGAAGTCTCAGGAGAAATACAGAAGATGATAATTTTGAAGTAAAGTTCGGCACAGTCTCAAGCAGAGGCTCGAGTTGACTCGAGGTCCATGAGCTGAAGTCTTAGTAAAATATAGAAAGATTGATCTTCATATAGAAACTCTTGAGCTGAGGATTGAGTGGAGCAAATAGCCTTAAGCTGATGCTCAAGTCAACTCGAGGTTCGACTCGAGCTTCAATGGCTAGTTTCTACAGACTATCTAGAAATGTGTAGATTGGGTTCAAACAATCATTTTTGCTTCTCCAACGGTCAAATAGGGTTCTCCAGTCTCTCAAATGTTGAAAATTACCTACAAAACATCTGTAGGAAGTGACATGACTATAAAATCATTGAAAGGAATCAAAAAGTTAAAAAGAAAAAGTCAAAAGAGCCCTAAAAAGAGAGCATTCTACTCCCAACTCCAAGAAATATCAAATCAAGTGAATTCATTCTACAAGAAGACAAGCTCAAATAGTTTAAAATCCTCCTTCCAAGAAGATTCCAAAAAGCTTCATCGACTTATTTGCTCATCAAAGAAGCTTTTTGTTCATTTTTATTGTTCAACTTTCCTCTTTCTTGTAACTTAGCTTTAATAAGATTTTGAAGCTAAGGGGAAGGCTTATCCAAGCCTGAAAATTGGATTGTAAGTCAAGAATTAGCTTAGGGGTTGGTTGTGGTTGGTGAGCCGGTGTAAAAATCAACTAGATTTTGGATAGTGAGCCTTGAAAAACTATCCAACTATAATCTTAGAGAGATTATAGTGAAATTTCCAAGTGGGCCTTGAAAAGTAGACGTAGGTGCAAGGAGCACTGAACCACTATAAATTTTTTAGTATTTGTAATTGCCTTGTTTACTTCATTCTATTGCATTTATATTTTTGTATTTCCGCATACTTAGAACTAAAGCATACACCAACACATCACTTATTTTTGAAAATAGCACCTAACTTGTTTTAAGTTTTGAAAAACCCAATTCACCCTCCCCCCTCCTCTTGGGCTGTCTTGCTGGGCAACATTGATCAATGATTAAGAATTGCTCGGTGATCAAACAAATAATGCGATTGATGATCGATCAAGTACAAGTATTGTAGGAGAATCAATTAGCAATTAGATTGCTTATTGGCTCAATTTGATTGAGCAATCAGGTTGAGATCAAGTCTAATTGAATTAGATTCAATTAGAATTGATTAGAATTTGATTGGATCAAATCTAATTAATTTATGAGATAAGCCAATTATAAGAAAAAATAATTTCCTACTGGATCAAGACTTGAGTGCACCTAATTTTTAATTGAGTTAGGATTTAAATCAGATTTAAATATGATTTAATTTAATTTAATTAGGCTTCTAGTTGGACTAGGATTATCTTTAATTAGATTGCACTAATCCTAGTTCAAAAGAGTTTGAAATTTAGGTTTGACCTAGTCTATATTAGAGAGTCCTAGTTGGACTAAGACTCCTAATTCCTTGCACCGTGAAAGAAATTTCTCATGTTATTTTTCTCTCCATTTGGCATGAGATTTCTCATGCCTAAGGAGAGCCCATAGACACACTTTCTCTCATAATTTGGTTTTTTGTTTGAATTGGTAAAACATGGAAAGATAAGGAAGAGTTTTAAATCCTTAAAACTCTTCCCTTCTCTTTTGGATTTTTCCCTTGCCACCTATTGTTTTGTGCACCATCCTTTTTTTCCTTTTGTGCATTATTTCTTGGTTCTCCATGCCATAATTTTTGGAGAGGTATCCAAGAGTTGGATGCCCCCCGAAACTCTTTAGTTTTAAATCCCTAAAAACTAGGGATTTGACCTAGTCTTCTTTCGCTTTGGGGCGCCACATTATAAGGAGGCTTAGCATAAGAACCCTAATAATTCCACGCATATTCCAAGAAAAAGGTGAGAAAAGGGGCATGAGGGGTTTGTGCACCAAGAGTCTTGGAGCTAGAGACCTCTTTAGGACATCAATGGTTGATGTCCTATTGAAAGAAAGGAAAGAGAAGAATATCTTCTCTTGGGTTTTCTTGCAAGGTTCCTTCTTCTCCATCTTTTGAAAGATTTTTCCCTGGAAAAAATCAAAGAGAAAAAAAAAGCGCATGAAAAAATTTTAGAGGAGAAGTTTTCCTCTTGTCTAGATGTGGAGATCTATTTAGGACATCAATAGTTGATGTCCTGAAAGAAAAGATGGGTCTTTTCTTAATAATTTTCTTAAGCCATTTCTTTTCTTCTTTTAGGAAGATCCAAGAGTTGGTCTTCTCCCTCATTCCTCCTCTTAATCTTTATCTCTTGGAGTGTTCAAGAGATCCAAAGAAACGTTATAGATCAACCATCAGGAGGGATCCGCAAGAAGCTAGCACTTCGAGCGAATTTTCGTTCGACGAACCTTCGATCTACATAGCGACCACATATGGATTATCTATAGAGGTCGGACTTGCTGTACACTCCAAGCAACAAGGACAATATTGGATATTAGTTACGGTATTCTCGATCCATGCAAAGATAAGGGATTTGATCTCTTCTTGATCTAGATATAATCTAGGGTTTCTAAAACTATTCTAGATTTAGAGTATTGATATGATCAATACCAATCTTTATTTTACTTTCCAGATTTATCTATGCATCTTGACATATCATAGATCCTAAATGTAGGGTTTAGTGATTAGATCACATGCATATAATAGGTTAATTAGATTAATCTATATCTTTCGCTGCATCTAATTTCGAAAAAATTTCAAAAGATATGCATAAAACCCTATATAGTTTTCCAACAATGGTGTTAGAGCACTAGGTTCTTTTATGACATGATCATGTTTGTATTAAAGTAAATCTAAAAATAAACTTTAAAGATTGCACATACTGATTATAAGATTGTCCTGCTGTAAGGTTAATTCCTTGCAATGAAAAGGTTATCTTAGTATGTGCAGGTCTAAAAATCTGAATCATGAATAAGTTAAATATGATCTAAATAAATTTATGATTTATTTATTTTTATTTTAAATATAAAATAAATAGATGATTGATCTATTTTAGATTATTTAGATAAAATCTAAATAATATCAAGATTGCATATATTGATTATAAGATTGTCCTACTATAAGGTTTATTCCTTGTAGTGCAAAGATTGTCCTAGTATATACTAATCTGAATAACCTAAATCATAAATAAGTTAGATGAGATTTAAGAAGATTTATAATTTACTTTCAAATTTAAAATCTAATATTAATTCATTTATGATCTGATTTTGATTATTTAAATAAGATCCATATGATGTGTTTCATGTTTAGATCTACATCCTACTGTTACATATATTGGATATGTAGCTTTTATTTTGAATCTAGAATTAATATATGTGATATATTTGCTTGATAGAATTTAAACTGAAAACTTACTTTCTGCAAAATTCTAGTTTCAAAATCCCAGGACATGACCTAAACATTGGAACAACTCAAACCTAAAATCATAAATTGAATTTGATTTAATGTAAATTATTTATACTTTGAAAATATTTTAAATGATCAAATCAGAATGAGTTCTGAGATTTCGAACCCCAATCCATCAGTCTTAAACTTAATTAAGAATTAAGTAATTATTTAGGATTTAGGTTTGTGATTTAAAGATCCTAAATCAATTTCATAAATCATGGGTTAAAGGATAATAGGTTAGCTTTGATTAGGTCATTAACTGAGTTAGACCTAGGGTTAGAATCAAATATGGAATAAGTTTAGAAATTGATCGAATCTAATTAATAGTTAATTAGGATTAGGTCATTTCTCCTTTATAGATCAATTTAATAGTTGTAGTTGATCATAGTCCATACATCTAACAAATGGACCTGATTGTGGCTCAGTGGTTAAGCTTGAGTCTTTAGGCTGACCAAATCAAAACTAATCAACCAATTGGTGTCTAAGATAAGTTTGATATTTTTAGATCGATGGTCTTTAATTAGCAGCTCACTTACCTGACCATTTCTGATGGTGTCTAAGGCAAATTTTGGTAGACCCTCCTATCGATCTTACTTACCTAGCCAATGTGGTTAGTTAGATTTTAATTAGGTTGCTCATTGATTCATGCTAACCCATGTCACATGGAAATTCAATGAGATTGATTTTATTCAGTAAGACTGATCTAGATGCCCATGGATCGAAATTGATCCTAGTCCTCATCAACGACTTGAAAAGTCAATAGGAGGATTTGACTTGATGAAATCAGTGAGAGCAATTTAGTCCATGTCTTCTCTATCCTTTAATCATAAATAAATTTAAATTTTCTAAATTATTAGATTCTTAAAATGATAAAGTTATAAAGATAACTGAGTCATAGCCTCCTATTAAGGTGGATAGTAATGAATCTAATAGTCTGGATAGACATTGGAGGCGCCTTACACCTGGTGTTCATCAAGATATTGAAATTATCATTCATCATATGATAATTAGATCACACTATCTAAACAATGATCAGATTAGTCAGAGCTTTCCTCGGGCTTGGTAATCGTTCGTTTGATGCACCAAGCTCTATCATGTTAATAGTTGGACCTAACTGGGACTTTCAGTGAAGGTCCTAGCCTACTGAAAAGATACCTAAGATAAAATCTAATTATTAAAAATTATTTAAAAAAATAATTAGTTAAGAACCTATCCATAGGTGCACGTGGGTTAGCCAGAGCTTTTCTTGGGCCTGTATGCAGTCTATGTGAATTCTAGTACCTACTAGAAAATTAAAGTAATTTTTTGAATTGGAGATAGAGGCTACCAATTTATACAAAATAGTGGAAGAACCTTTAGAGTAAAGTCCAAGACTCTAAGCTTAAAATAATTCATATACTTTAGGTCATTATTCTTTTTTCTCAGATTAAGGCTAAACCCTAATTACTCCAATTACTGTCAGATAATGATGCACTTATAGAATCCAACTTCAATAATCAGTATCAAAAGTTGAAATTGGTTTAGCTACATGAAGGGGTACATATTGGGACTTATAAGTCCAATCAAAATAAAAGATCTAAAACTAACCAGAATCAAGCAAAGTGCTTCTACTATAAGAAGCAGTATCATAGGAAAAAGAATTGTCTTGCTTTTCTTGACCTCATCAGGTTGAACAAGATAAAAGAGTAAGGGGTTGCTCATCAAGGATGTTATATGATAACATCTCATAATTTCTTTGTTTATGATTCCACTATCTGGGTATTGGATACTAATAGTCTTATATAATTAATTGCAAAAGACTAAAGGTAAGTAGAAAGTTTGAAAAGTGTAAGAGATTCCTGAATGTTGGGGATGAAAATTATGTTCCAATCCTAGCATTAGAAATTATCAAGCTTATTTTCAAAAATTATCATTTTCAGTGATTATCACCGTTGTCCATAGTTTATGATGAATATGATCTTTATTGGCCTTTTGGCCAAAGATGGTCATTATTTATCAATAAAAAAAGATTATTATGATATTATTATGAATGACATTATAATAATGCATTGACAATAAAAAAATGACATATACATTTTAACACAATCTGTTAGTGTAATGTACATATCTAATAAATATCTAAACTAGATAATGTCAATGATGCCTACCTTTGGCATTTAGGCTTGGTCATGTTAACAAGAACAAGATAAATGGGTTAGCATAAGAGAAAAATCTTGATATCAATGATTATGAATCATTATCAATCTATGAGTCTTGTCTTCTTGAAAAGATAACAAAGTCACCTTTTATTGAAAAAGATGAAAGAGTCGGTAAAGTTTTAAGTCTTACACATAGTGATGTATGTAGACCTATGAACTTAAGTATTAGAGAAGGATATCAATATTTTATTACGATTGCAGACGATATATCTAGGTATGGATATGTCTAGCTTGAATCATTTGAAATATTTAAATGATTCCATAATGAAGTAGAAAAATAAACTAAAAAAGGCATTAGAACTCTTCAATCAGATCGAGGAGGCAAATACTTATCTAGTAAATTTTTTAACATATCTAGTAGAGAATGAGATTCTCTCATAGTGAATTTCTTCCAGAATACCATAGGATATTGGTATATCAAAAAGAATAAATCAAACTTTGTTACACATGGTTCGATCCACGATGGAATTTATTGGTTTGCCTATTTCATTTTAGGGTTATGCGCTTGAGGTTGCTTGTTTTATTTTGAAAAATGCTTCAAGTTAAATTTATCGCGAAGACTCCATATGGGATGTGAATCGGGTGTAGACCTAGACTCTCTCATCTTTGGACTTGGGGTTGTTAGGCCTATGTCAAACATTTGCACATAGATAAATTTGGAGCCCGATCCTATAAATGTATGTTTATAGGGTATCCCAAGGAAGCTAGGAGTTATTAGTTCTACCATGCTAAAGAATATAAGATGTTCGTCAGTAGTAAGGCATTCTTTTTGAAAAATAAGTTTCTTAGAGAAGAAAGTGATGCTACTAAAGTTGAGCTTGAGGAAGTTCGATCGATAGAAAAATCGACACAATCTAGTAAACCTATAGAACTAGATTTGATTAGATCAAATCTGGAGCCTATTAAAGTGGCACCATTAAGGGGATCCAGTAGAGTATCATATTAGCCAGATAGATACTATGATTTCTGATCCAAGATGGCAATCCTGTTGAGATCGATGAGAACAATAAGGATCAGATCACCTATATAGATGCAATGCAAAGGCCTAACTCTGAAAAATAGCTTTCAGCCATAAAATCTAAATTGGAGTCCATGAAGATTAATAGTATATGAACACTAGTTAATCCACCTGAAGGAATAAAATTCATTAGATGCAAATAGATTTTCAAAAGGATCAGAGTAGCACAAATGGAAAGATGAAGACCTATAAAGCCCATTTGGCTGTCATCTTAGAGTTAGAACATATATTTTGAACGTATGACTTCATTATAAACAAAGAAGAACTATGCATCTACAAGTGGGCAAATAGTTTCATAGTATTATTTCTTGTGTTGTTTATGGATGACATTTTTTTAATCGAGAATGACAATCCAACATTATAGAAAATAAAGATTTAGCTGTCATCTTAATTCTTCATGTAGAATTTGGGAGAAGCATCCTACATTCTAGGGATGAAGATCTATAGAGATAAATCTAAAAGGATACTTAGATGATCTCAATCCATATACGAGACTAGATATGGTATACTCACTAAGAGTGGTGAGCAGATACCAGACTAATCTAAGCAAGAACCACTGAAAGATTGTATAGCCAATTCTTAAGTATTTGAGAAATACTAAAGTCTAGTGACTTATATATGGAGAAACTAACTTAAAACTTATAGAATATTTTGATTCTAGTTTTTAATCAGATTAAGATGATAGAAGAAAAGTATTGGGTCATGAATTTATCCTATATAAAGAAGCAATCTATTGGAAAAGTTTCAATCAGAATACTATAGCCGATTCTTTTAGCAAGACAGAATACATCATGGTATCTGATGCTGCCATGTAGGCTGTATAGTTGTAAAGATTCATTAGCAAGCTAGGAGTGGCATCCTCCATAGATAATCAAGTCCTAATGTAGCACTGGAACCATAGCTCATGCTAAAGAACCAAAAATGCACCATAGGACCAGTATATTCTGCAATGCTATCACTTTATCCAAGAGTTTTTGGAAAATGGTGATATCAACCTTCAGAAGATCAATGGAAAAAAAGAACTTGATCGACCCATTTGCTAAAGCCTCGAAATGAAGAAATTCGATGAACTCAAGTGAAAGATAAGATACTTGATATGATTCTAATTAGCTTTAGTCTAAGTGGAAGTAGTTAGAAAATGTATTCTAAAATCAATCATCTAAGTTGTAGATGATTGGAATTAGTATATGAATTATTAAATAATAATTATTATTTGGCTTATTCATCATAAAAGTTTTATCTTTCTTAAATGAACTCCTAAGTTATGATGAAGTTCTTAGAACTACACTCAATTGATGAAAAAGGATTTATCGAATGGTTCTTAAACTATTCTTGACTAAATGATAAGTTATTAACTAGGATGATAACTTATCGAGTATAGGTTGTTGTATATTATATATGTTGGTTGTCCTCATAACCAAGTGGTGTGGAGATACTAGTATGGCATGCAGGTAGGATGTAGAAGTACATCTACACTGAATATGACTGATGTATCACTCTACTATCAAGAGTAGCTAGTAAAGACCAATGGATATAAATATCCCTCCAACTTGAGATCACCATGATGACTTATAAGCAACTCACAGTATTTTGGTGTTGGACTACTTGTATTTCTAATACAGTGATGAAAGATTTTTAAATGCAGTCAAATACTTGTAGAGTTGGTGTATGAGTCAAGATGGGATTGACCACTTCTGATTAATTTCAAGAGCGAATGTCTCACTGTATTTCAATTTAGCAAAACCTAAGCTTGGATAATCCTCATGAGGAGTCATGAGATTTATGAATTTTGAAATACAATATGGATGACTTGTATGAGTGTTGACAGCTAACTCGAAATTATTCTAAGCATTAAAAGTCAAAGGGATGAATTATATTGTAACCATAGGCTAGTGTTCTAAGAATGTTGCTTTGCATATATTCGATCTATCCAGACATCGGGTATAATTGCTAGATGGTTATTTTGATTGGTACAGAAATTGGTTTCTATGCTATCAGCTTAGGTTCAAACCTATAAGATCACACACGTAAGAGGTTACTACTTGATTAGATAGTTGATTGATGATTGAAAATCATTTAGTGATCGAATCATCAATGCGATTGATGATCGATCAAGTGCAAGTATTATAGGAGGATTGATTAGTAATTGAATTGCTAATTGGTTTAATTTGATTGAGCAATCAGGCTGAGATTGAGTCTAATAGAATTAGATTCAATTAGAATTGATTAGGACTTGATTGGATCAAGTCTAATTAGTTTATGAGATAAGCCAATTACAAGAAAAAATAATTTTCTATTGGATCTGGACTTGAGTGCACCTAATTCCTAATTGAGTTAGAATTTAAATTAGATTTAAATATAATTTAATTTAATTTAATTGGGCTCCTAGTTGGACTAGAATTATCCTTAATTAGGTTGTTTGAAATTTAGGTTTGACCTAGTCTACATTGGAGAGTCCTAGTCCACTAGGACTCCTCCTAATCCCTTGCGACAAGAAAGAAATTTCCCACACCATTTTTCTCTTCTTTTGGCATGAGATTTCTCATGCCTAAGGAGAGCCCACGCACACCCTATCTCTCATAATTTGGTTTTTATTTTGAATTGGTCAAACATGGAAAGATAAGAAAGAGTTTTAAATCCTTAAAACTCTTCCCTTCTCTTTTGGAATTTTTCCCATGCCACCTATTGTTTTGCGCCATCTTTTTTTCCTTTTGTGCATTATTTCCTGATTCTCCATGCCATAATTTTAGGGGAGGCATCCAAGAGATAGATAAACCCACCCACCCCCCCCACCCCCCAAAACTCTTTAGATTTAAATCCCTAAAAACTAAGGATTTGACCTAGTCTTCTTTTGCTTTAGGGCACCACATTATAAGGAGGCTTGGCATGAGAGAAACCCTGATAATTCCACAAATTCCAAGAGAAAGGTGAGAGAAGGGGCGTAAGGGGTTTGTGTGCCAAGAGTCTTGGAGGTAGAGACCTTTTTAGGACATCAATGGTTGATGTCTTGTTGAAAGAAGGGAAAGAGAAGAATGTCTTCCCTTGGGTTTTCTTTCAAGGTTTCTTCTTCTCTATTTTTTGAGAGATTTTTCTATGCAAAAAATTAGAGAGAAAAGAAAAAAGAGCATGAAAAAATTTTAGAGAAGAATGTCTCCTCTTGTCCAGGCGTGGAGATCTGTTTAGGACATCAATAGTTAATGGCTTGAAAGAGAAGATGGGTCTTCTCTTAATACTTTTCTTAGGCCTTTTTTTTTCTTCTTTTAAAAAGATCCAAGAGTTGGTCTTCTCCCTCATTCCTCCTAATCTTTATCTCTTAGAGTATCCAAGAGATCTGAATAAACTTTATAGATCAACCATTAGGAGGAATCCATAAGAAGCTAGCACTTTGAGTGGATCTTTGTTTGATGAACCTTCGATCTACATAGCGACCTTGTGTGGATTAGCTGTAAAGGTCAGACATGCTGTGTGGCTCCAAGTAACAAGGACAACATTGAATATGAACTACAATATTCTTAACCCATGCAAAGGTTAGAGATTTGATCTATTCTTGATTTAGATATGATCTAGGATTTTTGGAACTATTCTAGATCTAAGATATTGATATGATCAATATCAATCTCTATTTTATTTTTTAGATTTATTCATGCATCTTGACATATCATAGATCCTAGATGTAAAGTTTAGTGATTAGATCACATGCATGTAATAGGATAATTAGATTAATCTATACCTTCCGTTGCATCTAATTTCAAAAAAGTTTTGAAAGATATGCATGAAACCATACATGGTTTTCCAACACTTCAAGTGTTTACATGATATGATTACATAACCAAAATAGTTAAAAAAAGAAATACAACCTTTACAAAAAAAAAGTCTATAAGTCACATGAAAAAAAAAAGATAAATCAACGCCATTGGGGGCATCTACGTCAGTTGTGTCCCATCTGCTTGCACAATCCACAACGAATGATATTTTGGCTCTTCATTACATCCATATTATTTTGGATCCTCTTTGATTATGGACACCCATTTTCAAGTCATCTTGGGGATGGGTTCGGTATGAGTCAAGTAAAGGAAAAATCTAGGATTTCTAGCATGTATTTTAAATTTTTTTAAATAGTGGAAGCTACAGATTAATCTAATTAATCTATAAAATATGCAAATAAATTCTAAATCTATGATCTAATGATATGATCAAAGCATGCATATAAATCTAAAAATTAAATAAAATACAAAATCATGATGTTGATTATATCAACATCAAATAAGAAAAATTAGATCTGATCTAGTCTACAATTGAGATCAAATCTCATTACCATTTTCACGGATTTGGATGTCCACTTTTTGATTTCAGGCTGAGGATATCGCTTCTAGCTACACATGTATCTGGCCTCTATAAGAAGTCCACATCAAGCCTCGATCACGATCCGAAGTCCAGTAATCTAGAAATCAGCATAGTATCCTTCATCGACAATTGATGCCGAATCTCCTCCTTTAGTTAACTTGAACTATTCAACGATCAAAGAAGGAAAAGGAAGGATCTAGAAGAAGCCTTCTTTCCATGTTCTTCTTTCAAAAATTGGTGGAAGAAAATCTAAAACAAAAATCTTAGAGAAGATCCTTCTTTTGTAGGCCCTTTTCTCTCACCTAGGCACAATAATTTGTGCCTTTACAAAATCTCATGCCCTCAACCCTGATATGCCCAAGGTCTCCACACCCAATTCTTCTCTCTCAGATCTAAAAGCTCTCTAAATTTTGTGGCTTAACTCCTTTTAAACAAAGAGTTAGAGAAGAGTCCCTGTCTAGGTCAAATACCTAGATAGAGAGTCTAAATAGAACAAGGATTGGGGCGCCCAACTCTTGGGCACCTCCTCAAACTCTTTTAATGTGGATTTCATATATTTGGTGTATAATTAAATTCTCTTTCTCCCATAAAAATTTTAAAAAAAATTAGATTAATTGGCACCATAATGGATAAGAGTTTTGGGTTTGTCCAAACTCTATCAAATAGAATCTAAATCATCACTACTTCTTAGTTTTGATCAAATTCAAAACCACAAACCATCTAAGAGAAAAATAGGATTAAGGATAGGCATGGAACCTTTCTAGAAATCAAATTTTTCATGAAAAAATTCAAGGGAAGGGCATGGAGAAAGGGAAGGTGGCGCAAGGGAGGAGTCGTTGTCTAACTAGGACTTCATTCTTTGACTAGTCAAACCAAATCTTTAGCCCAATTAAAATAGATCTTGATGCAATCTAATTAATGATGTTCTTAATATAATTAAATTAGATTAAATTTTATTTAATTTTAATTTAATTTTTTAATTAAATTAGAAATCCGGTGCACTCAAGTCTTAGTTCAACTGGGAATTGTTCTCCCTTAAAATTAGCTTATTCAATAAATCAATTGAACTTGATCCAATCAAGTTCAAACCAAATCTAATTGAATCACATTCAATTAGACTTAATCTCAATCTAATTCTTCAATCAAATTGAGCTAATTAGTAATCTAATTACTAATCCATCCTCCTACAATACTTGTACTAGGTCAAATATCAATCGTATTGATTATTTGACTCTAAAATGATTCATAATCATTAATCAACCATCCAATCAAATCGAGACCACTAATGTATGTGACCCCATAGGATCAAACTTAAGTCGGTAGTTTAGAAATAAATTTTTATATCAATTGAAGTAACCATCTAGCAATAGTACCTGACGATCGGATAGATCGAATGTATAAAACAACACTCTTAGAACCCACAAGGATATAATTTTCATATAATTCATCCTCTTGATCATAAATGCTTATAGAATGACTCAAGCTTTAACTGTCAATCCTGAATAGGTCATCCACATTATATTTCAAAATATCAAATCCATCTTATGGATTATCTTGGATAAGATTTTGCTAAATTAAAATACAACGATGCATTATCTCCAAACTTTTAGAGTGGTCAATTCCATCTTGATTACTCATCAATTTTGCAAGTACTTGACTATGCCCAAAAATCTTCCATCATTAAATTAAAAAATTAGGTAGTCTGGCACCAAAGCATAGTGAGTTATTTACAAGCCACCATGGTGATTTCAGATCTAAGAGACACTTTTGTCCATATCCTATCAGAGCAATTCTTGACAGCAAAATATTTTGGAGTTGGTCACGTTTAGTGACGATATACCCTGACATCTCATATGTATGCCATACTAGTATCTCCATACTTTTTAGTTAAAAGGACAACCAACCTATATGGCATACAATGACTTACACTCAATAAATATTATTATCCTGATTAACAATATATCATTTGGTCATGAACGATTTTAAGAACTAATCAATAAATCCTCTCTATATCGAATCTAAATAGTTCTAAGGACTTCATCATAACATAAGAGTTCATTAAAAGATGTTGATTTATGATGAAAAATATTAGAATAAATATTTTTATTTATTAATAAATTATTTATATTTATAAAATAGTATAATTATTAATAGACTGATGATTAGCTTTGGGATATATTTTTCAACCTACTTATCCTAAAGCCACTCGGTACAGTATCTACTATGCATCTTCAACTTATGGTTGTTGAACTCTTTCACCACTAAGGTTTTAGTGAGGGGGTCGGCCAATTTCTTCTTTCCATCGATCTTTCGAAGATCGATGTCACCTCAATCCATGATCTTTGAAATCAGATAATAGTGATGCAGTATGTGCTTCATCCGCTAGTGTGCCTTCGATTTTTTTGCTTAAGAAATTACTTTAGTACTATCATAGTAGAGCAAGATTGGACCATCTAGGAAGGATGCTACTCTAATCTCGATGATGAACTTTCTCAACCCCATAGCTTTCTTCACAACATTAGATGTCGCGACATAGTCTGCTTCGCATACTGAGTTTGCCATAGTATGCTACTTGGAACTCTTCCAACAGACGGCTCCACCATTCAGGATAAAGATATAACCTAATATGCTCTTGTTATCATCATGGTCAGATTGAAAGTAGGAGTCTGTAAACTCCACGTATTTTAGATCTGACTCATCATAGATCAGCCACTAGTCCTTAGTATTTTTTAAATACTTAAGGATGATTTTCACCACCTTCTAGTAGTTGTCTCCTAGATCAGATTGATATCTACTCACTACTCCTAATGAGTATGCCACATATAGTCTTGTACATATCATGGCGTACATGATAGATTCCACCATTGAAGCATATGAAATTTTACTCATATGCTCTCTCTCTTTAGGAGTTATTGGATAATTCTTTTTAGAGAGTAATTCCATGGCCTATCAAAAGATAGCCTTACTTGAAATTCTTCATGCTGAACCTCTTTAGCATAGTATCTATGTACGTTGACTAAAATAATCCAAGCATTCTCTTAGATCTATCCCTATAGATCTTCATCCCTAGAATGTAGGATGCTTCTTCCAAGTTCTTCATAGATATTTGAGATAACAACCATATTTTTATTTCTTGCAGTGCAGGGACGTCATTCCTAATTAAGAGAATGCGATCCACGTATAGGACAAGAAATATAACTGCCAAATTATTTGCCCACTTATAAATGCAAAGCTCTTCTCCATCCTTAACGAAGCCATACATTTTTATCACCTTATCAAAATGCATGTTTCAACTCCAAGATGCCTACTTTAATTTATAAATGGATCTCTAAAGCTTACACATCTCAGACTCATCTATGGATGTGAATCCTTTAGGTTATATCATATATACCTCTTTAGTCAACTCTCTATTAAGAAAAGCTATCTTCACATCCATCTGTCAGATCTCATAGTTCATATGGGCAACTATTACAAGCATAATTAGAATAGATTTGAGCATTGCCATAGGAAAGAATGTCTCGTTATAGTCAATACCATAACGTTGACGATATCTCTTGGCAACCAGATGGACTTTATAGATCTCCACCGTTCCATCTGCGCTCCTATTTCTTTTGAAGATCCATTTACAACCAATAGATTTAACCCCTTCAAATGAGTCAACCAATGTCCATACATCATTGACCTTCATGACCTCCATCTTGAATTTTATAATGTCAAGCTATTTCTCAAAATTAGATCTCTGCATAGCATCCATGTATGTGATCGGACCCTCATCATTCATATTGAGTTCAATGGGATCACCTTTCTAGATTAAGAAATAATAATATCTGTCTAACTAACATGATACTATACTGGATCGTCTTAACATTATAGGTACACTAGCCTCTGGATTTGATCTAATCAAATTTGGTTCTGGTTCTGCTAAATGTGTCAATTTTTCTATCTATTGAACTTTTTCAAGTTCAATCTTAGAAGCAATAGTTTCTTAGAAAGATTGTCTTAAGGCTGATAAATATCTTTTGTCCATTAGCCTGATAGAAATAATATCCTTTGATTTCTTTTAGGTATTCAATGAATGTGCACTTGTCAGACATAGATTCAAGTTTATCTATCATTAAACATTTGACATAAGCCGAGCACCCCCAGATCCTAAGGTATGAGAGTACTGGCTTACGCCCTGTCTATATCTCATATGAAATTTTAACACAGATTTACTCAAAATCTTATTTAGAAGATAGCAAGCCGATTTGAGTGCATATTTCTAGAAGGATATTGGCAAGCTAGCAAAATCCATCATGGATTGAATCATGTCTAATAGAGTTTGATTTCTTCTTTTAGACACACCATTATATTGTGGTGTCTCTGGAGGAGTCTATTGAAAAAGAATCTTATTCTCTCCTAGGCATGTAAGAAATTCACCAAAAAGGTATTCACTTCCTCGATCAGACTGAAGAGTTTTAATACTCTTTTCAGTTTATTTTTCTATTTTAATTTAGAATCATTTGAATATTTTAAATGAATTCAACTTGTATTTCATCAGATAGACATACCCATACCTAGATAGGTTGTCTATGAAAGTGATGAAGTAGAAATATCTACCTTTAGCACTTATGCTCATGGGTCCACATATATCACTATGTACTAGACCTAAGAGCTTAGTGGCTCTTTCACATTTTTCAGTAACAGGTGACTTGGTTATTTTCTTAAGAAGACAAGACTCATAAGTTGGAAGTGATTCACAATCACTAACTTCGAGGATTTTCTCTTAAGTTAACATGTTTATCCTATTCTTGTTGATGTGATCTAGCCTACAGTGCCATAAGTGTGAGTTCAAAAATGGCACTCCCAAGTCTTGAGAATATAAGAAGATGAAAGCAAGCTGGAAGAAAAATCAGTCTGGATAATAAAGTTCAGAAACTAGGTCAACTCACCCTTAAGATTGAACCGATTAGGTTGAAAATTGGGCCGGCTCAGTCGATGACTGGATCGACTGTCTCAAAGAAAAATTTAGATAGAAAGCAGCATTTTTGGACTATTGGCATGGTACACAACTGGGTTGGCTCAGTCTCAGACTGAGTCGACCTAGTCATAGGTTAGCCGACTTAGTCTGAAATTAGGTCAGCTCAATTTTTGTGGATTTGTTTTGTGTATGTGGAATGTGGATTTTAAAAAAAATTTCTATGAGCTTGGAGCTTGATCCTTTTGTAAAGTATAAATACTGAAAATAGGTCAAGATTGTAAATGATGCTAAATTAATTGAATAAAGCTCTTTTCTCCCAAAAAATTCATGTGCTCTCTTTCTCTTTTTTCTCTTGAATTCATTATTTTGCTTCCACGTTGATCCTAGAAGATTGTTCCTTATTGCTTGGCTAATCACCAGTAGCCACGCCAGTCCAAGAGAGAATAGTTTATCCCAATAATTGATATCAGAGCAGTGTTGCATGGAAGGAAGAAAGACACCTAAGGTTACTACATCCATGATCTGTAGCACTAGGTTTTATCTAAAATCTTCTTATTTCTTTGTTGTTTGTCTCTAGATTAAGATGGAGATTGGTTACACGGAGGGATGGTGATATAGATGATTGAAAAAAGAATCTAAGACATTTAGATCTTCTTTGAAGGGTAGTGTTACTAGTGTGTGATCGAAGAAGGATGTTAGAAATCTGTTCTTGACTTATTTGAAGTCATGGAATCGAGTGGATTCAAGGTGAATTTTGAGAAGTTCGATGGCAAGAAAAATTTTATCTTATGGCAGCAAAGGGTAAAGAACTTGTTAGTTCAGCAGAGGATCTACAAGATCTTGACAAGAGAAAGGCCAGAAAAGATCAGTGCTGAGGATTAGGAAGAGTTGGAGGAAATTACTTTCAGCATAATCCGGATATACTTGGTTGATCAAATTTTGCTCGAGGTTTGCACAGAGACTACAACAAAGGAGCTCTAGACGAGACTGGAGAATACATACATGAGAAAAAATATGACGAACAAGCTATGGTTGAAGAAATAACTATATAGTCTGAGAATGCTCAAAGGCAGAGATCTTGTTGCACATATCCAAAGGTTCAATTAGATGTATTCTGAGGTGATGAGTTTAGATGTGAAGATCGACGAGGAGGATCGAGCGTTGCTGCTATTATGTTCTCTCCTAGGTTCGTATGATGGTCTCATAATAATTTTACTTTATAGGAAGGAAATCCTAAACTATAAAGAGGTTGTTGGTGTGCTCAGATCAAATGAGCAAAGAAAGAAAATCTGTAAGGAAGACCTTAAGTCTGAGATCTTGGCTATGAATGAAAGATAGAAAAGATCAAAAAAGAAGGCAAGAGTAAAATCCAAGGATAGGTTGAAGTCTCAGATCAAAGAAAGATATTAAAATATTATAAATATCATCAGCCTAGACACCTGAGAGATTGTCCCTTTTTGAGATCAGAAAAAGGGAAGACTAGTAAGAAAGATGAAATAGCTTCTGTGAGTAGTGGAGAAGACCTGTTAGTTGTATCAGATAAATCCATAGAGTGCGATACTATATGGATATTGGATTCAGCATGCTCGCACCATTATACTTCTCATCAAGAGTGGTTTTCTATCTATCAAAAGGCCGATGGTAGAAGTGTCAGCCTTGGAGATGATCACCCGTGCAAAGTGGCAAGAGTTGGCTTTATCAAGATAAGGATGTACAATAGGATTATTCATACATTATCAAATGTCAGGCATGTACTGGAGTTGAAAAAGAATTTGATTTCTTTGGACTACTTGGAGGAGCAAGGTTATGCTTTTAGTAGCCAAGCTAGGAGTGGACGTTTGAAAATTTTCAAGAAAGCTTTAGTGATGATGAGAGGTAGAAAACTAAGCAACAATTTTTATAGAATGAAAGGCTCAGTAGTGAATGATAGTGCTGAGGTGCTAGCAGCAGTGCAGGAGGAGCAGATTTTATATCGGCTATGGCACTATTGAATGGGTCATATGAGTGATCATGGGCTCACTGAACTTAGTAAAAGATATATGATCCCAGTCCTGAAGAATGAGGACACAGATTTATGTGAGCCATGTATTTTTGGCAAATAGCATAGGATAAAGTTTACCAAAAGTATCAAGCATAGTGAAGGAGTGTTGGATTTAGTGCACTCGGATATGTGGGGACCAGCTCCTGTATCAGTTAGAGATGGGGCAAGGTATTTTATTACTTTCATTGATGATTTCTCAAGGAAGGTGTAGGTTTATCTAATTAGAGAAAAATTAGAGGTGTTTGCCCAGTTCAGAGCTGGAGAGCTAAAGTAGAAAAGGAGTCAGGAAGATAGGTAAAGTGTCTGAGGTCAGACAATGAAGGTGAGTATACCAGCCTAGAGTTCATGAGGTACTATGAGAAAAATGGCATCAAATACTATTACATGGTGAAGATGACTTTCCAGTAGAATGGTGTCGTGGAGAGAATGAATCAGACATTGACCGAGAAGGCATGGAGTTTGAGGCTGCAGACATCACTTCCAAAATTTTTTTGGGGTGATGCCTTAACTTTTTCTTATTTTCTTGTGAATAGATCCCCACATCGTAAGCTAAATGGATGCATTCTAGAAGAGATCTAGAGTGGAAAGAAGGTAGAGCTTGGCTACCTGAAGGTCTTCGATTGCTCGGTCTATGCATATTTGGAGGCAACCGAGAGGAGCAAATTGGATCCAAAATCTCAAAAGATGATATTCATAGAGTATCCATAAGGAGTCAAGGAGTACCTACTATGGGACTCTCAGACACAGAAGTCAGTGATCAGCAAGGATGTTATCTTTGATGAGAAGAGTATCTTGAGGAGGTCTGGGATAGATGAAATTGGGGAGACGAAGATAAACAATAGTGGCCAGTCTGAGATAGATGACATGCAGTCCAAATTCATGTATAGGAGTATTCCTATTGAGGTAGAGCTGGGTAGGAGAAAAGATACTCAGATGGAAGACCGGCATGAAGTGCCACTATTTCAGATGGATGTGCAGGATCAGCCATAAACATCAGATAGAGATGTGCCAGTAGAAGTGGCTTTGCATAAATTCCAGCATACTATTAGGAGACCAATTAGATATGACATTGATGAGGTTATCTCCTATGCACTCATCACTGCTAATGAAAATCCAAAAAATTATGCAGAGGCTATGAAGAGTGAGAATCATGATTCATGGATGCAGACAGTGATGGAGGAGATGGAATCACTTGAAAAGAATCAGACATAACAGCTGGTGGATCTTTCAAAAGGTTCTTGATCTATTGGCTCAAAGTTGATGTTCACAAAAAAAAAGGCACCTTCAGAACAAGATAGAGTTAGATTCAAAGCAAGATTGGTAACAAAGGGATACTCACAAAGGAAAGGGATTGACTACACAAAAATTTTCTCTCCTGTGGTGCATCATACATCTATTCGAGTTTTGCTGTCACTGGTGGCACAATATAACATGGAGTTGGAACAAATGGATGTGAAGACGGCCTTCCTTCATAGCATATTGGAGGAAAGGATCAACATGAAATAGCTAGATAGTTTCATGAGGACTAGATAGGAAGAAAAGATGTGTTTACTCAGAAGATCTTTGTATGGCTTGAAACAGTCTCCTCGTTGATGGTATTGAAGATTTGATAGTTTTGTTTTGAGCCTAGATTTCAGTAGATGTGAATATGATTGCTGTATCTACGTCAAGGATGTAGATGAGGAGGATGCTCTGTACCTACTACTGTATGTAGATGATATGCTTATAGCCAGTAGAAGCATGAAAGCTGTGAAAAGTTGAAAATGGCATTATCATCTAAGTTTGAGATGAAAGATCTAGGTCCAGTTGAGAAAATCCTTGGAATGGAGATTTACAGACATAGGTGCAAAGGAGTACTCCATTTGTCATAAGAAAAATATATCCAGAAAGTTTTGGAGAGATTTAAGATGGAGAAGGCCAAACCTACAGAGATGCCATTACTGAGCCATATATCTCTCTTCAAGTTACAAAGCTCTCAGTCAGAAGAAAAGAGAGAATGCATGGAAAAAGTTTCTTATGCGAATGTTGTAGGCAGTGTGATGTACACTATGGTGTGCTGTAGACCAGATATAGCACACGCAATGAGCATGGTTAGTAGATACATGGCTAACCCTGGGAAGAAATACTGAAAAGCATTGAAATGGATATTGTGATATCTACATGAAATAAGAGATTATGGTTTGATATTTGGTGGACAGCCAGAAGGATTTGAAGATGGAGGTTTGAGTCCTCTGAAAGAATTTATAGATGCAAATTATAAAGAAAATCTTGATACAAGAAGGTCTACTACTGGATACCTCTTCTATGTATATGGTGGATCGGTGTCTTGTAGATTAATCCTTTAGCTAATTATGGTCTTGTCTACCATAGAGGCCGAGTATATTGGAATAACGAAGGCTGCAAAGAAAACTCTTTGGCTTAGGAGGCTGATTGTTGAGTTAGGAATGGAGCAGAGCAAGGTTATACTATTTAGTGATAGTCAGAGTGCTCTACTATTGGCATAGAACTCAGTCTATCATGCATGCACAAAGCATATAGATGTGAGGTATCACAGGATCAGAGAGCTAGTGGAGGAAGGTGAAGTGAAACTAATGAAAATTCATACCAAGGAGAATCAGTCTGATGCACTCATGAAGGTACTTCCTAGAGATAGCTTTCAGATGTGTCTGGTAAGGATGGGTTTGCTGAGAAGAGATTAGTTCACAAGAACTTAAAAGCACCAAGATGGAGAACGTGAGCTTAAAAGTGGCGCTCTCAAGTCTTGGGAATATGAGATGATAGGTCATGGAAAGATGGAAGCAAGCCAAAAGAGAAATCAGTCCGAGTAGCAAAGTTCAGAAACTAGATCGGCTCATCCTGAGACTGAGCTGGCTAAGTTGAAAATTAGACCGGCTCAGTCCAGGACTGGGTCGGCTATATCTCAAAGAAAAATCTAGATGGAAAGCAATATTTTTGGGCTATTGGTATGGTACTCAACTGGATTGGTTCAATCTCAGATTGAGCCGACCTAGTCGTAAGTTAGCCAACTCAGTCTGAAACTAGGTCGGCTCAGTTTTTATGGGTTTGTTTTGTGTACGTGGGATGTTTGAATTTTGGAATGTTTTTCTATGAGCTTGGGACTTGATCCTTTTGTAAAGTATAAATACTAAAAATAGATCAAGATTGTAAATGATGCTGAATTTATTGAATAAAGCTCTTTTCTTCCAAAAAATTCTTATGCTCTCTTTCTTTCTTTTCTCTTGAATCTATTATTTTGCTTCCGCATTGATCCTAGGAGATTGTTCCTTGTTGCTTGGCTAATCACCAGTGGCCATGCCGATCCGAGAGAGGATAGTTTATCGCAATAATAAATAGATATCAAACATATTATCTAATCTAGGGTGCTTACTTATGGAGTAAACTACATTAATAGGTTATAATATTTTATAGATACCATTGCTCAAATATCCAAAAAATATTATAATACCATTCAAAATAACATCACAAAATTCTTTCTTTATTGAAATTTCATAATTGCTTTTGGTCAAAAGGCCTACAAAAATTATATTCAATAAGAAACTAGGAAAAAAATGATAATCACTAAGAATAATAAAATAAGACTCAAATACAAGTTTCATGATCCCAAATGCTAGAACTGTAACTTGTCTTTCATCTCTAATGTTTATAAATCTTTCACCTTGCTTGAATCCCCTACTGACCTACAACTCCTACAATGAATTGCAAATATAGTAAGAACTTTCAGTATCCAATACCCAATCAGTAATATCATAAATAAAGAAATTACAAAGAATTATCATATAAGTACCTTGCTCAGCAATAATTTGCTTCTTTCTCGGCTTGTTTGAATTCAGGGAGGCAATGTACTGAGGACAGTTTCTCTTCTAATATTTCTACTTCTTATAGAAGAAGTACTCTTTGTCTTCTTGGTCTAACCTACATAGATATCCCGACCTAAACTTGTACCTTCTTAGACTTCTTCTTCTTGTTCTTGTTTCCTTTCTTAAAGGGTTGAGAACCAGAAAAAGATCCTCCCACTAGATTCACAGACTCTTTGTAGAGCTGGTGATCCTTCTCAAAGTTTCAAAGCAATCCCAGCAACCTATGGTAATTGACTTCAAGCTTTGTCATTCTATGAGTAAGAAAAGGAAGGTAAGACTTGGGCAGCGAGTTCAAAATAGCATCTTTTCCTAGCTGCTCATACAAGAAAAGGTTAAGCTTGCTCAAATGCTTAATCAACTCGATCATGTATAATACATGATCAGTGATTAAAGCTTCATCTCTCATTCTGGTGTTGAAGATGGCACAACTAGTCTTGTGCCTCTCAATGTAGTTGGAAGTGCCAAAAGACTTGTTCAACACTTGAAACATGTCTTTTGGCTGAGCTGACTCGAACCTATGACTAAACTCGTCGCTCACAGCCACCAGTATGATGCAACGCACTATAGTTCGATCATTGAGCCACTTTTGATAAGTGTCTCTAACCGTGCCACGTACGATTGGGGCTAGCTCCTTAGGTGCTGGGTCCATCAAAATGTATAAGATCCATTCATGCTCAAGGATAATCTTCATCTTTCGATACCAACTATCAAAGTTGGGTCTCACCAACTTGTCATTATCCAAATATGATCGGAGTGACGGGATAGTAGCCAAAACTATATAAAGGAAAATCAAGATCTAATTAATAAATAATTTATTAAACCTAGAGATTTGGACTTTAACCAAAAGGTTCTTTTACTATTTTGTTCGAATTGGTAGCCTCTACGTCTAATTCGAGGAATTATTCTAATTTCTTAGTGGGTACTAGAATCCACATAGACTACACACAAGCCCGACTTTAGCCGATCAACTCATATATATCTATTGGTAAGTTCATAATCAATTATTTCTCTAAACAACTTCTAGTAATTTAATTTTGCCTCAGTCCCCAATTAGTAGGCTTTGGCCTCCACTGAAAAAGTTTGCTTAGGTCCAACCATTAACATGACCATACTTGGTCCATCTAACCAATGAATAATGAAGACTAACTTTTGTTGGTCAATCTAATCACCATTTAGAGAGACGCAGCAAAGAAATCATATTATAAATGATAATTTTATTAGCCGATAAGCACCAGGTCTATAGGCCTTTAATGATTATCTTAACTAATGGACCGATTATCACTCACTTAATAGGAGGCTTTGATCTAGTTATCTCCATAACTATTTCACTTTTAAGGACCTAATAAATTTAGAGAAAATTTGATTAATATGTTTTAAGAGAAGTGAGTCGAATGAACCAATTAATCATTATCCTCCCATTGACTTCACCAAGTTAGATTAAGGGAGACCATTTGATAGGCTAGTCTAAGAGCACCTAAAGTAGTCACACTGATTTACCTAGCTAACATGGGTCAGTTCGAATTTGTCAAGTGATCTAATCAAAACATAACTTCACCAAGAAGGCCAAGTAAGTGAGATCAGTGGGAGGGATATATCATTAACTTGTCAAAGATTGAATCAGTGCAAGTAGCTCTCAATTAAAGACCATCGATCGAAGCTATCAGACTTATCTTAGATACCAATTGGTTAACTAGTTTCGATTGGATCAACCTAACATTTTGGGCTAAATCGCTTAGCCAAGAATCAAGTAAATTTTGGTTCTCATTAAAGATATGGACTTGACCAACTACAACTATTGTAATTGATCTAAAAAAATCTTGACCTAATATAAGATAATATTTGACTAGATTTAGTCAATTCTCTAATTAAGTCCATTCTTTAATCTAACCTTAAGTCTAACCCAATTAATGGACCTAATTCACTCTAATCCCTTAACCCAAATTTTATGATTTGTGTTTTAGGATTCATAATCCCAGATCCTAATCAAAATAATTCTTAATTCTTAATTAAGTTTTGGACTGAGGGTTGGGATTCGGCATGTTGAAAATAATTTTTATATTTATAAAATATTTTTGCAACATGGTTCTACCAACCAAGTTGCATGTTTGATTCATAATCAATATGTAAATAAAAAATAAAATAAACATGAATCTACTTTAGATTTAATCAAAATAAATTCATGATCATGTATATCTAATTAAAATAATTTTAATTTTAAACAATCATAAATCACCTTAGATCAGATCTAACATATTTATGATCATAAAAACTAAATTAAAATATTTTTAATTAAATCATAAAATCTCTTAGATCTAATCTAAAATTTTATGATTAGGATTTTAGATCAGCACGTACTAGGATAACCTCTCTACTGTAAGAAATAAACCTTATAATAGAACAATCTTATAAGATCAGTTCGTATGATCTTAAATTATTATTTTTAGATTTAATATTAGATTATAATTTAGATCTAATCTAAATAATAGATCTAAAACATACAAAAATTATATCAAAAAAACTTAGGTTCTAATATCAATTGAAGAAAAAACTTAGAATTTCTAGCACATATTTTAAATTTTTTTAAAAATCAGAACAACGAAAGCTATAAATTAATCTAATTAATCTATAAAATATATAAATAAATTTTAGATCTAGGATCTAATGATATGATTAAAGCATGCATATAAATTTAAAAATTAAATAAAATATAAAATCATAATATTGATCATATTAATATCAAACAAGAAAAACTAGATTTGATCTAGTCCGCAATTGAGATCAAATCTCATTAACTTTTTTGCAAATTTGGATATCCACTTTTTGATCTAATGTTGAGGATATTGCTTCGAGGCGCATAAGCATCCGATCTCTATGAGAAGTCTACATGAAGCCCTGATCATGATCTAAAGTCTAGTAATCTGAAAATTAATATAGTGTGCTAGCACTGTGCTGATCCTTCATTGACGGTTGATGCCAAATTTTTTTTTTTAATTGACTTGAACTCTTCAAGGATCAATGGAGGAGAAGAAAGGATCTGGAAGAAGCCTTATTCCCACATTCTTCTCTCAAAAATTGATGGAAGAAAATCTAAAACAAAAACTCTAGAGAAGATCCTTCTTCTCTAGGCCCTTTTCTCTTTCCTAGGCACAATAATTTATGCCTTTACAAAATCCCACACTCTCAACCCTGATATGTCTAAGGTCTCCATGCTCAAGCCTTCTCTCTCAAATCTAAAACTTCTCAAAATTTCATGGCTTAACTCTCTTTAAATAGAGAGTTAGAGAAGAGTCCCAGTCTAAGTCAAATACTTAGAGAGTCCAAATAAAACAAGGATTGGGGCATCCAACTCTTGGGTACCTCCTCAAACTCTTTAAAAAAGATCAATTCACTAAAGATTAGAAGATCTGGATCAACAACCAAGAAAACTTCTAACCAGAAGGAGACGGCAGCCCTGATGAATAAACACTAAGAGAAGGATGAACGGCAAATCCAGAGAGAGAGTAGGGTTTTCAGAGAGAAAAGAAATTTTTATTCTCTTTTTGTTAAAAATATTTCATATACAAAGTATATATAAAAGCCTTGAATCAACATAACTCAGTCCTAAAAAACTCTCCTAGGCTAACTCATATAAAAAAGCACTTACCCAAGCCCATGTCTTGTATGCCCTCATCCTTAGGACTAAAGATCGATTCGGGCCTATACATAAGTTAGCCATCTTAAGACCTCTCAACTTAGGCCTTAAGATCCCTTGGATTAGATTCAATCCAAGACCAAACAAGAAAACTCATGCTCATCTATATCCGAGCTGGCTCATCGAACACTCGAGCCAGCTCGACCGCCTGCCAAGCCACAGATTTTCGAAAATATATTTTCTATTTGTCTGAGACAGCTGGCTCAATTTTGGCCTGAGCTGGTTCGATCTCATTCCGAGCTAGTTTGATCTATATCCGAGCCAGCTCGATAGTGTATCAGCCCTCCTTCTCAATTGATATAACTTCAGTCGATCCAAGCCTCTATAAGCTACCATCTTGACTCCTTCATGATCTCCCAAGCCTTGGGAGAACCACCCTTGCTTTTTCACTATTTTGGCATAGATTCTAGATATTTGGCGTATAATTAAATCCTCTTTCTCTCATAAAAATTTTAAGAAAAAATTAGATTAATTGGCACCATAATGGATCAGAGTTTTGGATTTATCCAAACTCTATCAAATAGAATCTAGGTCATCACTACTTCTTAGTTTTGATCAAATCCAAAACCACAAACCATCTAAAAGGGATATGGGGACAAGGATAGGTGTGGAACCTTTCTAGAAATTAAACTTTTCATGAAAAAATCCATGGGAAGGTTGATAAGAGTAAAAATATACTAATAAAAGTATTAAATTATAAAATAAATTAATTTATTTTTTTAGAAATTAATATTTTTATTAATTTTATATAGGAAAGAAGGCCACCAATGTGAAGATCTTATTTTTTTAGTTCAGATAAAATAAATTTCAGGCAAAATGGACTTCAAACGAGCCCAAAATTGAATTTCAAAAAAAAAATGGTTCAGTTCAAATCGGTTCAGAAAATCGGTTCAGCGGTTCGGCCCAGTTCGATCGCAATAGCAGACCGACCCGTCGATGCAATGTCGATGTCAGCATTTTTTGCGGCGCACGGTGGACCATCTGGAGGGCAATTCAGGAATTTCATAGTAAGAGGTGCACTCTGATTAGCTGAAGAATGTGGCGGTCCATGCAACACCAGACTCGCGCATAGTCTATGGAGGGTAATTTGGGAATTTTATCTGATCCAACGGGCGGCATTCACTGAAGTTTGATCGGACAGTCGAAACAAAGGTGCTGATGGACGGCATCTGCAGCTCCCGATCGAGATCCAACGACTGAGATTCATCCCAACGTTAAACTAAAGATCAGAAGGCCTCTTTCTACGCGATCGGACGGCCTAGATTCAATCCAACGGTTGATCCAACGGCTGGCATGAAATTCGACTTGATCTGGGTTATTTTAAGAGATTTTTGAGTGGCTTTTGGATCGTTTGATCAACATCTAACGGGCATAATTATCTAGATCTTAATTTGAGTTGTTTTAGGAGTCTTAAACCTAATTTTTGATTGATTTTGGGGGGAAATCAAACTCTTTATCTATAAAAACCTATTGTTGCCGTGAAAAAAATCAGAGAGAGAGATAGAGAAAGATAGAGGGAAGTCAGAGAAAAAGAGAAAAATAGAAAAAGGGAGAGAGTTAGAAAAAAAAAGAAAAAAAAAAAAAAAAAAGAGAGGAGAGAGGTAGAAAGAGAAGAGTGATTTGTGAGAGAAAGAAAAGGATTTTTCTTCGACAATCAAGATATCGATCAAGGAGCCTCTTCTTCTTCGCCAAGTTCTCCACATCAAGAGCAACGGATAATCAATTTCAGCAATCAAACAGTCTAATTTTTTTATGCTTTTTATTTTATTTGCTATTTTTGAATTTGTTATCATGAACTAAATTTTTTTTTACTAAGGCTAAGGTGTAGCCACTCTTTTGATGCAATATTCAGTATGATTTATTTTTAAATTTTATTCATGAGGAGTATATAAATCTGATCTTAATGCTTTTAGATTACTGGCCATCTTCTAATTGATCTGATGAACATAGATGTTACGGACCAAGTACATCTATGTTATTGCTTCTTGATTATATACCTTGTATTATGAATCAAATTAGAATTCATATGCATGTGGGAAATTTTAGTGCGCTTTGGATGCAGCGTATTTTAATTAGAGGGTTTCACAAAACTGTAATGCATTAATATTTATTTAAATTACACCTGGACCAAAGGATAATTAATAAATATTAATAGTTTTGCTATGCCTGGACCAAAGGATAGTGAATAAATTAGGAGACTCCACCGTCACATGAAATAAAATTAATCTAAAAATCTGAATATTGTATTGACTGAGTTGGTGAACCGATTGCCTTAGTAATCCATTGCTCTTAAGTTTAAAACCCTAATAATTTACACTCTCTCTATTTTCTTAAAATTTTTAATTATTTTTTTTTATTTTATTCTTTAATTTCTTATTCTCATAAATCGATCTTCTAAATAAAGCATAGAAAAGAGCTTTTCAGTATTTATTTTTTAATCCTCTAGGGATGATACTCTACTCATTCACTTTATTACTTGATCGACTGGTGCACTTGCCATAGCTATAAATTAGCACGCATCAAGTTTTTGGCACCGTTGCTGGGGATTGTGTCTAAAATAATATTAAAATTTTGATCCTAGCTTTACTTTAGAAATTTATTTTTGATTTTTATTATTTAAAAAAAAATTATTGCATGACACGTACTAGACATAGTAACTTACTACCTTTAGATCCAAAAATTGAAAGGACCATTAGAAGACTACAACAAGAAAGAAACATGGCAGCTGAAGATCCTAACGACATCAATCTAGGATTGGATATGGCGAACCGAAGGACAGCATGAAGCTATTCGACCAGTACATCATCCATTAAATGATTACATCACACCATCTGTAGCCGATGCAGCTTCGAGCATCAGGAGACCGCCAGTGCGAGCAAACAACTTTGAAATAAAATCGATGATGATCCAGATGATTCAATCAACTGTCCAATTCAGTGGACACGTGCATGATGATCCGAATGCCCATATTTCTAATTTTCTTGAACTTTGCGATACTTTTAAAATTAATGGGGTGTCGGATGATGCTATTAGATTAAGGTTATTTCCTTTCTCTTTATGGGACAAAGCTAAGAGTTGGCTTCATTCTCTTCCTGTAGGTTCTATCACAACTTGGGATGTCCTAGCCCAAAAATTTCTTAGCCAAGTACTTTCCATCCTTTCCAAGACTGCAAAGATGCGCAACGATATCACTTCTTTTATGCAGATGGACATGGAGACACTATATGAGGCTTGAGGAGCATTTCAAGAAATTGCTGAGGAGATGTCCACATCATCAACTATCCATATGGCTTCAGGTACAAACTTTCTATAATGGTTTATCTCCTACTAATCGTTCTATGATTGATGCAGCAGCAGGAGGAACCATTAATCGAAAAATGGAGGAAGAAGCTTTCGATCTGATCGATGAGATGGCATCAAATAGCTATCAATGGCAGACAGAACGTATGATGCCAAAAAGACTAGCAGCTGTGCAGGGAGTAGATTGCGTGCCAACCTTACTAGCTGAAATTGCAGCCCTTAGAGCCGAAGTCAACAACTTAAAGGGAAACAGCTATGCATATTCAGAGCATTACTTATGACCTATGTGGAGGAGGACACGATACGAGCAATTGCCAGATAGGTAATCCTTTTGCTAAAACAACTGATACAGCTAATTATATTGGTAATTTTTTCAGGCCGCAACAAAAAATAATCCCTACTCCAACACATACAATCAAGGGTGGAGGCAGCACCCAAATTTCTCATGGAGCAATCAAAATGCAGCACAACAGCCACCCCCGGGATTCCAAGTACCTGAAAAGAAGTCCAACATGGAAGAGCTGATGGTCAAATTTATGCAAAACCAAGAAGCAACTATAAAAAATTTGGAAGCCAAACTTAGATAGCAGGACCAAACAGCAGCAATTCAAAAAACTTGGAGATGCAAATAGGTCAAATGGCTAAGATAATCTCCGAGAGACCTCAAGGATCCTTGCCAAGCAATACGGAGACAAATCCAAGGGAGCAAGTCAATGCTATCACCCTAAGAAGTGGTACAAAGCTGGAGGAGCCACATCAGAAGAATGAGACTGAAGAGCCAACTACAAATAAGGAACCATCAACTAAAATTCGTCAGTCACCAATAACAACCAGCAGATGGATGGTCTCCAGGTATACGATTTGCTGATCCAAATGTGAAGCCCTACGTGCCGCCACTACCATTCCCAGAGAGACAAATACAGCATCCAGATAAGGAATTTTCTAACTTTTTCAAAATTTTAAAGAATTTACATATTAATATTCCTTTTGTAGATGCTATTACTCAAATGCCCAGGTATGCCAAGTTTCTCAAAGAAATCTTAACAAATAAGAAAAAGCTGAAGGAGCATGAGAGAATAAATTTGAATGAAGAATGCTCAGCAATACTTCAAAATAAATTACCACAGAAGTTAAAAGATCCAGGGAGTTTTACTATCCCCTTGCATTATTGGTGATTGTAGTTTTGATAAAATTTTTATGTGATTTAGGAGCAAGCATTAATCTCATGCCTTTTTCTATTTTCAGGAAGCTGGGTCTAGGAGAACCAAAGCCTACCACTATTACTCTTCAATTAGCCGACAGATCCATTAAATATCCAAGAGGTATAGTGGAGGATGTCTTGGTAAAGGTAAATAAGTTTATTTTTCCTGTTGATTTTATTGTTCTTGATATGAAAGAAGATTATGATGTACCCCTTATTTTAGGGAGACCCTTTTTAGCTACTGGAGGAGCTTTAATAGATGTTCAACAAGAAAAATTAATTCTTAGAGTCCAAGATGAACAAGTTACTTTTAATGTTTTCAAAGATACTAAACATAACTGATGATAATCAAACTTATTTTCTAATTGATATTATTGACAATCCATTATATGAGAATTCTGTAGAAAATAGGTTTGAGACTATAAAAGCAAGCAATGTCAAATTGAAAGAGGACTCAATCAAACATGAAAGTATTCCAATTGAAGTGGCACCAGATTGATCCACTTTAGAATTCAAAGAAAGTCAAGCTGAAGACTATAAATCAGAACTACTAGATAGGTTGTTTCTTTTCTTTTTAGTTTTGATCATTTTTTTTTCTTTTATTTTTTAGTAATTTATTGTTGCTCTTTTACTGCTCTGGTGTGTATTTTCAATTTTGCAAAGAAAAATCAATGAGAACTCAAGCAAAATTTCAAAGCTCCAAAGAACCAGACTGAACCAAATCAGGTGTATTCCTTCCTATCCTTTATTGCATCCCTTTATTTTTCTTTCTCCTTTAAGATAATGTAGAATAATTAAAAAAAAAAATTATGTGTCAAGAAGAAAATCTTGAGCAAGATAAACTGGATAAGTGATAAAAGATAGAATTATTTGCTAATGAATGTAATGAGTTAAAGAAGTAGATTAGTTGGTCAACTTTTAGCAGCCTACTTAGGTCATTAAAAGATTATTAGCACTTCTAATTGCACATGCACACTAACAAGGCAAAGTAGGTATTGATTATAAGGCCAACTGAGGATTCAATTATCACTGAAAATTAGTAATTAATATACATTCTAATCAAAGAAATTTGAATTTAAAGAAAGAGCTACCTGCCTATAAATAAAGTACAAAAGACAGAGTATATGTGGATTGCCCAAAGCCTAGTAACTTGATCTCTGCACCTAGGTCAAGTGTTAAAATTCACATAAAATGGTGAAGGAAAGGCCAGGATGCTCAGCATAGCAAAAAATAAAAATAAAAAAAAAAGGAGGCAGTGTGAAAGTTATCTTAATTCATGAGTATAAAATTAAGAATGTATAGAAAATTGACCAAAATAGGTGATAAGAGAAGATACTTTTATTCTTTTAATTTAATACTGAAATGCTAAAGTTAGTCATCACAAACATAAGTGATATGGATCTTTGATGTATTCTAAGAAAATTTTTAATTGTATTGACTGAAAAATTTGCTTCTGAAGCTCAATACTTAGTTAGCAGTATTTTCTAAACTTTTTGACCTTTAGTCCTTGATTTTATCTTTATGATAGATACTCTTATTGAAACATGGTATTAAATAAAACATTGCTAAGGGACTAGCAATGACTAAGTTGGGGGGTGTGATAAGTGGTAAAAATATACTGATAAAAGTATTAAATTATAAAATAAACTAATCTATTTCTTTAAAAATTAATATTTTTATTAATCTTATATAGGAAAGAAGGCCACCAATGTAAAGATCTTATTTTTTTGGTTCAGATGAAATAAATTTCAAGCAAAACGGACTTCAAATGAGCCCAAAATTGAATTTTAAAAAAAAAAAAGAAAAAATCGGTTCAGTTCAAATCAGTTCAGCGGTTCGGTCCGATTCGATCGCAACAATAGACCGACCCACTGATGCAACGCTGATGTCAGGATGATGTCAGCATTTTTTACGGCGCACGGTGAACGATCTGGAGGGTAATTCAAAAATTTCACAGCAAGAGGCGCACTCTGATTAGCTGAAGAACGTGGCAGTCCACGCAACACCGGGCTCACGCATGGTCTATGGAAGGTAATTTGGAAATTTTATCTAATCCAACAGGCGGCATTCATTGAAACTTGATCGGACAGTCGAAACAAAGGTGCTGATGGATGGCATCCGCGGCTCCCGGTCAAGATCCAATGGCTGAGATTCATCCCGACTTTAAACTAAAGATCAAAAGGCCTCTTTCTATGCGATCGGACGATCCAGATTCAATCCAATAGTTGATCCAATGGCTGGCAAGAAATTCGACTTGATCTGGGTTATTTTAAGGAGTTTTTGAGTGATTTTTGGACCGTTTGATCAACATCTAACGGACAGAATTACCCAAATCTTAATTTGAGTTATTTTGGGAGTCTTAAACCTAATTTTTGATGGATTTTGGGGGAAATCAAACTCTTTATCTATAAAAACCTATTGTTGTCATGAAAAAAATTAGAGAGAGAGATAGAGAAAGAGAGAAGGAAGTCAGAGAAAAAGAGAAAAAGAGAAAAAGGGAGAGAGTTAGAAAAAAAAAAGAAAAACAAAAAGAAAAAAAGAGGAGAGAGGTAGAAAGAGAAGAGTGATTTGTGAGAGAAAGAAAAGAATTTTTCTTCGACAATCAAGATATCGATCAAGGAGCCTCTTCTTCTTTACAAAGTTCTCCACATCAAGAGCAATGGACAATCAATTTCAGTAATCAAACAGTCTAATTTCTCTATGCTTTTTATTTTATTTACTATTTTTGAATTTGTTATCATGAACTAAATTTTATTTTACTAAGGCTAAGGTATAGCCACTCTTTTGATGTAATATTCAGTATGATTATTTTTAAATTTTATTCATGAGGAGTATATAAATCTGATCTTAATGCTTTTACATTACTGACCATTTTCTAATTGATCTGATGAATATAGATGTTACGGACCAAGTACATCTATGTTATTGCTTCTTGATTATATACCTTATATTATGAATCAAATTAGAATTCATATGCATGTGGAAATTTTAGTGCGCTTTGGATGCAACGTATTTTAATTAGAGGGTTTCACAAAATGTAATGTATTAATATTTATTTAAATTACACCTGGACCAAAGGGTAATTAATAAATATGAATAGTTTTGCTATGCCAGGACCAAAGGATAGTGAATAAATTAGGAGACTCCACCATCACATGAAATAAAATTAATCTAAAAATCTGAATATTATATTGACTTAGTTGGTGAACCGATTGCCTTAGTAATCCATTACTCTTGAGTTTAAAATCCTAATAATTTACACTCTCTCTATTTTCTTAAAAAAAGTTTAATTATTTTTTATTTTATTCTTTAATTTCTTATTCTCATAAATCAATCTTTTAAATAAAGCATAGGAAAGAGCTTTTCAGTACTTATTTTCCAATCCTCTAGGGACGATACTCTACTCATTCACTTTATTACTTGATCGACTGGTGCACTTGTCATAGCTATAAATTAGCACGCATCAAAGGTCATGGAGAAAGGAAAGGTGGTGCAAGGGAGGAGTCCTAGTCTAACTAGGACTTCATGCTTTGACTAGTCAAACCAAATCTTTAGCCCAATTAAAATAGATCTTGGTGCAACCTAATTAATGGTGTTTCTAATCCAATTACAAACTCAATTAAATTAGATAAATTTAATTTAATTTTAATTTAATTTTTTAATTAAATTAGAAATTAGGTGCACTCAAGTCCTAGTTCAACTAGGAATTTTTCTTTCTTACAATTGGCTTATTCAATAAACTAATTAGACTTGATCCAATGAAGCCCAAATCAGATCTAATTGAATTACATTTAATTAGACTTGATCTTAGCCTAATTGCTCAATCAAATAGAGTCAATTAGCATTCTGATTGCTATTTGATGCTTCTGCAATACTTACACTAGGTCAAACATCAATAGTATTGATTATTTGACTCTAAAATGATTCTTAATCATTGATCAACCATCCAAAGAGATCGAGACCTCTAATGTGTTTGACTCCATAGGTTCAAATCTAAGCCAGTAGCATAGGAATAAATTATTATACCAATCGAAATGATTATCTGCAATAATACTTGATGGCTAGATAGGTCGAATGTATAAAGCAACACTCTTGGAACACATATGGATATAGTTTCATATAATTCATTCTCTTGACCATAAATGCTCATAAGATGACTTCGAATTTAACTGTCAACCCTGAATAAGTCATCGATATTATATTTCAAAATACCAAATCCATCTTATGGATTATCGTAGCTAAAGTTTTGCTAAATTAAAATATAGATATGCATTATCTCCTAACTTTTAGAATGATCAATCACATCTTAATCACTTATCGACTTCATAAGTACTTAATTATGCTTAGAAAACTTTCATCACTAAATTAGAAATTTTGATAGTCTGGCACCTAAGCACAGTGAGTTGCTTGCAAGCCACCATGGTGATCTCAAGTCTAAGGAATACTTATACCCATATTCCATCAGAGCAATTCTTGATAGCAGAATGCTCTAAAGTTGATCATGTTTAGTGACGATATACCTCTACATCTCACATGTATGCCATTCCAGTATCTTCACACTTCTTGGTTAAGAGGACAACCAACCTATATGGCATCCAACGACTTATACTTGATAAACGTTGTCGTCCTAATTAACAACATATCATTTGATCATGAATAGTTTTAAGATCTAATCAATAAATCTTCTCTTTATCAAATCTAAATAGTCCTAAGGACTTCATCACCATATAGGAGTTCATTAGAATATATAGATTTATAATAAAAAATGCTAGAATAAATATTTTTATTTATTAATAAACTATTTATATTTACAAAATAGCATAACCATCAATAGGCTGATGATTAGCTTTGGAATATATTTTTTAACATCTAGGTGCAGTCCATGTAGACCAATAATGAGGACTCTCTGGAGGATATAAAGTAGGTGCATAGGACTACTCATAATGGGCAATAGTATAACAATCATCAATAAATTATTTTCAATCTAAATTTTCACTAACACATGCAATGAACAAATGTAAGCACGGGTAATGTAGTAACTGCCACTTCCAACATGTGCATGTGCCCATCCCAAAGTCGACTATTTATGTATAATTAGGTTCATTTGGGCTATAATGACTGTCTCAACTAAATCTTATACAAACTTCATTGGTTATTATACTTAATCACACCATCATCCCTAGACTTTAGCTGGTGTCCATTTAACTTACGTGTAATTTTATCAATGAACATTCTGCCAGCCTCCCTCCTTTGTGCTCCTATTGCATGTCGCACATTAAATCACTTCGATAAGTATTCAAAAGAAAGACGGACAAGTGCGGTAACTGGCAATGAGCATGTCCTTATTGAAACTTTTAGATAGATTCATATTCATTATTCCATACCTACGTCCATACGTGTCATGCGCTAGTGATCATTTACTGAGATCATCAAGTGCATTTCTTTGGAGATATTGAAAATAATTGGGCTATGTTTTCTCAATGTGTTGCATGCTACGATCAAACTTTCAAGGCTGGTTATTGTTAGATATATGTGCCCTAGAAGCCAAAATTGGCTGACACTTGTAATATACTTCTAAGGGCAAAATTATAATTTTGACTAAAATCAATAAAATGGATTATTTTCTATCACATATGTGTATTTAGTGTCTGTGATACATCCTTTGAGTTAATGGTAATGATAATTCATATTTTCAAGAGTTGAAAATTTAAGACATGAATAATCTTTATTAACTCATAAAATGCTTCCGACCATAGGATCATCACGAGGATGGTGATTGATCTGAAAGGTTGGTGTACAATCACTTCTCTTTAGTAGATGAGTCTTGAGTCTACGGTGTGGAGACACCAAAGTAAGAGTACAGATACTCGTTAGAGAACGAGTGACTGATAGTCATTAGGGAGTCTACCTTCTCGATGACTGAGGCTGCATCGACAGTTCATCTTGAGGGTGTTATAGTTTGACTACACCATTACTCGGTCTCCTAGCCATTCGAAATCCTGAGGTGTATGTTGGCTATAGCATGTTCATTGTAGGAACTGGATTGCATCAAGATGGAATCTATCTACCTCGGTGGTAGAGGAGCAGCCCTATGATGATCATGAGAATCAAGTCCAGAAGTCCATGGCCATGGTAGAGTGAAATAATAGAAAGAGTTTCTATTTAGATTTTCACATCGGACTTGAATCGAATGATTACATCATATGACAGAGACTAGGGTTTGACGAGTTCACCTTAACCCTAATCTGATCGGAGCTCAAGATAGAAGAACTTAATCACACAGGTAGCTGCACCAAGAGGTTCGCATTCAGCTCTGATGGGTTGCCACCATATACTGCTAGGTGTCACTGGTGGATTTTGGGAGCAATTAGAATGATTTAGATGATCGATCATTCTAGCTGTTCGAATCAGAAGAGTTCTGATCCATCGAAAGGAGTTTCGATGATGTCGATGATAGAGATCATGACATATCCCATTACCATACAGAACTGAACCTAACTGGATCACACAAATAAGGGTTTGAATATGGTGATCATCAATTGAACTAATCTAGTTCAATTGATCTGAATGAGATTCAATTAGGTTCAAGAAAATCGTGCTAGCACTCGATTGAACCTAACATTCTTCTTTTACTATCATAAATAGTTATCCTTACTGAGCCAAAGGAGTTTGTGCTCAATCAAAGGCCTTCACCTGATCTGACTGGAGCCTGTCCAGGTCAGAAAAGGGTTATCTTATTTTGTAAGATAATACCTATCATTTTTGGTCACCTGCCATTTTTCGTCCTTTGACTTTGATCAAAAGTTGACCTTTGATTGGTCAAATGTTGACCATTGACACTTTTACTTCTGTCCACGTGTCATGCACCTATTGGCGAGTTGGTGGGGGCCTGTCCTCCTACTAGAACCTGGGAAGGAGGAGGGTGCACGCCACCCTTGGTGTGTGCCCAAGCTGGAGGCGCCCAAGAGTCCCTATTGGATAGGGACTCCATCTTCCTTTTGGATTCCGATTAGACTTCTCCTAAGAACCAAGTTTGACTAGTCTTAGGTGTCATCTAAGGAGGAATCCAAGGGACTCTATTTCCACCAACCAGATTTAGATCTGATTTCATAAAAAATTATGATTGGTTGGGAAGAAGAGGAGTTGGATCACGCTTAGTCTATAAATAAGACCCTGCACCCAACTCAAGAAACATCTAAAATTTGAGAAAAGAGTTCTCCACACCCCAAGGCTTCCTCCCTCTTCCTCCTCCATGTCAAGTTCTACTTCTCCCTCTCCTCTCCATGTCCAAAAGAAAATTGGACACAAGTTTGTGCAATCCAGACGAGAGAAAGGCGACAAAAAGCTAGAAGGCTGTGCTGTTGCAAAGGACAACTGCTGATCTTCGAAAAGTATTTTGAAGATCCTCTAGATCAGATCCAGATCTAATTTTTGGAGATGTGATAGAAAAGAAGAGGATCTCCAGATCCAGCCTAAGTGGATACCGGTAGAGGTTAGGCACTTGCGTGGCTAGATCCAGAACCTTCCGCTGCTTACAAGATCATCAACGGATGATAGGATTATCCTACATCAAGATAATTTTAATTTAATTTAATTTAGATTTTATTTTTATTATTAAAATAATAAGGATTAGATATAAAATATTTTAGATCTGATCAAGATCAAAGAGAAAAATTTTTGAAATATATGATCAGATCTAAACAAATCTGATCCGAGAAATCAGGATTTCCCTTCAACTAGTATCAAAGCCAGGTTCTAAAAGTATTTAGATCTAATTTTAAATTTATTCTAATAAAAAAATAAGTGATTTTAGATGTCACATGAGATGTGATCAGAGCCAAGTTCTAAAAGTATTTAGATCTAATTTTAAATTTATTCTAATAAAAAAATAAGTGATTTTAGATGTCACATGAGATGTGATCAGATCTAAAATCAAAAAAATTAAAATTAAATGATTTGGATCTAAGATTAGAAAATATGCATGACTAGTTCTAAAATAGAATAGTTCTATAGAATAGTCTTGCATGTTTTTAATTTAATATGATTAAATCATATTTTAGATCTATTTATTTACTATTTTTTGATATTATAATTATTATAATAATATCTAAAAAATAGCAAATAAAATTATTTAATTTTAAACATCATATGAGATATGATTGATGCATGTCTAGACTAGTTGTAGAATAGTTCTACATAGTTGCCTAGATTAGAGTTTATTTTGATAAGATCAATTTAAATCTAATTTTTTAGATTATTATGAGATAATTTAGATCTTGAAAATATGCATGATTCGATACATGAGATGTATGCAAAATATGCCATGATTAGATCTAATTTGTATATGAGATATATGATATAGATCTAAAATTATTTTGTAGTATTACATGTTCCTGATTAAGGCGTTCCTCTTGGCCGTCCGATCATAAGAATGAAGAAGGGTTTAAAGGCCCTCTCCTCCCATCCG